>CM028377.1:32352570-32377900 GCA_013146195.2 Codonopsis lanceolata | reverse complement strand
AGAGAATAAGTTGGGGGGATTTAAGCCCGAGAGTCTTAGCGAGGTCCTAGCCTAAGGAGGAATGAAGTTAGGCTATGTTTTTGGGTGAAGAAAATTTTCTTTCTCGATGACCATTTAACTCTTCACCCGCTTTTCTGTTTTAAATTTTTTTATTTTCGGGTGTTGCCTTGACGAGAATTCACTCACATTGATGCTCGTGATTCCTCTCGGTAGGAACCCATCATCAATTGTGTCATGAACATCTCTAATTTTCTTATTAAAAAATCAAAAAATAAAATATTTCAAAATTTTCATCCTCGAGTTTAGGTGTAATGCTAATTAAGTTCAATGAGGAGTTAATGCAATGAACCGCATAGCTAGTCCGTAGATCCTTTTGGAATTTACTTGATTTTGTGAAACTTTTACTTTTCTCCAAATTCTTCATGCACCCACACCGGTCTTAATTATGGATTGATTAGAATAGCTTTATAAAGTTTATAGCACCTACATTACAACTAGATATGCACAAGAATATGATGCATAGCCATTCGAACATAATTGTTGCATTAAATTGTGACTTAGGGTCAATTGCTTGTTAGTTAGATCCCTTGATTTTTCTCATTTATATATCTCAAGCACACTTTCGAACCATGTCTGCATGTTAGTCTCAATTGTTCCTACCATATGTATTAGAGAATGCTTATGTGAAATCCAGTGATGCTAAACATTCAACCCCACAATTCCCATAGTTGATATGATATTTTGTGTGTCTTACTTGCTTTAAAAACTACATGAGCATTTGGCATTAAGAAATGACTTAGGTCATCTTTGGATCGTTAAAGCCTAAATATTCCACGACCTATACTAAAAATATCCCTAGTGTCCCCTTTGAGCCTAATGAAAAAGAATGGAGTGTGCTAAGCACACTATTAAACCCCCATTCGACATCGTTTCTATTACCCACATTAACTTAACCCTAAAAGCCTATACACTTTTAGCCTACCCTTTGAGAGAGTAGGATGTGGGTGGGAATTTGATTTATGAGGACCATTTCTTTTCGGTTAGGCTATTTTCAAGACTTCTCTTCTTTTCGTTGTCGAAAAAAATAGAAAAGAAAAGAAAAGAAAAAAATTATGTATCGACCAAAATAAACGGAAGAAGAAGAGTGCAACAAAGATTCAAATGGAAGCATAGCTTTCAAAAGAAAATATGTTAGAAAAATTCTGCTGAGAAAAATGATGAGATATTTTTAGAAGTATTTAGTGCCCAAAACAAGTTTGGGGGGCGGGAAAGAAGAAAAGTGAAAAGTAACTAAAAGCACCCCTACTTGTAGTCTTTGGTGTGTCCTAGCCTAAATAGGAAAACTTCCTTTGCTTGGAAGTATGAGGGATAAATGGTAGTCTTACTCTCTCACTATGAATTCCAATCCCTTTCCATCAAATCCCCCATCACCTTGGCCTTATATTACAAGCTAAATAAAGACCTAATGATCTTCTTACCAATGCTTGTGCTGTTTTAACTGTCAAGTGAGTCATATGGAATTGATCAAAAAAACTTCATGTTCATTATTATTCACCTTAAAGCCCACTGTGTTAGCATAATCTTAGCTATTACAAGTCATTGGGGTAAGCGAGCATTGTATGTCATACATAGAAGTTGTGACGACACGACGGTAGGCCACGGATCCCAAGACGAAATCCCAATGTCGTGCTGCCGGAAAACAAATAACAACAAACAAATAGCAAATAATGGGTAGGGCCATAACGGCGATACGCCAATAACTCAAAACATATGCGGAAGCGGAATAAATGAAACAGTGGCGCCCGAGCTAACAAGCTCAAACTAGAAACAACCAAAGAGATAATTAATCTCTCGGTCCCAAAAAATTCGACTCGTGTCGCAACATTGGGCACGTAGGACTAATCTCCCTGTCATACAATTCAAATATATAGCATAATATACCAAGTCATCGGCGAAGCTACGGCCGGAACCCAAAATTACACTAAGTCTAAGACTCTAGTCTAACAACTCAACGGCTAAAAACATGCCGGAAAACAAACATAATACTTTGCTATAATGAAAGCATATTAGAACATGATCACCAAGTTTACCAAGCGCGACTAACACAAGTCGGCTACCAACAATACAAGTACCAACATCAAGAGAACGTATGGAAATATAACCACCAATATATATCAAGCATGACTACTACTTGTCGGCTACCAAAAGAATAGGCTAAACAACAATTACAATTATTTACAAATCATAATTAGGTTTGCTACCCAACATGAAGTTTACATAACTTCATCTTTCCCAACGACCTCACCAAAAGCAAATAAACTATCTAAGTAGCAACCTTGCCAAAAGAATACTTTGTCAACGCAATCTTCTTGATTTACTTGGATCCGCACGCTCGGCTCGAATCTAGGGAAAAAAACCAACAAATAAAAGGTAAGTCACAAAGACTTAGTAAGTTACTAACCATAACTTCCTATCATGGCATAATGCTCAATAATAATTTACATCATGCTATCTTTACATAATAACCTTTTATAACAGAATCATGTTATGGCATACATGCTCAACATTAATAAAACATGTTATCATTGTAGTATAACATCTCACTAAAATCCATGTCAAGGCATTTTTATGCTTAACGATCATAAATTCATGTTATTGGTATAACATAGCATTCCAATAATTTACATGTCAAGGCATATAAGCTTAACAACAATAATTCATGCTTCTGGCATAATACCACATTCCAATAATATTCATGTTAAAGCATATTAGCTTAACAACAGTAATTCATGTTATTGTTATAACATAGCATTCCCATAATATTTATGTCAAGCATATAAGCTTAACAACAATAACTCATGCTTTTGGCATAATACATCATTCAAATAATGTACATGTTTAAGCATTTATGCTTAACAACCTTAAACAACATGTTATCTATAAAGTATAACATTTATGAAACCAAATTATCCATCCTATCATATCCAAATCACCAAGCACATTATTCACATAAGCACTTGTGAAACAATTCATATAAAAGGGATATGATACCATTACCAATTCTTCCGCGCGTGTCGCTCCTGCAAAAACACGTGCAAAACCTTTATGTGCCCTCGATATCCCTCTCGAGATATCGATGTCCCCGAGACGATCGCTCGAGTTCCATAGTTATCAAAGTCATGTGTATTACTACAACCGAGATAAACTACTTCCCCACCGTGGCCATCGATGGAGGGTGTGTGCAAACCCTAAGACGGCGATCCATCGCGATCACGAATCTCATAATTCATGAAGACGATGTATCGTCCCACCAAAGACTCAACAGACCGACTCCAGCTGGACTCAAAACCCAAGAACAAGTAATATATACTCATATGCTCAAAACAAGTAGGTAAACACTCTACCATCAAACTAGTCATTCTTTTCATCCACAACTAGCATAAATATCACAACAGAGAATCATATAAGCTCTCATAATCAAGTGTGCTTCACACACTTCAAAACTTCTTGGAGGCTCGACCTCCATGAATTCTACCCAAATTTCCGTAGGACTTATGATTATAGTTCCTAGGATTCATACTAACCCAAAGGTTGACTCCGTTGAGTCCAATCTAAACTTTCCGAAAATTCAAGGAATAGAAGCATGGGCTTCAACATCCCCCTATGTTCATACTATCGCCAACAACCATGATCCCAATGTTCAATAAACTCACATAAACCCCACAAATTACTTAACAATGCAACTTAGAATGATTTGGCAATTTTGTGCATAAATTCCTTGTTGACACCTTACCAATCATATTTTACAAATCATGATTAAATCACACAACATGGTTTAATATGCTCTACTAAACATATAAAACATAGTAATCAAGCTCACAACAATAATTTGTAAGCCAAAACATAATTAGGGCAAAAACCCCCTCCAAGTATCTCTACCAAATCAAGTTCAATACTCATGGATAATTCACATAACCAAGTTCAATAGACTATTTAACACATGAATTTCATATAAGTCATGGTCTCACATAGGTTCAATCAAACTCTATCATCAATTGAAGACCTAGGGTTCATGCATCTCTACAAACCCTAACAATTGCTTCCATTGACCTCACATAGCACAAATGGTTGTTTCCCTAGGGTCAATGGAGCCAAAAAAGAAAAGGAAGAGAGGTAGAAACTTACCCGAAATCAACCCTCACAAACTGTCAAACCCGAAACCTAGAGATGAAGTCGTTCTCCTCACTACTCTCTCTTCAAACTCGCGGGTTGAATGGGGAAGAAGATCCTTAGCAATGGCTTCTGAGATTGAGCCCTTCAAAAGCCCTAGAATCGTCTCTCTCAAGCTTCCTCCCAGGTCTCCTTGAGTGCTCAAGAAGACAAGTAGAAGAAGTCGATTCTATTTTTTTGACAAAGTGAGAGGATGCGCTGGTTTTGATTTAAATGGGGGAATTATTTATCCTTAATCAACCCCTAATACCCCTAATAGATGTTTAAGACAAGTTTAAGCTAATAAGATAGGTTTAGGTTAGGTTTAAATTGGGTTTAAGGGGATAAAAATCGGACAGTGCGCAAACAGAATGCAAAATCATGTAATCAGGATTTAAGGACCAATGCGGTCGCATCCTTCATGCATGATGCGAGCGCATCATGCTGTACTTCAGCTTCCAACTTTTTCTTGTTTCCTTGCTCGGTCCCGGACTCTCCCGCATGTATTCTTGAGTCCTTCCAAGCCAAAAATGGTCTACAATCTAACCTTAATAACCTCCAATCAATATCCAAAACAATCAAGCTTCAAACCTCAACAAAACAAGGCCAAGAACTCAGGCAAAACTCTCCCGAACGACAACCGAAAAAGTCAAACGGAGAAGGGTTAACGCTAGAATCAAACTAGCAACCAAACCGACAATGCTATAAGCATCCAACGAATCTCCAAGGCATATTAATGATGTTATAAATGCCCTCTAGCAATTATCCATGTGTTAACAACATAAATCACAAACCCGAGATTCAAAGCATCTCGCGAAAGAAAAATGCATACGTACATCTCAAACGACGTAAACGAACATGCTATTGACTCGAAACATATGAGTGAGATAAATGAACATGTTTATGATGATTATAAGTGTATGAATCCATTCATAACACAAGCAAGCCATAATTCAGGGTTTTACATTCTCCCCTACTTTAAGGAATTTAGCCCCTAAATTCTTACCGTGGTCATCAAACAAATGAGGATACTTCTCACGCATCTCCAACTCGGTCTCCCCAGTTGCTTCCTCGATCTCATGATTCTTCCAAAGAACTTTCACCAATGGAATTCTCTTGCTCCTCAAAACTTGCTCTTTGGTGTCAAGTATCTTCACCTACCGCTCAACAATAAGACAAGTTCTGCTGGAATGTAATCTCCTCATACTCAAGAACATGGGAATCATCATGAATCTCCGATAAAGACGGCGGTAAAGCCACCCTATAAGCCAAACTCCCAACTCGCTCAAGAATTTCAAAAGGTCCAACGAACCTCGGTGATAATTTCCCTTTCTTCCCAAATCTCTTAGTACCCCTTCTAGGCGATACCTTAAGAAACACAAAGTCTCCAACCTGAAATTCCAAATCTCTCCTTCTATTATCCGCATAGCTTTTCTGTCGACTTTGAGCGGTGAGCAATCTGTCTCGAATTAATTTCACACTTTCAACAGACTGCTGAACAATCTCTGAACCCCATAATTTTGCTTCTCCAACCTCATCCCAACAAATAGGAGATATGCACTTCCTCCCATAAAGAACCTCATACGGTGCCATCCCGATGCTCGATTGGTAACTATTGTTGTACGCAAACTCCGCCAAAGGAAGGTGTGTATCCCAACTCCCCTTAAAATCAATCGTACAAGCCCGTAACATATCCTCAAGTATCTGAATTGTTCTCTCCGACTGTCCGTCTGATTGAGGGTGAAAAGCTGTGCTAAAATTCAACTTGGTCCCCATAGCTTCTTGCAAAGCCAGCCAAAACCTCGATGTAAATCTCGGATCCTGGTCTGAAACAATACTAACTAAAACCCCGTGCAATCTAACAATCTCTTGCACATACAATGCCGCTAACTGACTCAATGAATAAGTCATCGCAATCGGAATAAAATGATCCGACTTCGTGAGCCGATCAACAACAACCCAAACGACATCAAAACCTCTACGGGTACGCGGAAACCCCGAAACAAAATCCATCGTAACATGTTCCCATTTCCACTCCGGGATGTCCAACGGCTGCAACAACACCGCGGGTCTTTGGTGTTCCGCCTTCACCTGCTGACAAGTGAGACACCTCGACACATAATCCGCTATTTGTCGCTTCATGCCACTCCACCAAAATTGTTTCTTCAAATCTCTATACATTTTCGTAATCCCCGGATGGATAGTATACTTCGCCTTGTGAGCTTCATCCAACACAAGTCGCTTCACGTCATCAACTGAAGGAACACAAACTCTACCCTTGAAAGTCAAAATCCCATCTTGGTTCATCGCGAAGTCATACTCCTTATCCCCACTCAAACCATAAACTTAGACTCAGTCTCCGAGTCTACTATCTTAAAAACCAACCAAGTAGGCAAAAATAAAGCTACCAAAAATCCCACATTCACAAGTTCGAAAATTTTCAATAACCATAATACCAAGCACTTTAGGTTGAAAATATCTTGACTCATACTTGAGTCGCATAACACTCACAAATTCCATGACTAATTAATTAAGCATGTGAATTCCAAATATTTCATCGGAGCGTATTCAAGGACTTTATAAACATAAGTCTCCCGAAACTATTTGCTTCGAAGCTACAACATGAAATATAAATACAAGAATTCTAAATCATGAGAGGTAAAGATGGCCGATAGAGCAATTCACAACTTAAGGAAGAGTGTTCCACAACACACTTCTAAAACAAGTAAGTTAACATTCAGGATCATGCAAGTCATACTCGCAACTTCCAAATCATAGACAATGCATATAAGAGCACATAATAGTATCATGTGAAAATTTATTCCATTTATTTTCCTTTTCTTCTGGTAAGAGGTTTAGTCAATTTCTAACCTACTTACTACCAATCCTAGTCCACCAACGAACCTCTTTTGATCACCAATTTAGGGTACCGGCTAAATTGGATTTCAAAAGCTTTCGTTGCAAGGATGCGAAGGGCTATGAGAAAAATCTTAAGCATCCTTTACTACAGTCTCACATAATCATGCAACAATGTAATCATGGCATATTCATAAGGCAATGATAATCAAGATTTTATCATGCAATACTCTAAATAAGTTACATTGCTTACTAATGCATATAAGCATGTTCATACTCAAATACAACTATTCCCGTTAGACATATTTATTACTCTTGTAAACCATGTCTTTTCTTTTAACAGAGTGCATCTACCATGCATGCTCACATAAAAGCCATATGTTAATTCCCCTCACAAATACAATACATGTGTTAATACTAGTCAGGTTTATACTCTACATACAACGTGTACATTTCACCCATAAATTAATCCTCAAGCGAATGATAAGATTCCTATCTTTAGCAATGCTACATGTATACGTGCATATCATGCAAACGTGATATACAATTACCAAGTATCATCATACTTTAACTCATATATTTCATGTAGTTCACACAATTCATGTAACTCATATAATTCGTGTAATTCATATAACTCATATAACTCATAACCATGCATATCGGTTAATCAAACAACTATTATAGTACATGTGATTTCTAAACTATTCGATCATACATGTTTATAACACAAAACCGAGAAGACGTGCGCATAAACTTCCCTCGTGATAATTTTCTAGACAATGGTGTTTCTAACAAATAACAAGGTTCGTATATTCACTATACTCGCCTAACAATACTTCCGTAGTAACTCCAAAGAAAAGAGGTAACATTCACTCTAGTACTCACAACCGTCAAAACTCTGTAAAGTCTTTCATTACCTTAGTCCAAAATCTCGTATTCGTCAAAACACACACGAAATACTCTCGCGCGGAAACGACACCCTATTAGTCACGATTTAACGGTATACTCGCTCGTAATAACCGTAATGCATCTCAGAACCACCAAGTATCAATCGTGCGATTCAAGCGCATCCTACTCGCATAAAAATCACACAATAATGTATAATTATTTTACTTACAAAATTACACATATCTCTATAGAGCATACAAATTTAACACACCACTAGTAATCACCCCTAGTAACATTATCACATATACATTCTTCATATATGCATAACATTGCCATATATATAGGCATACTAAAATCACATTTTCATACCATAATTGATTGCCTACCGACAGATCAAGATTCAACCCAAAACCATAAACCAATCCCATACCGGGACATCCTCCTCAATAATATCCATAAATCGAGGAAAGCAAAAATAATTAAATCTCAACACACAATGCAATGTATGTATTAATGCATATGAGCTACCGATACAACGTGCACTCATAATAGCGATAATAGCAACCATAATATCCATATAATGAATTACCTCCTATCCAAGGTAGGTTTCAAAACTCCGTAATGGCCAACCGCCACGTACGCATACAACCTCAAACCCTAGCTCGTCTATAACCATTTCACTAAGGGTCACTAGACTGCTTATTAGTGCTCTTAGAGTCATTAATCCTCAATTTAAGGCAATCCATTCTAATGTGATCACCACCATAAACTAAACACTTGTCTATATTGCTCCAACACCTACACTTGGTGTCCCATTTCTCAAACGAAATTTATACAACAATTTATCACCTCTTCATCTATGGCTTTAGGTAAAAACATCACTCCGCTTACTAGTCTACGGATTTTCACAATTTTATGAGGTACTAACTGCCCTCTAACAACAACATCATTCTTAATATTCCCTGAGATCCACTCTCGGGTGCATTCCTTAATATCTAACTTTTCCTCATAAGTATAGTCCACAGCCTCTCGAAAATCCGCAAGCTGTAATAAAATAAATCGCCTATAATATTTTATCCTTAATCCTTAACTCTTTCACAATTCATGGAGTCTTCCTAGTCTCATTCGGTACTAAGTGCGCTACTCTAATGCGCTAACTCTGTGATCTTCACTTAAATATTAAATCACAATATCATCATATTTGCCACCAATTCTCCGGTGGATTCTCAATCATGGATATTACTAGTACCACCTTATACTTATCAACATTGGCACCTTTACTAGTGCTAACACCCATTCTAGTTCAAACATCTTAACATACTATAACTCTCGACGTTAAGATATAACAAATCACACAAAACCAACCCCCAAAGCCAAGGAACCTATCCCGGCTGAAAGCTAAATTTATAATCATAGCTCTAATACCAACTGTGACGACCCGACCCGGATCCCAAGACGAAATCCCAAGGTCGTGCCGTCGGGAAACAAATAACAACAAACAAATAGCAAATAATGGGTAGGGCCATAACGGCGATACGCCAATAACTCAAAACATATGCGAAGCGAAATAAATGAAACAAGGGCGCCCGAGCTAACAAGCTCAAACTAAAACAACCAAAGAGATAATTAATCTCTCGGTCCAAAAATTCGACTCGCGTGCCGCAACATTGGGCACGTAGGACTAATCTCCCTGTCATGCAATTCAAATATATAGCATAATATACCAAGTCATCGGCGAAGCTACGGCCGGAACCCAACATTACACTAAGTCTAAGACTCTAGTCTAACAACTCAACGGCTAAAAACATGCCGGAAAACAAACATAATACTTTGCTATAATGAAAGCATATTAAAACATGATCACCAAGTTTACCAAGCGCGACTAACACAAGTCGGCTACCAACAATACAAGTACCAACATCAAGAGAACGTATGGAAATATAACCACCAATATATATCAAGCACGACTACTACTTGTCGGCTACCAAAAGAATAGGCTAAACAACAATTACAATTATTTACAAATCATAATTAGGTTTGCTACCCAACATGAAGTTTACATAACTTCATCTTTCCCAACGACCTCACCAAAAGCAAATAAACTATCTAAGTAGCAACCTTGCCAAAAGAATACTTTGTCAACGCAATCTTCTTGATTTACTTGGATTCGCACGCTCGACTCGGATCTAGGGAAAACAACCAACAAATAAAAGGTAAGTCACAAAGACTTAGTAAGTTACTAACCATAACTTCCTATCATGGCATAATGCTCAATAATAATTTACATCATGCTATATTTACATAATAACCTTTTATAAGAGAATCATGTTATGGCATACATGCTCAACATTAATAAAACATGTTATCATTGTAGTATAACATCTCACTAAAATCCATGTCAAGGCATTTTTATGCTTAACGATCATAAATTCATGTTATTGGTATAACATAGCATTCCAATAATTTACATGTCAAGGTATATAAGCTTAACAACAATAATTCATTCTTCTGGCATAATACCACATTCCAATAATATTCATGTTAAAGCATATTAGCTTAACAACAGTAATTCATGTTATTGTTTTAATATAGCATTCCCATAATATTTATGTCAAGCATATAAGCTTAACAACAATAACTCATGCTTTTGGCATAATACAACATTCAAATAATGTACATGTTTAAGCATTTATGCTTAACAACCTTAAACAACATGTTATCTATAAAGTATAACATTTATGAAACCAAATTATCCATCCTATCATATCCAAATCACCAAGCACATTATTCACATAAGCACTTGTGAAACAATTCATATAAAAGGGATATGATACCATTACCAATTCTTCCGCGCGTGTCGCTCCTGCAAAAACACGTGCAAAACCTTTATGTGCCCTCGATATCCCTCTCGTAGATATCGACGTCCCGAGACGATCTCCGCCGAGTTCCATAGTTATCAAAGTCATGTGTATTACTACAAGCGAGATAAACTACTTCCCCACCGTGGCCATCGATGGAGGGTGTGTGCAAACCCGACACGGCGATCCTATCGCGATCACGAATCTCACAATTCGTGAAGACGATGTATCGTCCCACCAAAGACTCAATGCCGACTCAATGGACTCAAAACCCAAGCACAAGTAATATATACTCATATGCTCAAAACAAGTAGGTAAACACTCTACCATCAAACTAGTCATGCTTTTCATCCACAACTAGCATAAATATCACAACAGAGAATCATATAAGCTCTCATAATCAAGTGTGCTTCACACACTTCAAAACTTCTTGGAGGCTCGACCTCCATGAATTCTACCCAAATTTCCGTAGGACTTAAGATTATAGTTCCTAGGATTCATACTAACCCAAAGGTTGACTCCGTTGAGTCCAATCTAAACTTTCCGAAAATTCAAGGAATAGAAGCATGGGCTTCAACATCCCCCTATGTTCATAACTATCGCCAATAACCATGATCCCAATGTTCAATAAACTCACATAAACCCCACAAATTACTTAACAATGCAACTTAGAACAATTTGGCAATTTTGTGCATAAATTCCTTGTTGACACCTTACCAATCATATTTTACAAATCATGATTAAATCACACAACATGGTTTAATATGCTCTACTAAACATATAAAACATAGTAATCAAGCTCACAACAATAATTTGTAAGCCAAAACATAATTAGGGCAAAAACCCCCTCCAAGTATCTCTACCAAATCAAGTTCAATACTCATGGATAATTCACATAACCAAGTTCAATAGACTATTTAACACATGAATTTCATATAAGTCATGGTCTCACATAGGTTCAATCAAACTCTATCATCAATTGAAGACCTAGGGTTCATGCATCTCTACAAACCCTAACAATTGCTTCCATTGACCTCACATAGCACAAATGGTTGTTTCCCTAGGGTCAATGGAGCCAAAAAAGAAAAGGAAGAGAGGTAGAAACTTACCCGAAATCAGCCCTCACAAACTGTCAAACCCGAAACCTAGAGATGAAGTCGTTCTCCTCACTACTATCTCTTCAAACTCTCAGGTTGAATGGGGGAAGAAGATCCTTAGCAATGGCTTATGAGATTGAGCCCTTCAAAAGCCCTAGAATCGTCTCTCTCAAGCTTCCTCCCAGGTCTCCTTGAGTGCTCGCAGAAGACACAAGTAGAAGAAGTCGTATTCTGTTTTTGCCGACAAAGTGAGAGGATGCGCTGGTTTTGATTTAAATGGGGGAATTATTTATCCTTAATCAACTCACTAATCAACCCCTAATACCCCTAATAGATGTTTTGGACAAGTTTAGGCTAATAAGATAGGTTTAGGTTAGGTTTAAATTGGGTTTAAGGGGATAAAAATCGGACAGTGCGCAAACAGAATGCAAAATCCCGTAATCAGGATTTAAGGACCAATGTGGTCGCATCCTTCATACATGATGCGAGCGCATCATGCTATACTTCAGCTTCCAACTTTTTCTTGTTTCCTTGCTCGGTCCCGGACTCTCCTGCATGTATTCTTGAGTCCTTCCAAGCCAAAAATGGTCTACAATCCAACCTTGATAACCTCCAATCAATAACCAAAACAATCAAGCTTCAAACCTCAACAAAACAAGGCCAAGAACTCAGGCAAAACTCTCTTGAACGACAACCGGAAAAGTCAAACGGAGAAGGGTTAACGCTAGAATCAAACTAGCAACCAAACCGACAATGCTATAAGCATCCAACGAATCTCCAAGGCATATTAATGATGTTATAAATTCCCTCTAGCAATTATCCATGTGTTAACAACATAAATCACAAACCCGAGATTCAAAGCATCTCGCGAAAGAAAAATGCATACGTACATCTCAAACGACGTAAACGAACATGCTATTGACTCCAAACATATGAGTGAGCTAAATGAACATGTTTATGATGATTATAAGTGTATGAATCCATGCATAACATAAGCAAGCCATAATTCAGGGTTTTACAGAAGTGCATGGGATGGATGTATAAGTTTTTGAAATATTTTGGACCTTTCTTTCTGTAATAGACCGGGTTTGGATGGTAGATCTCATAATTCACGATGCGTGATTTTTAATTAAACTTTGATTTTCATATGAATGTGGTGTTTAGCTTAATAAAAATGTTTTAGTTAAGATATTTTCTAAGACTGGTGATCACACAGACGGAGAAATTAAAAGTAGTAGCAGTTTTAAGAAAAGATCAGTTGGTTTTATGTGACTAATCCTGCATATATGTGGTGAGCATCGTACTGAGATTGCTTTGTATGCCATACTTTCATAACTTGAGGTTGGAGCCAAAAAGATTTTATGTTTTTGGTTAAGCTTAGTTTTTATTTATTTATTAGGTTTTTTATTTATCTGCTTAGTCGAGTCACTCGAAAGAGTCTCCTTGAGTTTGTGGGTTTATAGAGGAGTGTAAATAGTGTCACCCTCCAAAAAGATTTTCATTTTTGTTAATTGTTATTTATATGCTTTTGTTTTTATATGTGTTGTTTACTCTTGGACGAGCAAAGTTTAAGTTTGGGGGTATTTGATCGATATATTTTATACGTCGATTTAATATGCTTCTATGACTTAAATTATGCTATTTCACGAGGCTTTTGGCTACTGATATGTGTTTTCGGTGAGTTTTGTAAGTTTCAGGGTTTTTAGTGAAAATATGCAAAACTCCAGGGTTTTATATGCAAATTCCAAGAAGGGCCCAAGATGAAAAATGAAGAAGAAACGAAGGAAGTTCAATCTGGAGACCTTGCGGTCGCAAGGTACTCAGACCTTGCCCCCGCAAGGTGGGCAGTAACATGAAGAAGCAAGAAATCAAGGGCCAGAAAATCTGGAGACCTTGCGAACGCAAGGTACCCCAGACCTTGCGACCGCAAGGTAGTCAGAATGCGAAGAAATCATATTTTCACAAGTGATTCGATTGGATTACAACTCCCGGGTATAAATAGAAGTCGGATGCCAAAGCCTAATATATAGAAAAACGGCTGTAAACAGTTTTGTAGATATTTTAGATAGTTTTTAGGTTGTATAACATAGTTAGATTGTGTAATCTCAAGTATTGAAGATCAAATCATGTTTCCGTTCATCTCCATGTGTTGTTCATTGTCTATGATGAACTAAATCATCCATAATCTAGGAGGTGGGAGGTAACTTGTATCGAATTTATGTTTTAATTCATATATATATATGTTCATTCAATTCTTGTTGATTGTGGTGTTTATCAATCCCTCTATTATTTTGCTTTGAACAAATGAATGTAATCGCAAATAATTAAGGCCTAGAGGTGCGGATAACTGCATGACCAATGTGCATATGTCGCATTAATCGGCTCACCATCACAATAAATTGGACCTATCGATGCACGAGAGTGATAAGTTAGGGCCAGGTTCATACATGATCTAGGTGACAGATAGATCATAATCTAGGTGACAGATAGATTACTTGTTCTTGTGCTTAGGATATAGAATGGATGAATGTTGCGGGGATGGAGGCTGAACCAATAGTTCAACAGACTATATCTATCTTTAGTGAACGAACCCAAGAAATTGAATGATAATTATTATGAATTAAACATAAAGGAGATACAAGTGAAACCCGAATCCTAGATTGCCACTCACCATACGATCTTCATAACTGTAATTACTGCTAATTAGTTAAACACCTAAGTATCAAAAGCAGTTTAGAATAAAATAATTATAAAAACCCCTTTAGATTAATAATTTGCTATCAATAAATTGTATTGTTCGTGATCTCTTGTCTCTGTGGGTTCGACCATTGCTTCCAATACTATTCTATAATAGTCTTGTCCACTTTCAAGGAAAAAGATTAAAATAAAACATCGATCACTGAGCAAGATGCATGAGAGGAATATCTGATCGAGGTGGGATAGTAAGTTGGATCATAATAGGCTTCAACGCGACTGTGATGCCGGGATTGATTCTGGCGGCTGTTTTGGCTTTCCACCTGATCATTTCTCCTTTGCTCGTGAGCCTCTCGATATGACGTTATTTGAACGACAAATGCAAGTCGTCTATTCGGAGCAGGTAACTATTGTGGGACCTGGCCACCGCCAACAATCACGGAGTTAGTGGGAGTGGGTAAAGCGAACTTAACCAATGGCACCGGGGCATGGCCCAAGGCGAGCAGTTGTTGGTTGAGCGCATACATCTTGTTGTGGTAGCCCGCTTGTACATGTAGGGAAGTAGCTTATTGTTCAGAGGTTTGCCTGGCTGCCCTGACCATTCTCTCATTACCGATTAAGTTGACCCTTTAGAATACAGGCACGAGCTTGTTGCTCGTTGATTACTTCACGGGCATCCCACTGGCTCGCTTGGTTTTGGCTGGCGTGTTGGGAGAGTTGTTCCTCAATATACGGGGCATCTTTGCCATGAGTCGCATACCAAACAACCATCTTCTGATTCTTTGTTACACTCCCTATTGGGGTGCCTTCGGTGGTAGATCACCAGGCAGTGGGTTGTTTCCAATATTATCTTCGTCCTATTAGTTTATGTAACTTTACGTGCAAGATTATTTCGAAGATTTTGGCTAATCGGATGGTGGATATTATGCCTAAGATCATATCTTTGGAACAATCAGGTTTTGTCAAAGGCAGGGCTATTCATGAAAATGTGGCTTTAGCTCGTGAGTTGATTAGTAAAATTGACAGCAAGGTTCGGGGAGGGAATGTAGCTTTCAAATTGGACATGTCCAAGGCTTATGATCGACTTGAATGGCCTTTTCTTATGGAGGCTTTATGGGCTTTTGGTTTCAATCCCAGTGTGTGAGTTAATTGCTCGCGTCTTATCAGGAATATTTGTTATTCGATTCGGATCAATGGTACAAATTATGGCTTTTTCAAATCTACTCGGGGGATTCGTCAGGGGGATCCGCTATCTCCTCTTCTGTTTATTTTGGCTCATGAAGTACTTTCTTTGGCGATTAAACGAGGATTTGCGGAGGGGCAACTTGTAAATTATGGGCAGGGTCGGAGTGATATGGTTGTGTCTCACTTGCTCTACGCGGATGACATGGTTTTCTTTTGTAATTCTGGTAAAAATACAATTGTTAATCTTCATAAGATCCTCCAATCATATGAACAATCTTCGGGTCAACTCATCAATTTACAGAAAAGTGGCTTTTATACCTCGTCTTATATTCCATGACACAGGATTCAGAATATTGCCGTTTGGTCCAGGTGCATGTATCGGTCTTTTCCTATGACGTACTTGGGCTTACCTTTATTTAAGGGTCGTATTAAACGAGAATATTTTGCGAGGCTTGAATCTCGATTTCGGAGGAAAATTGAAGGGTGGAAATCTCGCCTTCTTTCTTTTGGTGGGAAAATTGTGCTTTTAAAATCGGTCCTCTATAGTATCCCGGTTTATGCTCTTTCGGTTATTAAGATTCTTCGATGTATTGAGAGTGCAATGGCAAATTTTCTTTGGCGTAGTACTAGAGAGCATAGAACGCACTGGGTAGCTTGGAAGAAGATTTGCCGGCCAGTGTTGGAGGTTGGTCTGGGTATCAGATCTTTTACTCATGTGATGGGTGCTCTTCATGCTAAGTTAGCTTGGAGTGTTCTTCAAGAGAAAACTCTATGGGCTCAGTATATTGCTCACAAATATAAAAAGGCTGGTGGCTATTTTGTCCCTCGTCAAGCATCTCATGTTTGGAGGGCAGTGCATACTCATATAGATGATTTATCTCATCTTAGTAGGTGGGTGGTTGGTAGAAGGGAGGTTTCTTTTTGGAATGATAATTGGCTTGGTGAAAGACTGATGGGTCCGCGTCCTGTAGACATTAATTTAACTGTCTATGAGGCCTTAGATCAGCTTTCAGATTTTCTTCCTCAAGTGCCTATTGAGCATCACGTTATGCTTCGCAATATTTGTCTTCAGAATAATGTTCCTAATCGTCCGATATTCAGCTTGTCCACTTTAGGGAATTTTAGTTCGAAGGCTTACTGGGAGCATTGTCGCAATCATTCTCTGAGTATCAGTTGGGCTGCAAAAATCTGGCGTCCTTGGATTCCAACGAAGATCAATGCGTTTGGCTGGAAGCTTTTTTATGGTGCCATTCCGGTGGATCTTAGGCTTCATGCGTTGTGTGTCCCAGTTGTGTCGTGATGTGTTTGTTGCATGAATAGCCCGGATAGGGAATCAGTTAATCATTTGTTCCTTCACTCAGAGATTGCGCTCGTGCGGCGGTAAAAACTTGTGTCCCCTTTCAATAAAATTGCAGTTTACTCGTCCATTGCTCACCTTTTCATATTTGGTTAGATGATGCCTCTACCAGAAATCAGATAGGGGCTGTCTCGGTTGGGATTTTGTTATATGGTTGTTGGGCCATGTGGACAGCTAGGTGTCGTGCGTTTTTTGACAATATTCAGATGGATGGTGGATCTATTTATAAACAGGTTATCGATGGTGTGACTGCTATGATGTCGAATTTTGTTCCTAAATCTCAATGTTCGGTCTAGGGTAGGCGTTGTTTATCTTTTTTGGACATTCAGCTTGCTTCTCTTCAGCCTAATAAGGGTTTGTGGCTTTGTTGGCAACGTCCTGCTCCTCATTATTTTAAGCTTAATACGGATGGTTCCCTCTGTAGGTGGTATCGCTACAGGTGGCGGTGTTGTTCGTGATTCTAATGGGGTTTTCATTTTTGGTTTTTATCATTACTATGGGCCCGGATCAAATAGTAAGGCTGAATTTTTAGCCCTTCGAGATGGCTTGAAGCTTTGTCGTGACCTTCTTCATGTGTTCGTTACGATGGAAATTGATTCCATGCTTGTGGTTTCGGTTATTAAGGGAGAAATCAGTTGTCCCTGGGCCGTGGTTTATGAGTTCCGGCAGTGCTTGTCCTTGTTAGGTGGCTTTGGTATTCAACATGTATTTCGGGAAGGGAATAGGGTTGCAGATCGTTTAGCTGCTGCTGCTCACGTCACGTGTATGGATTGCGACTTCAGTTTGGTTTCTCATCTGTCGAGGGAGGTTCGGCGATCGTTACAACATGATGCGCTGGGCCTTTTTACTTTTCGGAGTCGTGGTTAGTTTATCTTGTTTTTCTTTTTAGAGGTCAGGCCCCTTGTCCCCCCCCCCCTTTTTTAGGTAAGGTTGGTTATCCCCCTCCTGTTCGTATTATTTTTTTATTTCAATAAATTGTGCAAGGTTCCGTCCCTGCTTCTCCAAAAAAAAAAAAAAGATTTAAAAATTTACTAATCATATGCCCTCATCATAATCTGTCTCAAGATGTTTTAGTGACTCAATTTTATCATGCATTTTCTTCTGCTCTTCAAACTATGGTTGACAGTGTAGCTGGTGGATCCATTAGAGGAATGACACTAGCTAAATTAGAAAATTTGTTTGAAATGCTAAGTGTCAATTCTCAACAGAAAAACACTAGAGGTAAAAATAGAGGTTTGTATCATGTTCATGCATGATAATTCTAGCAATGAAGCAAAAAATAGAACAATTGCAAGCACAAATTGAAACCTTACTACAAAATAGATCTCAAATTCAAGAAGTATGTTCTATTTGTGGTTTAAATACTCATGCTACTAATTTTTGTCCATCTAGTTCTCTGTTTCCTGAATAGGTAAATGCTATGAATACATATCCCCCAAGACAAAGGAATGATCCTTATTCCAACACGTACAATCCAGGTTGGAGAAATCATCCAAACTTCTCATGGGAAGGAAATAAGCCTTTGCAGCCTCAACAATTTCCTAAACAAGGACAGTTGCAGATTGAAGAAGTGAAACCTAACAATTTTGAAAATAGGCAGACTGCTTTTAACAGACAATTAATGGAAACTATAGACAAGTTGCAAAATGACCTTGCTCGAGCCTTACAAGGAATAGAAGAAGGGAAGTTTCCTAGTCAAACGAAACAAGCTAAATCAATTACTACTCTACGTAGTGGTAAAGCCATTGGAGAAGAGGTAAGTGATCCTATTCATTCTGCCGACGTTCCTAATAATGTAGATAATTCTGGTGAAGGTATCCAAGATTTAGAAAAAGAAAAGATTTAGAGAAAGAAATTAAAGATAAAGAAATTCAAGAAAAAGAAAAAGAATAAGAGGGAGAACCTCTTGAGGAACCATATGTTGCTCCTCCACCATATGTTCCACCAATACCATTCTCTGGTAGGTTGATGAAAAACAAAATTGATAAACAATTTACGGAAATTTATAATATGCTGTCTAAAATAAATATTAATCTTCCTTAGCTCAACGTTACTAAAAATATTCCATGTTATACTAAGTTTTTCAAAGATCTCCACTCTAGGAAACACAAATTTGAAAAGAATGAGAAAATAATTGTTTGCGAAAATGTAAGTGCAGTATTACAACCTGAACTCCCCCCTAAATTGAAAGATCCAGGTAGTTTCAATATCCAAGTTCCTTTGGGTAATTCGAAAAAGATGAAATCTATGCTTGATTTAGGCGCGAGTATTAATTTAATGTCTTTCGCTGTCTACAAACATTTAGGTTTGGGAGAATTAAAACCCACTACTATGTCCTTATAGTTAGCCGACCGTTCAGTCAAACATCCCTTAGGAATAGAGGAGGATATTTTAGTTCAAGTTGATAAGTTGATCATACCGATTGACTTTATGGTTACGAGATGGAAAGAAAAATATGCGTAAATAATGAAGTTCCCATTCTGTTAGGAAGACCTTTCATGGCCACGGCCAACACAATGATTAATGTAAGGAATTAGAGCTGTCAAATAGGGCAAAAGCCCGCGCGCATGCCCGCCCCGCCACCCATTAGGTGCGGGTTGGGTTGATGCATTAGATACCCGTTTGGAAAACAGGCTTTTCGGGCTTTGCTGGCTACTAAGCCATGGGCGGGGGCGGGTTGCCCGCAATTTTTTTACAATTCTTAAATTTTTTAAAAGCATTTACAAACATTAAATAATTACATTGAGCAGCCCAAACTCATTACATTGCATAGCCAAATTGCCAAGCCCATTCCATTTTCCATACAATTAGACTATTAATGAGTTAGGGACCAAAGACCTTAGGGTTAACGTATTACTCACTCACACAGTCACACATCAAACTTTGAAAAAAGTCAAACTCTCACTCTTTCTCCTCTCCGACGCACACCAGCACAGGCCGGCATAAACACTGAAACACACACACACAAAGAAATCCAGGGTCTCTCTCTCTCTCTCTCTCACACACACACACATGTGCACGCGTGCTTCTGCGAGACATCCTATTCTTCCATCTCTTTAATCCGGAGGAGAAAACCTGTCAGTTTACTCATTGGATGTTGATTGCTGTTCGATCTGGTATTTTCGTTGATAGTTCCATTTTGGGGATTCCTATTCTGTCTTCGAGAACTTATTAGATGTGTATATGAACTGATAAGCAGCATTTTTCCAACATATGTGTGTGTGTGTGTGTGTATTGTTATTGAGTTTGAATATAGAATTTTGAGATCTGTGTTTATGTTATTGTTGCAATTGTCAGAATGGTGATTCTGAAGAGGGAAAGTCAAAACGTGGACAAGTGATAATGATTTTTCCGGCGATGAAGAAATCTGAGATTTGCAGAATAAGGAAGAAGAGACTCTTGATGGGGAAAAGCCCGTGGGCTTGCCCGTTTTGCCCACGGCCCTACGCGGGGCGGTTTGGGCTAGGGGTTTTCATGCCCGTTATGTTCGCGGGCTTTCTCGCCCCACCCTCGCTTCATCGAGCTTTGCTTTTCCCCGCCTGACAACTCTTAAGGAATGGTAGTGTCGATGTCAGTTATGGGAGAAATTGTAGAGATTCCAGATTTTGATGCATTAAACAGATCGAGCGATATGAATGCCTGCTTTTCAATTGATGAAATAGAGAATCTTATAGCCCAAAAATTTCGCACTTGGGTCCAGAGTAGACATTTTCAGCACGCTAGAGGTCCCTCAGGTTGATGTCGTGAGGAGACCAGTCGTTAACTACTACCCACGTGTAATGCAATTAAGATTTTTGAGGGCAAAAATGTAACTTCAAGTGTAGGATGACTTTCCCCTTTCCTTGTTAACCCGCAAATGATTGCAAAAATTCCAAACTCCAAATCTCACAGTTTTCCTCTTACTCTAGCTACTTCACATCCACCTCCATTAAAATACCAAGAGCAGTTGAAGAAAGAAAAATGGTGGACCTTTGTTGCGCGTGTGGATCTAGTGTTGAAATCAAAAGCTACTTGTACAAATGTCAACCCTGGAAGACAGTTCTTTGGTTGTTCACAATAGGTGAGTTCCTTAAATTTGTCTGTGGGAAAATTCTTTTTTTAAGGTAAAGAAACTAGTTCCATCTTAATTAATGTATGAGAACAATATTTTCATGTGTTCAAAATATACCAAAAATCAAATTTATTTTTTAAGATAGACAAATGAGCTGTCAAAGGTGTGGCAATTAGATAAAACTTAAAATTGTAGGAAACGAAATCTAAAATAAGGAAACAATAAAGATCAAACTCTAATTATATAAGGAAACAAAAACCTTAAAAATATCAAATAGTAAAATACAAAATACAATAACACGACAAAGCTCCATATTTTCGGGAGATCGCCTAGGTTGTGCACGCCAACTGTTGAGAATGAACTCTTATTTTACCATGCTTCCAATATTTTCACTTTGACTCCCCCAAGCTTTCCAAACATCTTTCAATCTCGACAGATAGACCCTGAACTTGTGAAACAATTTTAAGGCTTGTCAGGCTCGTGTCTGTGAGAACCCAAACCCATTACTTGCATTACTTGTTCTATGCCTTAATAACATGCTTGTTTCATGCTTTAACATGTTAGATATCTCTTTTTGTCCATGTCCCTCAGATATTATTATTATGCCTCCTTGTCGCTTGAATACCTTCTATGCTTAGCATACCTTGCCGTTATACCTTGAGTGTTACCTTAGCTTGATTTGCACTCAACCGAGACTTGTTAGGGTTCTATTATCGTCCATAGATGACTTAGAACACTCGCCTTGATCCTTGTAAGCTTGATTGGAAGTTTAGAAACCTTCTTGCTTTGTTTTGGCCTTAGCGATTTCACCCGTCTCCCGTTTTGCTCGTATTTCGACGTGCGAATTGTTCCTTGAGTTCCCGGACTTGTATTCAAGTCATAACCATGATTAAACAATCCTTTTTCATGCCCAAGTTACCCTAGTTTTATTGACGTTTGATCCGGGTTTGATTCGTCAACCAATCGTCGCGTGACTCGAGCCTTGTCCTACCTTGTTCCGGGTGATGTTCGGGTGTAGTTCGGACATGTTTTGAGTTGTGTTAGACCCTAGAATGGTTGCCCATGAGCTTGGAACCATTTAGGACTTGTTTAGGTCAAGTTTTGGTGCTCCAGAAGTCCAGGCGGCCGCATGGCTCGAGTGAGGCGCCCGCCCCAAGTACTGAGAGCAAATGAAAAATGGCAGCCTTCTCAGTATCTGAGGCGGCCGCATGGCCAGGCTTGAGGCGCCCGCCTCAGCCCCTTTTCAGCTACGGGAATTTTTCCTTCTTCTCTGTTATGTCCGACCTTTAACCCTTTAAACCCCTTCCTAATTGATCCTAATCCAACCTATTAAACCTTAATTAAGCTAGATTAGTCCTAATCTCAAGCCACCTCCTTTGGACATGTGGATTCCACCACTCTTCTCCTCTTGATACTTGGAATTCCACTCAATCCATGCAAGGTATAAAGCCTCTCTCTTGTTGACTTAACCTTAATCCTTCCATTATCAGATTTTCTCTCCTCTCTCTTGCCATGGTTAGTGTGTGTAGAGAATGGGTGAGATTAGTGTGTGTCTCTCCCCTAGTTTGAGCTCCCGACCTCCGTTTACCAAACCGAGACCACCGGAGTGAAGCTACCGGCGAGGAGATCGATTCCATCCGATTACTTTGTGCTTCAACTTTCCTTTTCCTTGGTGAATGTAAGCTATTGATTTTCCCCTTAGGTTGTATGATTAGACTTGCCATGATCCCCCTTGTCTATTGATCCCCATGCTTTACCATGCCCATGCCATGATCTAGGTTGAATTGGTCTCTTGAGATTTTGATTAAAATGTCCATCTTGTTGCTTGAGGCCTATGCCTAGAATTAATTATGTTCTATGCTTCCTTAGGAGCAACTAATGTTCTTGGATTAATATATTTTGTTGACTCTTGGGAATTTTGAATTCTAGGGTTTCCTATGCCTTGTATTGATCACCCTATTGAATTGGGTCCTAGGCCTAGAATAAATTGTGTTCTATGTTTCCCTACGAATAAATAACGTTCTTGGACCCTTGCATTTTAATAACCTTGAAAGAATGATTCTAAGGTCCCTTGAATTCGAATTATCGATAATTCTTAACTACGGTTGTTAAACGGATTAATGACCTAGCCGATCATATGCGAGAACTTAGAAGAGGGTTTGTGATGCATTTAGCGTCCTAACTCTATTGGATGAACTATTAGAGACGACTCAACGGAGTCAAGATTAGCGAGCTATTGAACAATACCGGCTCACAGATTAATCCCTACGACGTTCTAATCGCGTTTCCCTAAGAATAATAATTCTAGACTTTGAACTTGAATTGATTTCCCTGCTTGATCTTGACTGTCATATTATGGAATGACTAATTGACATGTGAGTTCGCTCTTGTCGAACTCAACCCCACTTGGTTATTGATAAGAATAATTTACTTGTCTCGAACGAGATCGCTCTTGTCGACCTCGTTCTCTACTTGAGAATTTTGTTAAGTATACATTACTTGGCATTGCATGAGTCCAGCTGGCATCCCGTCTTTGTGCACACACGCCTCCACTGTGGCCACAGTGGGGAAGTAGCTCCCATGCTGTAATCATTTAAGAGCATCACCGGTGACTATCC
The DNA here is from genome assembly GCA_013146195.2 of Codonopsis lanceolata. Classification (NCBI taxonomy): domain Eukaryota; kingdom Viridiplantae; phylum Streptophyta; class Magnoliopsida; order Asterales; family Campanulaceae; genus Codonopsis; species Codonopsis lanceolata. The sequence goes on along the minus strand of CM028377.1, from coordinate 32,354,087 downwards.
CTGCATCTCCTGAAGATCGATGTACTTACACACATTCGATACCGCACATTCCGTGATGACGCTTGTATGCGAGGCGGAACTACGTAGCGGCTCCCGCCTCCATATATCCTTATCCTATGTGATTTATTTACCCGCACTTATGTGAAACAATGTGCATCCTGGATATATGACTCTATGCTTGTGTGACTATATCTTGCCTTGAATGTTGCATCTTGCCATGACATGCATGATTAATAGCTTACAAGTCGTTATGACTTACCCTTTCCCCTTTACTGCTTTAGATCCTAGCAAGGCAGTCACCTTTCGTTGACTAAACGTGTTCGTGCCTTGTGCCTTTTTGGTGACCGTCGATTCTTGAAGAGGTGGTTTTTGTTGGCCTCTTCCTCTTGTCTATAATTTTTGTAAGGACGACGGGTTAAGCAAGTCAACTAGACTATGCTTGGGTATTTGTGTAGAACTTACTTGTAAATCTTAACTGCTAGTAGTTTAATACTTGTAGTACTTGTAACCCTTTTGTGCCGGCATTGTGTAAGCCGAGCTTTGGTTAACTTGTTATTATTCCTCCACGTTTTAGTCTTCATTTGAGCATGCTATTAGCTCTTCTTTAATTCTTGTCTTTAAGCTGTTAGCTTGGGTTAGGCATGTAGTGTCGCCGAAGACTTGGTTGTTTTGTTTAACTTGTTTATCGGGTTTAAAGTTTTAAAAATATCAGCCGTTTGGTGCAGGCGTCTTTGCGACTCCAATGTTGCGTCCACGTCGTTTTGTAAATTTAGTCCTTGCATGTTTAATTGCCCTTGTTTCCCTCCTTATTTGGTCCGACCTCGGTCCCATCTCGGGCCAGACGGTGCCACAGTTGGTATCGAGGCTTGTTTATGGTTAGCTATCGGCGGGATAGGTTCCATGGCTATAGTGGGTTGTTTCTTGGTGTGATGTTCTACGTGTGAGTGAATTCTTATAGGTGCTTGATGGTGAACCTAGAGAGGCAGTGTAGGCCGTAAGCGGAGCCAGGAGGATTCTGAGGAACACAAGTGGAGTTGCCACCTCCACCACCGAATCCGTAGGCATGAATGCTCGATGGCGATTTGTGCAGGTCGTATGGCGAGAGATTATGACCGAGATGGCTTGGCTGAGGTCGGAATGTACCTCCTGCCACCACCCCACGAGCGAGGCGAGAGTGTAGCCACCTGATGCTAGGCATACCACTTGGGTGTTGGGCTGAAGTGCTTGAAAATGAAGCCTCCGTCTTTTGGGGAGAGGCGGATGCTAGTATGGCGAGCTATGGCCGAGGATGTGAAGAAAATCTTTGCAACAATTTGGATTGCGGATGAGGAGAAAGTGATCTTAGGCGCTTATAAGCTTAGAGGCCGCCGATCATTGGTGGGTTTTGCTAGTTGGGAGTTGAATCGGGTGGCGCAGTGTGGCCTACATTTGAGGCGAGTTTAGGGCTACTTATGTGCCTACGGTGATTAGGCAGCGAAGGGAGAAAGAATTCCGAGAAATTGGAGGCGAGGGTTCCA
>CM028377.1:32278705-32352470 GCA_013146195.2 Codonopsis lanceolata | reverse complement strand
TCTGGTTGACCGTGCCTGATTAAGAAAAAACAATTGACTTGATTATTTATATTGGTTTAATGTGTAGTTTCCTTTAAAGGCCATGTGTGGCCCATTATTAAAATAGGGTGAAAGTAAGGGTAAAGTGGTAGCGTTATGTTCTAAAAGGTAAGTTTCAAAGTGGACAATTATTTTAAAACGGACGAAAAAAGAAAGAGGGCGATAATTTAGGGGCCAATAGTACCTTTTAATGATTGTCTTTTTTTTTTTTTATGAAACAGGGACGGTATCCTGCTAGATTTTATTAATATAAAGGAAAATCATACAAACTTGAGGGGGACAACCAGCCTTGCCCTTATAAATGGGGGGACAAAGGAGCCTTACCTCGAAAAGGAAATTTAACAACAAAATAAATCTAGGAAATCCAAACATAAGGGGTGTCAATTTTATCCGGAGAGATGAGACCTTTGATGCGGGGAGGGAGATCAGCTGAAGACTCATAAGAGGTGTCCATGCACGTATCACAACCAAGATTAGCAAGGGAATCCGCCTCTGAGTTAGCCTCACGGAAGATATGACATATGGAATGGTTACCCTCCTCAATTAATTTTTTCGCCGCCCGAATCAAATATAGACTTTTCCAAGGAGGGATAGTATAGCCCAAAACACAGTTCACTAGATTTTTGGAATCAATTTGAATAAGAGCACCTGAAATATTATTGGGAGTCAACCTAAATAGCCCTTGAAGCAAAGCTTGACATTCTGCAAAAAAAAACTATTGGAATTCCCATAGAAAGAGGAGAAAGCGAAAATCAGATCACCATGGCTGTTGCGAATGATTCCCCCACCCCCGGAGCAAGATCCAGAAGATACTCTACAAGCACCATCAGTGTTCAGTTTAAGGGAATGAGAAGGAGGTTTCAACCAATGGATGACTCGGATGCACTTGGAAGAAACAACTCCCAGTCTAGAGGAAAAGATAGAATTCCAATCAAGAGACCTTGGCCGAATTCCAGCATTGGATAATATCGATTGAATCAACAAGTTAATCCGATTCTCCACAACCCAAAACGGAGGTCGAGAGCCATCATTAAGGCCAGCATTTCTGTATTTCCAGATCTCCCATAGAATCACCAAAGGGACAATAGCATGGAGAATAGAGTGATCTTTTGCCAGCCACCAACTGAAGCAACAGTTATGAAGGATATTGGAAGAGAAAGAAACACCCCCTTTCTTATTATACTCCTTCCAAAGATAGCGCGTCAAAGGGCTATCGAAAAAACATGAGAATATGTTTCAATGCCGCCTTGCAACAAGAACATCTCGAGGCCAATTGAATCCCTTTACTAATTATACTTTCATCAATAGGCAGCTTCTGAAGCCAAAGTCTCCATATGAAGAGGCTGATATGACGAGGGGACTGTTTATGCCAAATAAATCGAGCAGAGGCAACAATAGGCCTACTAGTACGAGCGACTTGCCAGGCTGAAGCAAGGGAGAAAGTACCACTTTCGTGGAGGTTGCAATTGTTGAATCGGAACATTAGCAATAGAGATGCCATTTTTAATAATGGATAGAAGCGTGAGACCAATGACCGATCGGGCTTCAATGGAAATATGATTAGAGGCATCAAAAGATCATTAACTACTCTCATCCGAGAGAACCGGCGGTTGAACAAGACTTGGTCGGGCAACCATTGGTCTAGCCAAATCGAACAAGTGCCATGCCCAACAATCCAAGAGATTTTGGCATCCGCGAAACCCTGAACACATTCGCGCCATGTGAGGGATCCCCTAGTAGAAGCAAGAAGAGGATGAATATTGGAGCAATATTTCTGCTTAATAAACCTGCTCCAAAGACTACTAGAAGATCTGAATCTCCACCAAAGGCGAATTGAGAATGCATGAATGATATCCGAAAAAGCTCGGATACCTAGACCCCCTTCGAGAACTGGCCTGCAGCAACGATCCCAAGACACCCAATGGGATTTGAGCTTGTTATCAATTGAACCCCAAAAAAATTAGAGAACATTACGTTAATGTGCTTAACCACAAGCAGGAGGATTTAGAATGGCAATCGATACATGATAATAGAATGTAACCGAATTGATTAATGTCACTTTGCTCGCTTGAGAAAGGTAAGCCCCCATCCAAGAATTAATTTTGGTCTGAATTTTCAATATAAGAGAATCAAAGAGACTTTTCTTACATCTTCCTTCAAAAAGAGGACAGCCCAAGTAAGTGACTGGAAGAGGCTGATTATGAAAGCCAATGTGTCTCTGAATAGAAGCAGATCTAGCAGCCTGAACATTATTGGAAACCATAAAACAACTCTTATACGTTAATTAAGCGGCACAGAGTACTTCTCATAATTCTCAAGAGAGGCGATGATGAATGAGAGTTTTTATTGCCATTGCAAAAATCACAACGTCATCGGCAAAGGCTAAATGAGAAATAATAGGGCACCCGCTAGAGGAGGAAAAAGCATAATTGGGATGTTCATGTTGTAACTTGTTAAGCCCACGACTAAGAACTTCAGCGAGCCTATAATAAAAATTCGGGAGAAAGGGGTCTCCTTGCCTCGGACCACGGGAAGAGGGAAAAATCCAGCGAGATGAGCCATTAATCGAGACCGAGAACCAGTTATTTGAAATCACCCTCCAAACCATATCAATGAAGGACTCGCAAAAACCAAATTTCCGAAGAACTTGAGTAAGGAAAACCCAAGAAACCCGATCGAAAGCCTTAGCCATATCCAACTTAATAATCACATTGGACCCATTGATTTTCTTCTTAAGCTGATGTGTCAATTCCTGAGCAAGTAGGAGATTATCTTGGATCAGACGACCTTTGGTAAAAGCACTTTGGTTATCCGATATTATGAGAGGAGAATTTGGGCGGCCAGGGTAGAAAGAATTTTTGTAACTACTTTATTACAAAATTGCATAGGCTAATAGGCCTAAGATCCTTAAAAGATGTTATCGAGATACTTTAGGAATGGTTATAATAAGGGTACTAGTCCAAGCCTTGGGGAGCTCAAAACCGGCAAAAAATTCAGATATTGCAAGGTGTAGATCAGAGGCGATAATGTCCCAACAGAGCGTATAAAATTTCCCTGAAAAACCATCTGGCCCAACCGCACTGTCACCATTAAGGGAGAAGACAACTTCTTTAATTTCTTCGATTGAAGGGGGGGCAGCAAGATGAAGATTCTGAGCAGCTGTAATAATAGAAGGGAAGTTGGATAGAAGATCAACATCAGAGACACAAGCATTAGCAGCAAGCTGATCCTTATAAAATTCAACGGCTGCTTCTTTAATATCCTTGTCGACTCAACAATATTCCCATATCCGAAATACGGTGGATCGATAATTTACTTCGGGTTTGCCTTGAGGCGTGGAATAGTTTAGTGTTGCCATCTCCGTCTTTCAACCATCGAAGATGCGATTTTTGTTTCCAGAATTCTTCCTCAGCTTTAGTTTGCGTTTTAAGTTAGCCTCGGCCAAGTGAAGATCAGCCGCGATTAGATGGACTATTGTGCCGCTTCGTATTTTAATTCATTTTTCGCACCTCATCTTGACTGCTTAATGTCTTGAAAAATATTGCCGAATGTCGATTTATTCCAGATCTTAAGAGCTGCCCTAACAGCCTTGAGTTTGTTGGAGAATTGCACCATTGGCCTGCCCCTTTGATTAGCTTGCCAGGCTTCCTTTACCGTATCCAGGAAGGTCTTATGAGAAGCCCAAATGTTTAAAAAACGAAATTAGGAAGAAGCATAGGCGAAGAAGTGTTGATAGAAATGAGAAGAGGCGAATGGTCTAGCACGTCCGGTTGAGATGATCCACGATGTTCTATGAAAAGTAGCAAGCCAAGTTGAATTACAAACGCCCGATCAATACGCTGTTGGAAGATAGTGGCTTCGACCACCTCTATTATTACACGGTGGAAGCCGACTACCTTGAAAGCCAAGTCGGATAAATCGGAAGCATTTAGGCAGGCTAAAATCGAAGCTCCTTGCTGTCCCAACCCGAGCCAATTTTTTCGTGAGGGCAAGTATGATATTAAAATCACCAAAAACCAACCACGGCGAGCTAGAAATTCGAACTAAGGTCTATTAAATTAGACCACAGCTCTGTCTTTCCCAATTAGTGCATTTGGCATAAACATGATAATATAAACATGTTGTGCCCATGAGAAGTGCTTCACGCTAAGAGTAAGATCTTTGCAAAGAATCGAATAAATATGGCAATTAAAGGCGATTTGCTAGAATCCATATCGAACCAACGTTGTTACAAAAATAAAATTTAAACTTGAGCTTCACGGCAATGAAAGGTAATTTAGATAAGTCAAGCATAGGCTCAGATTGCAATGAAAGATATTTCATGAAGTAATACCAACTTCTTTAAGTGAACAATGGTACTATCATTACCCACACCACGAGATTCCAGAATAAAGTTTTAATTGACATGGGAAACCATAGAAGTATGGCAAGTTTGGGTTTTATTAACCATCTGAGATCGAGTTGTGCGATCCGTTGCTGGAACAATAGGTGGCTTACGGGATTTTTTCTTGGGAGAACCTGCCAGAAGATTAAGAGCCTCCAAATTGCATGTGGAGGTAGTCGGATCTTCATCATCAAAGGTTTGAAGTACAGCAAATCTATTGGGAGAAATATTGGGGACCTCATCTGTCGTGCCATCTTCCGTGTCAACATTGAAATCGGGCTCATTGTTGGGAGGACAATTACTGTTTGGAGGAATTGAAGGAGCCAGCTGAGAAACATCATCACCATTAACACTAGGGTCTGGAGCATTATTATTGTGGGTGTTATTAGTGTGGTTTTGAGTGGCGGCTTGAGTGGTATTAGGTAAAGTAGGTTGGGATTTACTGGGATCAACATTAGAAGGTTCTGGGAGATTTCCATGGTTGAGATCATCATTAGTAGGTTCTGGGAGATCTCCATGGTGCATGAGAGGGACGGCGATTGTGATTGTTGGCTTCAAGATTAATGACCTGGGGCTCTTGCTTTGAATAGTAGAGATATCTTTAGGTTTCCAAACCGCCGCTTTAGATTGTTTAGGGTTTTCATCAAATAGTTTTTCCTTACCAGTATTAGCCGCTTCCTTAGGTTTTTCCTTGCTCGCGTCTTTATGAGTAGTGGTGGCTTTGCATGTAAAATTATCATGGCCTTGTCAGTGGCAGCCTGTGCAATAAAGCGGGGGACGTTCGGCTTCAATAATCTGCCAGAAACCTTCTGATATTCCGGTATCAATCCAGATGCGTTTGGGGAGAGGTTTGGTAAGATTAACCTTAATGCAAATTCGAGCAACACTGGGTCTTGTTAAATTAGCTGTGGGAGAATCAATAAGAAGCGGAGTGCCAATCATATTGCCAATAGAGAATAAAGCTTGCTTGTTAAAAAGAAATATGGGAAGACTGGGAAGAGAAAACCACACAGGGACGATTGGACTTTCAATGTCTGCTCTGAAATCCGGAGTCCATTTAAAAACTCGCATAGGAAATTTTTTGACGTACCATTGATCTTTGATCGAGTCGTTGAAAGTCGGCCTCATGGTGAGTTTGGATCGCACGTGTTTTGTGTCTAGATGGCCAATAATAACATACGCTTTGAGGCCAAAGGTTAGGAATTCTTTCCACATAATATCCAATGAAGGCCGCCATGGGAAAATTTACCCACAAGAGCATATTGGAATGGTTTCGCAAAGGCTGCGACTTGAGGCGAGGAAAAAGCGGCGCCGGCTCACCTTTATATGTAGCTGGAGGGATAAAAGGCAGATTGTTGGGTATAGAAGCAGAAGAAGATAGATCAGCAAATAGTCAAGCAAACGATTTTTTGTAGGTAGGAGAGGGTGGCGCCGGAGGAGGAGGACCACCAATCCCCTCCTCGGCCGTGGCCGGTTCCATAGTTCAGCGTCCAAGGCTTACCAAACGGCTAGAGAGAAAAAAATCTAGAGACCTTTAATGATTGTCATCCTACGGAATCAAATCAAAGTTGACGTTATGTTTTCACAAGTTTTCATTGTTTTTATTAAAAAATAGGTTATGATTTCACTTTGAGTAGTATTTTTTTCTTCTATCTCTCTTATTTTTTCTCATTTTTTTCTCATTTTTTCATTGTTTAATATGTATGGATGTATGTATATAACGTTTTAGCCACCAAAAAAACCAAGTGTGATGACAATTGATGTCATAATCTTGACCGAGTCGGTGAGGAAAAATTGGCTCTTGATGTCATAATCCGAAGGTGAGCTTATTAGGAAAAATTAGCTCTTGATGACAAGCAAGCCATGGGCGAGCATGGCCTATTTGGAGAGGAAAGTATTGGGTGTGGAGAGGCCGTTGGCGGGCATGGCTCCGTACAGCTAGTTGACAGGGAGGAGCCCATGACCGATGAGGTACGCCCCGAACAAATGGAGACTACTGAAGAAGCTTCCAAATCGGGTGGATCGAGCTCCAATGTCCCAATAGCCCGCAGAATAAAGAAGTCAGGTTGATCTAGAAATGTGGTCGTTTCTGGAAATGAGGCCGCTCCCGACGATGAGGAGCCCGAATGGTTGGTAAATGTCGTTGAGACCTTGTATGCTGCATACTGGGCCTCCTTGGACACAGCAGTTAAGGTGATTGAGTGGCTCACCTCCCTTGGTGTTAACTCCAAAACTTACAGGGTGGACAAGATGGACGTGCCCGCCGGAGTGGTGTTATCCTGCAATCAAGGAGAAGGACTCCTATTTTTTGCGGATTTCTTTAAAGTTGGACTACTCCTTTCGTAGGAACCCTTCTTTGTAGATTTTTTCCTCGAGACCATGGCCATGCCTTGCGATTTAATGTTGAACACCGTCCGGGCAATCATGGCCTTTACCGTGACCTATCCTTTGCTGTGCTTTGAGCCAGACATGTTCCTATTCTGAAAGCTCTTTATTTTCGCCCCAAGCACTGGTGGGCGCATTGGGGTTATGTCAAACTCCAATTTTTTGAGGCTTTTGAGTGATATCCCCGGTAAAGTTAAGGCCTGGGACAGGAGAGCTCTAAGAGTTGGATCTTGGGTTGGGTGGCCGATTAAGCCCACTGTGAATGATGAAATGAAGATCCCCTAGGCTTCAAAGCAGGACTTCAGCTCTAGGAAGGTCGCGCGTCTGTTGGCGCTGAAAACTGCACTTGTTGTTCGCGAGGAAAATGAGAAACGAATAGGCCAGAAATTCTTGCTCGATTGGAAGGAGCTAGTATGCAATCCAAAAAAACCTGTGCCTGGCCGCTGTCCTCCGTGCAGACCTACCTGGGATAGACCCCCTTTTGACCCATGAACCTGAGGTGACCCATCCATACTAGGGTGACTGCCACGGGCAGAAATTTAAGAATGAGTGCGCTGAGTACTAGCGGCTTGGTGATGGGGGCAAGCTGTCGGCCCGTGTTTGAGGACAAAGATGGTTGTTTGCTGACTGTTATAACTTTATTTGTCTTGAGTATGTTTCGTTCCTTGTAACTGTACTTATCGCTCCATTGTTTTATTTCAGGAATGAAGCAGCTTGCCTTGTTGAGAAAATGGAAGAAACAGGCTGATCAGCAGACCAACGATTTGAAAGATAAGAAGCCTCGATACCTACCTAAAGTCCCTGTAGTCACCCCAAGTTCGTACCCCCTGGTATGTAACATTGTCATTCGATATCAAGACCTGTTTAAACTTAACAAATGTCAAGTTACAGGGTTTAAAAATTCAAAAGACAAAGCATGATGCGTAAAACAGTGAAATACAAGGGCCAGAGTGTCAAAAAGGAGGCTAAGTTTGGAAGCCACGCGCTGCCACCAAGGGAAGCTGGCCCGGCGCCCAGAATGCATGGGTTCGGTGCCCAGAGCCCAAACAGTGATTACGATTTGAGAATTTGTACAAGCTGTCAAGCGCGCGGTACAAGTTGATGAAGCACAAAGAAGAAATTTTAAAGACAACGGTGTCCCTCCTATCTCCTATAAATAGAGGTGTCCACTTCAGTTTTCAGGGGCCGAGAAATTTTCTCACTTAAACGTTGTGCGTTTATTTTACGCCGTAGGGAGCGATAGAGAGTTCCCTCCTCCTATAAAGCCTCGAAGTTCTGCTAAATCTCCTCCAAACACAAAACCAACCGATCAAAGTGAGCCTTAGCCCCGGCCCCAGCTAGGATTCCACCCTATTTCCCCGGTCCAAAATTCCCAAAAAGAGCAGTTGTCTATCCGAATCCATAGGTCAAATCCGCCAGAAGCAAGCAGTTGCTATGCCCGATTTCCGCCAGCAGCAAGCAAACAACAGCAAAAACGCAAGCAGTTGCTCCGCCCGTGTTACGATGCCCATAAGCAACTTTCGGAAGCAGTTATTCTGCCCGAATCGCAGCAGCAGCAAAAAGACTTCCTCTCTCTGAAGGACAGAGCGAGTACACCCACGCTCTTAAAGGTGAGCCTTTAAGAGTTTTTATTATAAAAGTGCTATTTTTATCCGGCCCAATGTAAAAAATATAAGCAGTTATGCTGCCCGGATCTATGTAGAAAATAGCACCAAAAGAGCCGTTATTATGGTCAAATATTTTTAAGTATATTTGTAATTATTGGAAGGAGGTGGCTGCAAGTCCGTAACTAATGTAGACAAAGATATATATGTTTTTAATGCTTTATTTATTTGCTAGAAAAATATAATAAAATCATATTTTAGCCAAAAACTACTTTTTGAGACCGAAAGGGCGAGTTGAGTGCCTAACACCTTCCCAACTCGTAACTTAGCCCCCGAACCCTCTTTTTACAAACTCTGGTTATTTTTTGTTTTTCTTTATTTCTCCTTAAAATAAAGATGGCGACTCTTTTAAAATATTTTGGATCATAGTGAGGCCCGCAACATCCTTTCTTGCACTTTTTCGTTTTCCTCTAAATAAGGGAGAATGAGAATGAAAGGGTGATGCATTTACTGCATCTTGTTTTCCCCTAAACAAGGGATGATGAGATATGGGGAGCCGAATGCACTCATAGCGATCCAAAATAAGTCTAAGGTCAGGGTGAGGCTCGCAACATCTTTTTTTTTTTTTTGCACTTTTCTGTTTTCCCCTAAACAATGGATGATGGGAATGAAAAGGGTGATGCATTTTCTGCATCTTATTTTCCCCTAAACAAGGGAGGGTGAGATACGGTGAAAACCAATGCATACAATCAAATTGAACATTTTTGGAATGAACATGATAAAGTTAAAACATATTGATGTTAAAAAAATCAAATTGATTCACATGCTAAAACAATAGTAATCAATTTTTTTTCCTAAGTCATAGTAAATATACTTTAAATAATAGTAATCTGATATTCTTTTACGTTGACTTTCTAATAGGAAAATGAAACTATCCTTTTGAATTTGGAAGGAGTCTATAAATGTTTATCATAAAGATCACGGAAAGTCACTTTTAAAAGGAGCAAAAAAGGCAAGTAAATAAATACACAAGAAAATGATAACGGGATAGACAAGGCTAAAGTAAGAGGTTTTTTTTACATGGCTACTAAATAATAATAATAATAATAATAATAATAATAATAATAATAATAATAATAATAATAATAATAATAATAATAATAATAATAATAATAATAATAATAATAATAATAATAATAATAATAATAATAATAATAATAATTCATCATCATCATCATCTTCGGATTATAATATCATGAGGTAATTTTTTCTCACCGACTTGGTCACGTGGGTGTTTGACTTTTTTTTAGATTTATAATTACTTCATTCGTTTTCAAATAATCGTCTTTTCTTATTTCTTTAAAAAAATTAATTAATTGTATTATAAACATTGATGTATGTGTGGTTTTCTTTAATTTTCTTGGGCATGTGGTCATAATTAAAGTAGTTAGAAAAATTAATGATAAAGTGGTAAAATATTTTTTAAAAATGAAGTTTTCAAAGAGACATTTATTTTTGAATTGACAAAAACAATAAGGTGGAAAATTATTTAGAAACGGTGAGAATATTATTTCTCTCTGTCCCTAAATTATTGTCCCGGTTGACCGACGACGATTAAAAAAACAATTGACTTGATTATTTATATTGGTTTAATGTGTAGTTTCCTTTAAAGCCCATGTGTATGTGGCCCATTATTAAAGTAGGGTGAAAAAGTAAGGGTAAAGTGGTAAAAGTTATGTTCTAAAAAGGTAAGTTTCAAAGTGGACAATTGTTTTGGAACGGACGAACAAGGAAAGGAGGACGATAATTTAGGGACGGAGGGAGTACCTTTTAATGATTGTCATCCCTACGGGAATCAAATCAAAGTTGACGTTATGTTTTCACAAGTTTTCATTGTTTTTTTTTTAAATAGGTTATGATTTCACATTGAGTAGTTATTTTTTTCTTCTATCTCTCTTATTTTTTCTCATTTTTTCATTGTTTAATATGTATGGATGTATTTATATAACGTTTTCGCCACCAAAAAAACCAAGTGTGATGACAATTGATGTCATAATCTTGACCGAGTCGGGGAGGAAAAATTGGCTCTTGATGTCATAATCCGAAGGTGAGCTTATTAGGAAAAATTAGCTCTTGATGACAAGCAAGCCATGGGCGAGCATGGCCTATTTGGAGAGGAAAGTATTGGGTGGAGAGAGGCCGTTGGTGGGCATGGCCCCGTACAACTAGTTGAGAGGGAGGAGCCCATGACCGATGAGGTACGCCCCGAACAAAGGGAGACTACTGAAGAAGCTTCCAAATCGGGTGGATCGAGCTCCAATGTCCCAATAGCCCGCAGAATAAAGAAGTCAGGCCAATCTAGAAATGTGGTAGTTTCTGGAAATGAGGCCGCTCCCAACAATAAGGAGCCCGAATGGTTGGTAAATGTCGTTGAGACCTTGTATGACAAAGTGAGCAAACCCACGCTCTTAAAGGTGAGCCTTTAAGAGTTTTTATTATAAAAGTGCTATTTTTATCCGGCCCAATGTAAAAAATATAAGCAGTTATGCTGCCCGGATCTATGTAGAAAATAGCACCAAAAGAGCCGTTATTATGGTCAAATATTTTTAAGTATATTTGTAATTATTGGAAGGAGGTGGCTGCAAGTTTGTAAATAATGTAGACACGGATATATATGCTTTTAATGCTTTATTTATTTGCTAGAAAAATATAATAAAATCATATTTTAGCCAAAAACTATTTTTTGAGACCGAAAGGGCGAGTTGAGTGCCTAACACCTTCCCAACTCGTAACTTAGCCCCCGAACCCTCTTTTTACAAACTCTGGTTATTTTTGGTTTTTCTTTATTTCTCCTTAAAATAAAGATGGTGACTCTTTTAAAACATTTTGGATCATAGTGAGGCCCGCAACATTCTTTCTTGCACTTTTTCGTTTTCCCCTAAACAAGGGAGAATAAGAATGAAAGGTTGATGCATTTCATGCATCTTGTTTTCCCCTTAACAAGGAAGGATGAGATATGGGGAGCCCAAAGCACTCATAGACATCCAAAATAAGTCTAAGGTCATGGTGAGGCTCGCAACATCCTTTTTTTGCACTTTTTCGTTTTCCCCTAAACAAGGGACGATGTGAATGAAAAGGGTGATGCATTTTCTGTATCTTATTTTCTCCTAAACAAGGGAGGGTGAGATATGGTGAAAACCAATGCACACTCATAATGACCTAAGGCAATTTTTCAAAAGTCCATAGTGAGGCTGGGAGTGTTCCCACGTGCCTTCGCAACATCCTTTTTTTTGCACTTTTTCGTCTTCCCCTAAACAAGAGACGATTGGAATGAAAAGGGTGATGCGTTTTTTGTATCTTATTCAGATGGATGGTGGATCTATTTATAAACAGGTTATCGATGGTGTGACTGCTATGATGTCGAATTTTGTTCCTAAATCTCAATGTTCGGTCTAGGGTAGGCGTTGTTTATCTTTTTTGGACATTCAGCTTGCTTCTCTTCAGCCTAATAAGGGTTTGTGGCTTTGTTGGCAACGTCCTGCTCCTCATTATTTTAAGCTTAATACGGATGGTTCCTCTGTAGGTGGTATCGCTACAGGTGGCGGTGTTGTTCGTGATTCTAATGGGGTTTTCATTTTTGGTTTTTATCATTACTATGGGCCCGGATCAAATAGTAAGGCTGAATTTTTAGCCCTTCGAGATGGCTTGAAGCTTTGTCGTGACCTTCTTCATGTGTTCGTTACGATGGAAATTGATTCCATGCTTGTGGTTTCGGTTATTAAGGGAGAAATCAGTTGTCCCTGGGCCGTGGTTTATGAGTTCCGGCAGTGCTTGTCCTTGTTAGGTGGCTTTGGTATTCAACATGTATTTCGGGAAGGGAATAGGGTTGCAGATCGCTTAGTCTGCCGCTCACGCCACGCCGTATGGATTGCGACTTCAGTTTGGTTTCTCATCTGTCGAGGGAGGTTCGGCGATCGTTACAACATGATGCGCTGGGCCTTTTTACTTTTCGGAGTCGTGGTTAGTTTATCTTGTTTTTCTTTTTAGAGGTCAGGCCCCTTGTCCCCCCCTTTTTAGGTAAGGTTGGTTGTCCCCCTCCTGTTCGTATTCTTTTTTTATTTCAATAAATTGTGCAAGGTTCCGTCCCTGCTTCTCCAAAAAAAAAAAAGATTTAAAAATTTACTAATCATATGCCCTCATCATAATCTGTCTCAAGATGTTTTAGTGACTCAATTTTATCATGCATTTTCTTCTGCTCTTCAAACTATGGTTGACAGTGTAGCTGGTGGATCCATTAGAGGAATGACACTAGCTAAATTAGAAAATTTGTTTGAAATGCTAAGTGTCAATTCTCAACAGAAAAACACTAGAGGTAAAAATAGAGGTTTGTATCATGTTCATGCATGATAATTCTAGCAATGAAGCAAAAAATAGAACAATTGCAAGCACAAATTGAAACCTTACTACAAAATAGATCTCAAATTCAAGAAGTATGTTCTATTTGTGGTTTAAATACTCATGCTACTAATTTTTGTCCATCTAGTTCTCTGTTTCCTGAATAGGTAAATGCTATGAATACATATCCCCCAAGACAAAGGAATGATCCTTATTCCAACACGTACAATCCAGGTTGGAGAAATCATCCAAACTTCTCATGGGAAGGAAATAAGCCTTTGCAGCCTCAACAATTTCCTAAACAAGGACAGTTGCAGATTGAAGAAGTGAAACCTAACAATTTTGAAAATAGGCAGACTGCTTTTAACAGACAATTAATGGAAACTATAGACAAGTTGCAAAATGACCTTGCTCGAGCCTTACAAGGAATAGAAGAAGGGAAGTTTCCTAGTCAAACGAAACAAGCTAAATCAATTACTACTCTACGTAGTGGTAAAGCCATTGGAGAAGAGGTAAGTGATCCTATTCATTCTGCCGACGTTCCTAATAATGTAGATAATTCTGGTGAAGGTATCCAAGATTTAGAAAAAGAAAAGATTTAGAGAAAGAAATTAAAGATAAAGAAATTCAAGAAAAAGAAAAAGAATAAGAGGGAGAACCTCTTGAGGAACCATATGTTGCTCCTCCACCATATGTTCCACCAATACCATTCTCTGGTAGGTTGATGAAAAACAAAATTGATAAACAATTTACGGAAATTTATAATATGTTGTCTAAAATAAATATTAATCTTCCTTTGCTCAACGTTACTAAAAATATTCCATCTTATACTAAGTTTTTCAAAGATCTCCACTCTAGGAAACACAAATTTGAAAAGAATGAGAAAATAATTGTTTGCGAAAACGTAAGTGCAATATTACAACCTGAACTCCCCCCTAAATTGAAAGATCCAGGTAGTTTCAATATCCAAGTTCCTTTGGGTAATTCGAAAAAGATGAAATCTATGCTTGATTTAGGTGCGAGTATTAATTTAATGTCTTTCGCTGTCTACAAACATTTAGGTTTGGGAGAATTAAAACCCACTACTATGTCCTTATAGTTAGCCGACCGTTCAGTCAAACATCCCTTAGGAATAGAGGAGGATATTTTAGTTCAAGTTGATAAGTTGATCATACCGATTGACTTTATGGTTCTGGAGATGGAAAGAAAAATATGCAGAAATAATGAAGTTCCCATTCTGTTAGGAAGACCTTTCATGGCCACGGCCAACACAATGATTAATGTAAGGAATTAGAGCTGTCAAATAGGGCAAAAGCCCGCGCGCATGCCCGCCCCGCCACCCATTAGGTGCGGGTTGGGTTGATGCATTAGATACCCGCTTGGAAAAAAAGCAGGCGTTTGCTGGCGCGGGCGGGGGCGGGTTGCCCGCAATTTTTTTACAATTCTTAAATTTTTTAAAAGCATTTACAAACATTAAATAATTACATTGAGCAGCCCAAACTCATTACATTGCATAGCCAAATTGCCAAGCCCATTCCATTTTCCATACAATTAGACTATTAATGAGTTAGGGACCAAAGACCTTAGGGTTAACGTATTACTCACTCACACAGTCACACATCAAACTTTGAAAAAAGTCAAACTCTCACTCTTTCTCCTCTCCGACGCACACCAGCACAGGCCGGCATAAACACTGAAACACACACACACAAAGAAATCCAGGGTCTCTCTCTCTCTCTCTCACACACACACATGTGCACGCGTGCTTCTGCGAGACATCCTATTCTTCCATCTCTTTAATCCGGAGGAGAAAACCTGTCAGTTTACTCATTGGATGTTGATTGCTGTTCGATCTGGTATTTTCGTTGATAGTTCCATTTTGGGGATTCCTATTCCTGTCTTGCTGAGAACTTATTAGATGTGTATATGAACTGATAAGCAGCATTTTTCCAACATATGTGTGTGTGTGTGTGTGTATTGTTATTGAGTTTGAATATAGAATTTTGAGATCTGTGTTTATGTTATTGTTGCAATTGTCAGAATGGTGATTCTGAAGAGGGAAAGTCAAAACGTGGACAAGTGATAATGATTTTTCCGGCGATGAAGAAATCTGAGATTTGCAGAATAAGGAAGAAGAGACTCTTGATGGGGAAAAGCCCGGCTTGCTGCTTTGCCCACCTACGCGGCGGTTTGGGCTAGGGTTTTCATGCCCGTTATGTTCGCGGGCTTTCGCCCCACCCGTTTCACTGCGAGCTGCCCGCTGGCTTTCGCCTTGCTTTTGACTTCTATAAGGAATGGTAAGCTGTCGATGTAAGTTATGGGAGAAATTGTAGAGATTCCAGTTTTTGAGAGACCACATTGAGACCACATTGAGACCACATTGAGAGACCACATTGAGACCAAAACATTATTAAGAGACTCCATATAGTTGTTGACTTGCTAAAGTCACAAGTCGTGACTCGACGATAGTCCGAATGCGACGCGATTGAGGGTTTGCTTGCGTTTTGTGTTAGTGACCTCGGTTTGGTCCTAGACCTTTATATGATGATTGATTAACATGTTTAGATGTATTATACTTCAAGTTGGAGGTGTTCCTTAAGTCTATCGATGATTTGGAAGCTTTGGAGATAGTGCTTCGTCTCTATCGCGTAGTTCAGGAATCGAGTCGCGTAATCGTCTCTCCTTTGGGACTCTTATTTCCCTAGTTGTTGTTCAAATTTCTAGAAGTATTTAAGCTTCTTCATTAGCCCTTAGACTTGCCTTAAAAGTCTCCTTTCATTGCTCGTTCAATTGCTAGTTCATTCGTCGTTCCGGTTGCACGTTGTTGCACCCCTTCCCGGTTTCGCTCCGAGTTGTTTCGGGAGTTGTTCGGGTGTGTTTCCGACTTGTTTTGAGTTGGGTTAGACCTTAGAATGGTTGCCCATAAGTTTGGGACCATTTAGGACATGTTTAGACCAAGTTCAAGGGTTAAACGAGGCGGCCACATCGAATTTTGACCACTAGCCCGCCTCAAAAGCTGAGAACAATTCAAAATCAGTCCAAGCCCCAAAGATTCGAGGCGCCCGCCTGGGCTTTGGTGAGGCGCCCGCCTCAACATCAGAGACCTCCTACGGGATTTTTCCCCTGTTTTGTGTTTTGACGAAAAATACCTATCCTACCCTCATTAAACCCCCTCTAAACCCTTCCTAACCACCCATACTTAACCCAAATCATGTCCTAACATTAGTTGGAAGTTAATTAAGGTTAGATTAGTGTTTGATTACCCCTAATCCCTACTAATTGTACTTGGGAAATGTCTATTGTGCCCTCCTCAATTTGGGGGTATAAATACCCAAACCCCCTTTGCAATTTCCAGAAATCTCTTCATTTCTTCTCCTCATTCATACGTATTTGAGAGATAGAGAGTCCAAGGGAGATTCAAGCCCTAGCTTCCTTCTCTCTTCGATCCAAGACGATCCGACCATCCGATTTCCTTCAAACTTCAGATTCGTGAAGCCCTCGACGTGTAGAACAACTTCACCGTTCAGATTTTGGTTCTCTTGAGTTTTCACTCAAGCTAGGTAAGTTACTTCCTTTTGATTTTGGTTCATTGGCCCTAAGGAAAACAACTTATATGCTATTTGTGGGCAATGAACACTTGATATGCTTTGTATGCCCAATTTTGGGGATTTTTGGAAGTATAAACTTGTTAGGAGCATTTGTAAGATGACTTCTATGATTGTCAAGTATATGATTGTTCTACATCTTGTGTTTCTAGGATTATGAGTATGCTAGAAATCATGTCCATATGTTGCTTGGATTTATTGTGGAAGTATGCCTATGATTGGGGCTTTGGAAGAGTGAACTCACTAGATAACATGAGTAGGATCACTTAATTGAAATTATGTGATTTATGAAATGGGTTATGATTTATGTTGGGTTTGTTGTGAATTTTAGGGCTTGAGAATCAAGCCCGAATTATTGGGGAAATTGTTGTTAAATAAAGTGGGTACTAATGTTGAAATTGATGAAGTGCGTAAATGATGAAACTTAGTATTTAGACTCAACGGAGTCTTAATAAGTCCAATAATGTGTTAATGAACTCGGGTTGAAGTCCTACGACATTTGGGTTTTGATTGACTATGATTATGTTGAGTTCTTGGATTTTTAGGCTTGGGAAACAAGCCCGAATTATTTTTGGGAGAATTATTATAAACCTGAATGATGTGTTAGTTTTGGGATTTATGAAATGTGTATTTAATGAAATGCGATATTAAGACTCAATGGAGTCATTTTAGGTTCAATAAGATGTTAGTGAGCCTTAGTTGAAATCCTACGATGTTCGGGTTTGGTTGGTTTTGATTGTGAGTACCCGAAGATCTCGAATTGTGTCCCATTTGTGACACCCATGATATAGAAGCTTATTGGGGATTTATTTAGAGCGTGCTCGTTAGGGCACCTGAGCATTAGAGACAAACCTATGATCTCATATGCCTTTAGGAAATGATTAATTGAAAGAGTTCCCTCTGTGGAATTTGGTCGCTGCACATGAAAGCACTTCCTGGTTTTGACTACGAGTTAGTTTTGGTACCTCGAGATTGGTTTGAGAAGTCAATTATTTATGACAATTGGGACTATGGTTGAGTCCTGTGCTTTTAAGTGAAACCAAATGCTAAGCCTTGTTTGTGGTCGCCTTAGACTAAATAATAGTCTTTGATTTAATCTTGAGTAGAGGACTATAGTAGACCTCACGCCAGATTTATTGAGCTATAAACTATTCTTGAATTGGTGATGACTTGAGGATTATGAATACCTCAATATGTGGTTTTGAACTAAACTTACAAGTTAGTTGAACATGTTAAGTGTATACATCTATGTGCATTGTTTATTGGGTGTTCAGAGCATTATGACCTACTTGGTTTGATGAGCCCTTTTATGATGGACTTGGTCCTTATTGGTTTATCCAAGTAAATATCTACTTGAGAATCTTGATTTGAGTCCACCATGCCTTGTCGCTTTTGTTCAAGAATGAGACGATTCATAGCCTTTGGAAACATTCGCCTATGAATCGCCGCATTGGTACCCTTTCTCCTCACTATATGGCCAATAGTGTGGATGTGGTCTCAGATTAGCGCCCCTATCCCGTATCGAGCTCCCATTTCTCATCCCTGTGGTTGGATGAATGTAACGAGGTACTCATTAAGAAAACTGATGAGTTGTGATCATTTGAGGATTGAAACCCAGTTTATGATCATTTGAGGGCTAGGCCCAGGTCTTGGTTTTACGTGTTTATGTGTAAACACTTATATGAAAGATAACGTGCTATGTGGTTTATGAAGTTTATGTTACATGATGACTTAATACAAGTTTATTATTGGTATGCTATTAAGATACCATGATTTTATACATTTGTGCATTATGCCATGCCACGCCATGCTATGCCATACATTTGCATTTAGTAACTTACTTCGGGTCATTATGACTCATTTCGTGTGTTTGTTTTCCTTAGTTTTGCAAAGAAGTCGTTAGTACGCTGCGCCTACGCACGCTTGATAACAGGTCTTCCTGGCAATAGCTTTGAGTTGTTTTTATTATTATTGTATTTATTATCTTGTGAGACACGGATGTAAAGGTCGAAGTATACAGGATAACGTGGTTTTGGCTCATGATTTAGTTCATCGGATAGATAAAAAGGTGAGAGGGGGTAATGTCATCTTCAAACTTGACATGTCAAAGGCTTATGATCGAATAGAATGGGACTTCATTCTGCGAACTTTAAAAGCTTGTGGGATTGATGAAGGAAACTGTAATATGATTGCTAGATTATTGAGCAATATTTGGTACTCTATTCGTATCAATGGGGAGAGTTATGGATTTTTTAAATCAACACGGGGAGTTCGACAAGGAGATCCATTATCGCCATTGTTATTCATTATAGCCCAAGAAATATTATCTTTTCAGCTCAAAAGAAATATGGAGAATGGGTTGCTCAAACCGTATGATCATGGTAGGGAGGTATTGTAATATCGCACCTTTGTACGGATGATATGCTCATTTTTTGCAATGGTAGTCGTGTTTCTTTGCAAGGTTTACGGAAATCTTAAGTGCTTATGAAAGATCGTTTGGGCAATTAATAAATATGGAAAAGAGCGGCTTTTTTGTTTCTAGAAGATGCACCGCTGTGAGGATACAATGTATTCAGATTTAATGGGTTGTGATCATAAGTCATTTCCTATGACTTACTTGGGGGTACCACTATTTCAAGGGAGGAGTAAGGCAATTTATTTCGAGACTTTGGTAAACAAAATCATGCAGCGTATGAATGGATGGAAGGCTCAATTACTATCATTTGGTGGGAAGATTACTCTCATTAAATCTATTCTATGTAGCATTCCTGCTTATACTTGCTACAATTCGGTTCAAGAAAGTTTTGTTGCGAATTGAATCATGATGGCAACCTTTTGTGGAGTAATAGTGGCGAAAATCGTACACACTGGGTTGCTTGGAATGTTATTTGTAGAACCATGGACGAAGGGGGTTTAGGTATTCGTTCATTAACTCAAGTGATGGAATCTCTGCAAGCCAAATTAGCATGGGCCGTGTTGTCGGGTTCTAGTCTATGGGCGCAAAGATGCTCGCCGAAATACCAAGACAACAAATAACAATGTGACTATGTCTTCGGCTTGCAAATCTATCTACAACCATATGGCGCATCTTCATGACAACAGCAGATGGGTTATAGGCCGAGGGGAGATATCTTTTTGGGGAGAAAACTGGTGTGGTTCCAGTTTTGAAGGACCACAGCCGATGGATATTAATCTAAGGGTGAGAGAGGTTCTGCCAATTTTGGAACAGTTTGCTCATCCGTTAACCGAGGATTATTTGAAAGCTCAACTGACTCGAATTCAGATCACAAGGACGATGTTCTAGTATATATCCACACAAACTCGTGAGTTTCAAGCTAAAGAACACCGGCAGGTATAGGGTGAAGGTCAAGACAATTGGCTAAAAAGATTTGGCAAAAGTGGTTGCCTTTCAATATCGCTGGGTTCATGTGGAAGTTGTATCATGGTGCTTTGCTCGCTGACTTGCGCCCATTCTAAACAGTGGCTTTGGCTTCGAATGTGTTTGTCGCTGTAATCACCAACAAGAATCTATTGCTCATCTTTTTGTGCATTCAAAAAACAGTACATATGGGAGAAACTTGCTAGATATTTTCATACCATCTCGTCATACAATTTCTCGGCAACATTTATGTGACATCCGGTTGGCGAGATCTTCTACCAAAACTCAAGTTGGGGCGCAAGATTGGTGTGTTAATGGTGGGTTGTCGGGAGATATGGAAAGCGAGATGTGGGGCAATTTTTGGCGATAAACCCATGCAACGTGAAGGCATTTTTAGACGCATTTCCAAAGCAGGCAAGATATCATGAGAGGGTTTAAGCCGAAGAAGGCAAGTAGTTCTGCTACGCCTCGGTGGTGGTGCACAAAGTTTTATGGAATAAAGGTAATTGGTTTTGGGAACCTCCTTTCGAGTGATAGTTATAAACTTAATACGTATGGCTCCTGCTAGAATGGTTTATGTACAAAGCGGTGGCGTTATTCTAGACAAATGTGGTTCTTTGGTTTGTGCTTTCTCTTGTTTCTATGGTCAAGGCACTAACATGTATGCAGATTATGGCTTTACGAGATGGCCTAATTATGAGCGTAAGAATGCATATTAACGCATCGCTTGTTGAAATGCATTCTTTAGTGGCGACTAATGGTTTATTGGGGCGACATCATTTTCCGTGGAAATATGACAAAGTTGAACTTTTCGATTGTAAAAACTTGTTAGAGAATATGGTATTCAAAGATGTTTACGTGGAAATAAATAGGATGGCCGATAAGCTTCATGAGGTGGCCTATGCGATTGTGATGTATAGATTGTATGATTCTTTGGCTCAACTTCCCCGTTGTTCGACAACTGTGTTTTACGAGATGATGCCATGGGTATTTATAATTTTAGAAAATGAGTCACCGGTAGATGTGTTTGTTGGGTTTCTCATGTTTCATGATGAGGTAAGGCTCCTTTGTCCACCCGTGTGGGTTTGGCCGGGTTGTCCCCCTCCGTATTTCTTCTTATAGTTTTATTTTAATAAATTTGCAGTGGTGCCGCCCCTGCTTCCTTAAAAAAAAAAAAAAAAAAAAAAAAAAAAAAAAGGTTATGTAAACTTTACTTGGGTAGTTATGTTAGTATTTTATTGTCGTTTATTTTGGGAGCCGACTTGTTGGTCGAGCTATTGTATTTAATTACGTGTTATTATGTTGTCTTTCCGAGCAAGGTTTTAGCTCGCAAGTTCTAGTACTATGTTATTAGTTATTTCTGCCTCCGACCACTTTAGTCGAGAGACATTGGTTTAGTTGTTAGTATTTAATATCTTATTCGCTTAGTTGATTTGTCCCTCCCGCATGTTGTAGCCGTTGAGTGGTTGTTTATCGTGTTGGTATTCTGTTGATTCGCCGCCTTAGTTTGCCGATGGTTTGTTGTCCGGCGCAATGTTGCGCCACGCGAGTCGTAGATTTGTCGAGAGATAGTCGCCTCCTTTGTATTCCTTAGTTTATAATTATAGGCTTTGGTCCCACTTATGATTCGCTCAAGCAGACGTTGGTTTTTATTATTCGCAGACGCCATTATGGCTTTACATTCCCTCGTTGAGCTTTATGGCTCAACTCGTGACTCGCACCATGATGCTTAGCAGTGCTTGTCCATCGCTTAGCTTGTCTTGATGGCACGACTGGGATTTCGCATTGAGTCCGGCCGCCAGCTTGGTATCGAGCTATAGGTTAGCTATTTCGCCAGATAGGTTCCTTGGCCTTGTTGGGTTGGGTTTATTGTTGAGTTATTAACGCCGAGTGTTCTTGTAGGCGTATTATGTCGAGAACTCGCGTGAGCTAGTTCTAGTAGACCCCCCGTCGGCACCGTGGCAACGAGAGGGAGAATGTTAGGATCCGCGTGTGACTCCTCAACGTATGTTTGGAATGGAAGACGATTCTATCATTCTTGCGAGATTCTTGAAGTTGAAGCCCGAGAGCTCGATGGAGGACCCGATGCTTCTAAAGCGTAACTTGGATAGAAAGCATGGAGAAGATCTTTGCAGCCTATGGGTTGTACGTCGAAGAGATGGTGACCCCAGCGTTGTTTAAATTAACCGGTGTGGCCGACCATTGGTGGCATGTGCTACGAGATAGTTGGAGTCACCATGGAGTGCCTCAAGTGTGGGAAAACTTCACGATGGAGTTTATGGCACGCTTTATTCCTGCAGAGTTCGGGAAAGAAGAGAAGCGGTTTTAATTCATGGCATTAGAACAAGGAGCTATGACGGTGGCTCAAGATTCAAATAAGTTCACGAGTTGGACTCGCTATTGTGGTTACTTAGTACCGGATGAGGCTAGGAAGACCCAATGGCTTTGGAAGGGCCTAAAGATGAAATATCGTAGGCAACTCGCCTGCTACAACTTACTGACACCGAGGCGCCGTGGATCGTGGCGTATGCAATGGAGTTGGACATCGAGGAGTATGCTCAAAAGAGAGCCTCGAGTACTATTAGAGACAATGATGGTAATAGAGGCGTGCAGCACCTCGCATGCTTAGTCAAGGAAATGTGCTCGTGGCCGGTGGTGTTACTACTTACCCGAGGCGACGAAGTGATGAGTTGGTATGCAATTTCTGTATGAGGACGGGACATGCCGAGAATAGGTGCCGGGTAAATCAGAAAGTGTTTCGCTTGTGGCGGTGATCATGTTCAGAAGATTGCCCGCTGATGAGAGTTAAGCTGTCCTGGGAGTACTAGTCAACAATCCAAAGGCTCCAAGAGACAAAGTTGGTGACGGCCTAGAGTTTGAGGTCGCAAGGCTGGCGGTGGCTATCATGAGTTTTGAGACCTATCCGAATTAGGAAGGTATATTCTTGTATATATATATATATGTAAATTATACAGTGACTATTAATACTGTTATTATGAGTACACGTTTTAATCGGTAGCTCATGTGCATTCATACATACATTATATGGTGTATTGTGTATTATTGGTTATTTGTTTGATTGGGGGTAATATCCCAATGAGAGATCGATATATGATATGGTTTATTTTGTGGATTACCGGTAGGTAATCGCACGTGGTGTATGGGTTCTTGTTTAGTCTATATATGTGTAAGACTAGGCTATATATAGAGTTGTGGTTTTATGTGATTATATATAAAGGCCATAGTATGTATATATATATATGAAGCATGAATTGTATATTAATGCTTATCGGTTTGGTATGATGTTTGTGTATTCTATAAAGATAAGTTTTATGTAACGAATAGTATAATACTATATTATTGTTAGTGGTTATTATGCGAGTAAGATATACACTCGATTAGCGCAAGGGTTAAGTGTTGTGATTTATCGGTTGATTTCGGCTGCACGGGAGAGATTGACGCCTCACCGCGAGTATTGAGACGTTAACGTTGTGTTAGGATGCTTAGTGTATGCATTGGTTGTAGACTTGGTCTAGAGCTTAAGAAAGGATAGTCTTGCGGAGTATAGACCTTGCGAGTATCGGTGAACGTGTCAATTTCTGGTAATTTCTAGGAAATTATCTTGGTTGAGTGTACTAGGTACACGAGTTTGTGATAGCTATGATTGTTGTTTGCCAAGGTAATAGACCTTGTTACTTGGTCTGAATTTTTATTCAGTTACGTGCATTAGTTGTAGGGAACACCTACTTGATGCATTTACATAGTAGTATATTAAATTCTCATCTCATAATTTCATGTTCATTCATTTCATTAGCATAGGAGACTGTTTGAAGGATGCTTAAAACTTTTTATTCATGAACCTTCGCATCCTTACGACGGAAACTTTTGAAGCTAATTCACAGTACCTCGAATTGGTGAGCAAAAGGTATTCGTCGTTGGACTAGGATTGGTAAGAGCTAAGTTAGAAATTGACTATACCCGTTACCAAATGGAATGGACTGAAATGGAATGAATTTTCAAAACATTTCATTAATGTGCTCTTATGTGTTATTACCCGCGATAGGAAAATCGCGAGTATGACTTACATGGTTTGAAATGCCGATTTGATTATCTTTGATTTGTTTGCGAATTGCTCCATAGGCAATTACTATTTATTTTAACTTGGAATCTTTTGTGATTGAATTTCATGATGTTCCCCGAAACAAATAGTTTCGGTAGTTGAATGTGTTCTTATGTTGAAATTTGGAATTTTGGCTTACATGTTTGGCGTAGTATTGTTCGTATGGTATTCGCGACTCAAGTATGGGTCGTAGTATTTTCAATCGTAAGTGTTAATGTCGTTGAGTCTATTGAGATTTCGTAGACTTTTGAATTTGGAATATTATAGTTCGACCCTCGTGTATATTGTGGTTGTGGACTCGGATATTCGAGTCAAGGTTGGTGGTTTGAGACCAAGTGTTAACTCGGGATTAAGAGACACAGTAATCATTGTCTCGATGTATTGTGGTTGAGTGTGGACCTAATGTTGGTTTGTATCATGATTTAGAATTCGGGACGAATTCTTTTTAAGGTGGAGAGAGTGTAACACCCCGCTCCTTCGTTAGCTCGGTTTGCGTGCTATACTTGCACTTCTTTCTTTGTCGATTGTATGTTTGGTTTGCGAGAGGGTCTAGATGTGTATGAGAGACCACATTGAGACCAAAACATTATTAAGAGACTCCATATAGTTGTTGACTTGCTAAAGTCACAAGTCGTGACTCGACGATAGTCGGAATGCGACGCGATTGAGGGTTTGCTTGCGTTTTGTGTTAGTGACCTCGGTTTGGTCCTAGACCTTTATATGATGATTGATTAACATGTTTAGATGTATTAGACTTCAAGTTGGAGGTGTTCCTTAAGTCTATCGATGATTTGGAAGCTTTGGAGATAGTGCTCGTCTCTATCGCGTAGTTCGGGAATCGAGTCGCGTAATCGTCTCTCCTTTGGGACTCTTATTTCCCTAGTTGTTGTTCAACTTTCTAGAAGTATTTAAACTTCTTCATTAGCCCTTAGACTTGCCTTAAAAGTCTCCTTTCATTGCTCGTTGAATTGCTAGTTCATTAAATCTCCGGTTGCACGTTGTTGCACCCCTTCCCGGATTCGCTCCGAGTTGTTTCGGGAGTTGTTCGGGTGTGTTTCCGACTTGTTTTGAGTTGGGTTAGACCTTAGAATGGTTGCCCATAAGTTTGGGACCATTTAGGACATGTTTAGACCAAGTTCAAGGGTTAAACGAGGCGGCCGCATCGAATTTTGACCACTAGCCCGCCTCAAAAGCTGAGAGCAATTCAAAATCAGTCAAGCCCCATCCGAGGCGCCCGCCTGGCTTTGGTGAGGCGCCCGCCTCAACATCGAGAGACCTCCTACGGGGATTTTTCCCTGCTTTTGTGTTTTGACGAAAAATACCTATCCTACCCTCATTAAACCCCCTCTAAACCCTTCCTAACCACCCATACTTAACCCAAATCATGTCCTAACATTAGTTGGAAGTTAATTAAGGTTAGATTAGTGTTTGATTACCCCTAATCCCTACTAATTGTACTTGGGAAATGTCTATTGTGCCCTCCTCAATTTGGGGGTATAAATACCCAAACCCCCTTTGCAATTTCCAGAAATCTCTTCATTTCTTCTCCTCATTCATACGTATTTGAGAGATAGAGAGTCCAAGGGAGATTCAAGCCCTAGCTTCCTTCTCTCTTCGATCCAAGACGATCCGACCATCCGATTTCCTTCAAACTTGATTAGTGAAGCCCTCGGCGTGTAGAACAACTTCACCGTTCAGATTTTGGTTCTCTTGAGTTTTCACTCAAGCTAGGTAAGTTACTTCCTTTTGATTTTGGTTCATTGGCCCTAAGGAAAACAACTTATATGCTATTTGTGGGCAATGAACACTTGATATGCTTTGTATGCCCAATTTTGGGGATTTTTGGAAGTATAAACTTGTTAGGAGCATTTGTAAGATGACTTCTATGATTGTTGAAGTATATGATTGTTCTACATCTTGTGTTTCTAGGATTATGAGTATGCTAGAAATCATGTCCATATGTTGCTTGGATTTATTGTGGAAGTATGCCTATGATTGGGGCTTTGGAAGAGTGAACTCACTAGATAACATGAGTAGGATCACTTAATTGAAATTATGTGATTTATGAAATGGGTTATGATTTATGTTGGGTTTGTTGTGAATTTTAGGGCTTGAGAATCAAGCCCGAATTATTGGGGAAATTGTTGTTAAATAAAGTGGGTACTAATGTTGAAATTGATGAAGTGCGTAAATGATGAAACTTAGTATTTAGACTCAACGGAGTCTTAATAAGTCCAATAATGTGTTAATGAACTCGGGTTGAGGTCCTACGACATTTGGGTTTTGATTGACTATGATTATGTTGAGTTCTTGGATTTTTAGGCTTGGGAAACAAGCCCGAATTATTTTTGGGAGAATTATTATAAACCTGAATGATGTGTTAGTTTTGGGATTTATGAAATGTGTATTTAATGAAATGCGATATTAAGACTCAATGGAGTCATTTTAGGTTCAATAAGATGTTAGTGAGCCTTAGGTTGAAATCCTACGATGTTCGGGTTTGGTTGGTTTTGATTGTGAGTACCCGAGCATCTCGAATTGTGTCCCATTTGTGACACCCATGATATAGAAGCTTATTGGGGATTTATTTAGAGCGTGCTCGTTAGGGCACGGAGCATTAGAGACAAACCTATGATCTCATATGCCTTTAGGAAATGATTAATTGAAAGAGTTCCCTCTTAGGGAATTTGGTCGCGTGCACATGAAAGCACTTCCGGGGTTTTGACTACGAGTTAGTTTTGGTACCCTCGAGATTGGTTTGAGAAGTCAATTATTTATGACAATTGGGACTATGGTTGAGTCCGGTGTACTTTTAAGTGAAACCAAATGCTAAGCCTTGTTTGTGGTCGTTCTTAGACTAAATAATAGTCTTTGATTTAATCTTGAGTAGAGGACTATAGTAGACCTCACGTTGTGATTTATTGAGCTATAAACTATTCTTGAATTGGTGATGACTTGAGGATTATGAATACCTCAATATGTGGTTTTGAACTAAACTTACAAGTTAGTTGAACATGTTAAGTGTGTACATCTATGTGCATTGTTTATTGGGTGTTGTAGAGCATTATGACCTACTTGGTTTGATGAGCCCTTTTATGATGGACTTGGTCCTTATTGGTTTATCCAAGTAAATATCTACTTGAGCATCTTGATTTGAGTCCAGCTGGCGTCTTGGTCGTTTTGTCGGCAATGGCACGATTCATAGCCTTTGGAAACATTCGCTATGAATCGCCGCATTGGTACCCTTTCTCCTCACTATATGGCCAATAATGGGATGTGGTCTCGTATTAGCGCCCCCTAGCCTGATATCGAGCTCCCATTTCTCATCCCAGGGTTGGATGAATGTAACGAGGTACTCATTAAGAAAACTGATGAGTTGTGATCATTTGAGGATTGAAACCCAGTTTATGATCATTTGAGGGCTAGGCCCAGGTCTTGGTTTTACGTGTTTATGTATAAACACTTATATGAAAGATAACGTGCTATGTGGTTTATGAAGTTTATGTTACATGATGACTTAATACAAGTTTATTATTGGTATGCTATTAAGATACCATGATTTTATACATGCTTGTGCATTATGCCATGCCACGTCATGCTATGCCATATATTTGCATTTAGTAACTTACTGGGTCATTATGACTCATTTCGTGTGTTTGTTTTCCTTAGTTTTGCGGTAAGCTCGTTAGTAGCGTTGCGCCTACCAAGACGCTTGATAACAGGTGGTCTTCCGGGCAATAGCTTGGAGTTGTTATTATTATTATTGTATTTATTATCTTGTGAGACACGACTTTGGGACTACACCTTGCCTCCCGGCCGAGAATTAGGGTTTTGCGTTGAGCTATTGCTAGGGACTCCACCTATATCTAGAACACCTTACAGAATAGCTCCAGCGGAATTGTGAGAATTGAAGGAGTAGTTGCAAGAACTTCAAGATAGAGAGTTCATTTAACCGAGTGTGTCCCGTGGGGTGCACCGGTATTGTTTGTGAAAGAAATATAGTAATTTACGACTTTGCATAGACTATCGACAGTTGAACCAGAATACTATCAAGAATAAGTATCCCTTGCCACACATTGATGATCTCTTTGATCCACTTCGGGGTTCAGTTGTTTATTCCAAGCTTGACTTGAGGAGTGGCTATTATTAGTTGAGAGTTTGAGAGGAGGATGTTCCTCAGACAGCCTTTCGTACGCGTTACGGCCACTATGAGTTGTTGTGATGCCGTTTGGGTTGACCAACGCACCTGCAGTTTTTATGGACCTGATGAATAGGGTTTTTCATGAATATCTTGATTACTTTGTGGTTGTGTTTATTATTGATATCCTCGTGTACTCCAAGTCACGAGAGGAGGTTGACTACGGCTCCTATCTTAGCATTGCCTAGTGTTTCGGAGAACCTTGTGATTTTTTTATTTTATCGATGCCTCATTAGAAGGCTTGGGTTGCGTGCTTGTGCCATGGATTTCAAGGGCAGTTGGGATTCTCATTTGCCATTAGCTGAATTTGCTTATTATAACAGTTACCAGTCTAGTGTTGAAATGGCGCCATATGAGGCTTTATATGGGTGCAAGTGTCGTTCACCGATTTGCTGGGATGAGGTTGGTGAAGCTAAACTTTGGGGTTCGGAGATGGTACAACAGTCGGCTGGGAGCGTGAAACTTATTAGCGATAGATTGCTTACAGCCCAGAGTAGACAGAAGAGCTACGCGGATAACCGGAGACGCGACTTAGAATTTCAGGTTGGTGACTCTGTATTCTTTGAAGTATCGCCCCGGCACGGTACTAAACGATTGGGGAAGAAGGTAAACTTACACCTAGATTCATTGGACCATTCGAGATCCTAGAAAGGATTGGAGCTTTGGCGTATCGGTTAGCATTGCCGCCTTCTATATCGGATGTTCATGACGTCTTTCATGTCTCGATGCTACGCAAGTACTTAAAGGATGAGTCGCATGTCTTGACTTATGATGAGATTTCTTTTGAGCCTGACCTTTCTTATGATGAGAAACCGGTGAGGATTCTTGATACGAAAGAGCAAGTGTTGAGAACAAAGAAGATTCCCTTAGTGAAGGTCTTGTGGAAGAATCATGATATTGAGGAAGCCACGTGGGAGACCGAGCTTGATATGCGAGAGAAATACCCTTTCCTATTCGACGACTCCGGTAAGAATTTAGGGACTAAATTCCTTTAAGTGGGGGAGGATGTGAGAACCCAAACCCATTGCTTGTTTATTGCCTTAATAACATGCTTGTATTATGCCTTAGCATGTTAGACACTTCTATTTGTCCATGTCATGCTCACTTTGGAGTATTATGTGCCTAGTTGCTTGAATACCTTCTACGCATCGCTTGCCTTGCCGTTGTACTTTGAGTGGTTGCCTTAGCATGTTTAGCACTCAACCAAGACTTGTTAGAGTTCTATTGTCTTCCATAGATGACTTAGAACATTCACCTTGATCATAGTAAGCTTGATTGGAAGTTTAGAAACCTTCTTGCTTTGTTTTGGCCTTAGCGATTTCCCTCGTCTCCCGTATTGCTCGTATTTCGACGTGCGAAATGTTCGTTGAGTTCTTGGACTTGTATTCAAGTCATAACCATGTTTAAACAAGCCTTTTTCATGCCCAAGTTATCCTAGTTTTATTGACGTTTGATTCGGGTTTGATTCGTCAACCAATCGTCGCATGATTCGAGCCTTGTCCTACCTTGTTCCGGGTGTTGTTCGGGTGTGTTACGGACTTGATTTGAGTTATGTTAGACCCTAGAATGGTTGCCCATAAGTTTGGGACCATTTAGGACTTGTTTAGGTCAAGTTTTGGAGCTTCAGAAGCCCAGGCGGCCGCATGGCTCGAGTGAGGCGCCCGCCCCAAGTACTGAGAGCAATTGAAAAATGAGAAGGCCCCGAGGCCGAGGCGGCCGCATGGTCCAAAGCCGAGGCGCCCGCCTCAACATGTTTTCTCTACGGGAATTTTTCCCCTGTTCATTATGTCCGACCTCGCCCTTTAAACCCCTTCCTAATTGGCCCTAATCCTACCTATTAGACCCTAATCAAGTTAGATTAGTATTAACCTCAATCTCTCTCCTCTTGACATGTGGATTCCACCACCCTCCTCCTATTGACATGTGGATTTCCACCCAAACCATGCAAGGTATAAAAGCCTTCCCTTTGCTAATCAAACTTAAACCTTCATTCTCAGATTTTTCTCTCCTCTCTCCTACCAAGCTTTGTGTGTGTAGAGAAAAGGTGAGATTAGTGTGTGTTGCCTCCATGGATTGAGCTCCCGACCTCCGATTGCCAAACCGAGACCACCGGAGTGAAGCTACCGACGAGGAGCACGTTTCCATCCGGATAGTTTATACTCCAACCATCCTTTTCCTTGGTGAATGTAAGCTATCGATTCCCCTTAGGATGTATGCTAGAATTGCCATGTCTTCCCCTCTTCTTGTAACTCCCATGCTTCTACCATGCCCATGCCATGATTGTTGATGAATTGGTCTTTGGAGAATTTGAATAATATGTTCATCTTGTTAAATTAGTCCTATGCCTAGAATTAATTATGTTCTATGCTTCCTTAGGAGCAACTAATGTTCTTGGATCAATAGATTTTGATAACTCTTGGAAACTATGATTTCTAGGGTTCCATATGCCATGAATTGTCTATCCTATTGAATTGGGCCCTATGCCTAGAATTAAAAGTGTTCTATGTCCCCTTAGGAACAACTATTGTTCTTGGACCAATAACTTTTGATAACTCTTGGAGATGATGACTTCTAGGGTTTCACATGCTACAAACTGTCCATCCTATTGATTGAGTCCTACGCCTAGAATTGAATATGTTCTATGTTCCCTTAGGAACAACTAATGTTCTTGGACTTACGACTCTTGACAACTCTTGGAGAATATGAATTCTAGGGTTTCACGGACTATGGATTGTTCATCCTGTTGATTTGGGTCCTATGCTTAGAATCGAATGTGATCTATGTCTTCCTAAGAATAACAAATGTTCTTGGACTATTGGCTTTTGATAACTTTGAAATATTGATTCTAAAGTTCCCTTGAATTATGAAATGTTGAACTTATGATAATACTTGACTATGGTTGTTAAGTGGATTAACGGCCTAATTACTCGATACGAGAACTTAGAAAAGGATTTTGGATGCATCTAGCATCTTAACTCTTGGATGAATTGTTAGAGACGACTCAGCGGAGTCAAACTTAAGTGAGCCATTGAACAATACCGGCTCAATGATCAATCCCTACGACGTTCTAAACACGTTCCTCTAAGAATGATAATTCTAGACTCTTGAACTTGAATTGATTACCTTGCTTGATTCTTGATGTCATATAATAGAATGCCTATTTGACATATTGAGTTCGCTCTGTTGAACTCATTCCTGCTTGATTATTGATGATAATTCTTAACTACGGTTGTTAAATAGATTAATGACCTAGCCGATCATATACGAGAACTTAGAAAAGGTTCATGATGCATTTAGCGTCCTAACTCTATTGGATGAATTGTTAGAGATGACTCAATGGAGTCAAGTTTAGCGAGCCATTGAACAATACCGGCTCACCGACCAAACCCTACGACGTTCTAAACGCGTTTCCCTAAGAATAATAATTCTAGACTCTTGAACTTGAATTGATTACCTTGCTTGATCTTGAATGTCATATTATAGAATGACTAATTGACATGTGAGTTCGCTCTTGTCGAACTCAATCCTACTTGGTTATTGATGAGAATAATTTACTTGTCATGAACGAGATCGCTCTTGTCGACCTCGTTCTATACTTGAGAATTTTGTTAAGTAAACATTACTTGGCATTTGCATGAGTCCATTGGCATACCTGCCTTTGTTCACACACGCCCACCGTGGCCACATGGGAAGTAGCTCCCTTGTCGTAATCATTTAAGAGCATCATTGGTGACTATCCCTGCATCTCCTCTGAAGATCGATGTACTTACACACATTCGATACCCGCACATTTCCGTATAACGCTTGTATGCAGAACTACGTAGCGGCCCTCTCCATATATCCTCATCCTATGTGATTTAATTATGCGCACTTATATGAAACAATGTGCATCTTGGATATATGACTTCTATGCTTATGTGACGATATCTTGCCTTGTATGTTGCATATTGCCATGACATGCATGATTGATAGCTTACAAGTCTTTATGACTTACCTTTTCCCCTTTTACGCTTTTAGATCCTAGCAAGACAGTCCCCGCTGAGACTCGTGTTCGTGCTTTGTGCCCTTTTGGTGACCGTTGATTCTTGAAGAGGTGGTTTGATGGCCTCTTACTCTTGTTTATATTTTTGTAAGGACGACGGGTTAAGCAAGTCAACTAGACTATGCTTGGGTATTTGTGTAGAACTTGATTGTAATCTTGTTAGCTACTAGTAGTTTATACTTGTAGTACTTGTAACCCCTTTTGTGCCGGCATTGTGTTAGCCGAGCTTTGGTTAACTTGTTATTATTCCACTACGTATTAGTCTTCCGCTGAGCATGCTATTAGCTCTTATTTAATCCTTGTCCATAAACTGTTAGCTTGGGTTCCGCATGTAGTGTCGCCGAATGACTTGGTTATATTGTTTAACTGCTTATCGTGTTGAAAAGTTTTAAAAATACCGGCCTTTTGGTGCCGAGGCGTGCTACGCCTCTAATGTTGGCCACGTCGTTTTTCTTAAATTAAGTCCTTGCATGTTTATTTGTCTACTTGTTTCCTTCCCCTATTTCGGTCCCACCTCTGGCCCACCTCGGCCCGGCCGGGTCGCCACGCTTGGTATCGAGCTCGTTAGCTATAAGCCAGGATAGGTTCCATGGCCTAGTTGGGTTAGTTCTTGTGTGAATCATGACGTTGAGTGTTCTCTTTCATGCCTTATTGGCAGATTCTTCGTTAATGAATAGGACTTAGAATCCTAAGTTCATTGTAATCTAGATTCTCGTGAGTACAAGTTGTTCGTGTCAAGGAATATTACCTTTCACCCGCTTTTACTTTCAAGGCGCAGTTATACCAAGAGTGTGTGTTGCTGCTTTGTAGAGCTATTGTTTCTTGTCCGTTGTGAGTGACCCTATAAGCTCAGGTTGTTGATTCCGAGCGTGATCATCGTGGTGTCCATTAGTGCCTTTGAACGTGTTACACCTTCTTGAACGGCGTGGCTAAGCCTCCCGTGGTATCTAGTGTATTCCTTGATTCCTACATAAGTATATATATCTTCTGTAGTGCCTAATCGTGAGTACTGGTCGCATAGTGTCGAATTAGAGGACTCTTTCCTCGCTTCATGTTATTGAGATTGAAGGGATACCCTAATGATCAAGGTATCGTTGTGGTTTCAAGTTGAGACTGGGTGAGTACCCGATAGGTGATCGCATGACCGATGATTGGATTAATCGTTAGCTCGCTTACGTCTTGACCCAAAGTGATTTGAGGTCTTCTAGCTAATAACTATTTGCTAGCCAAGGATTATTAAGTTATTGTCTTGTACCGTTATTCGACTAATGCATTAATAGAGTATTAGCATTTTGTAAAAGGATTTATCTATCATTAGTGGATCGTTAAGGGTATGAATGTTCCATACTTGGTATACTTGCATGGTAGATTAAAATACTATGTATATGATATTGATTTCCATGCCTAAGTGTAACTATATTATATGTGCATGAGACCTTCATAAAGGATGCTCTTATGTGACTTGTAACTCCTCCCGCATCCTAAACGACGGAAGCTTTTGAAGTCACTTCAGAGGGCCCCTGACTTGATTATCAAGAGGTATTCGTCGGAGAACTAGAATGGTATAATATGATATAGGAATTGACTGAACCCATGACCAACTGGAATGAAATTGAAAGTGGCATCTTGTTTTACTTGTGCAAATATGTGCAACGTGTATATTGAAATCATGCTACGAATAAATTGAACCTGTGACATGATCGAATGAATTGCGTGGTATTGAATGCCTTCTTTGAAAGGCGAATATGTGGTCCATGATGATTGACTACTTGATTTTATTGTTAGTACGTTAGATCCTATAGATTCGTGTTGTGACCGGAATAATTTAGTTAGTCTGGAAAAACTCTCTGTTGGAAAGTTTGTTAGTTTGGTGCAACTATTGCACGTGCATTCGAGTCACCTGTTTAGTTGATAAAGAAGAATTTTCACCTCATTGTCCACGCTTGTTGGAACTCAGTAAACCTCGATAATGTCCTTGAACCTCGCCGAGAGTCAAGATGACTCGACCTTGGAATTGATTGGAGATGATATTTAAGCATTTCTTTCCCTATCGTCTCCGCAGATTCGTTTCTTCATGACCCGTATTTTTGTATACGGCTTATTTACCTTTATTGAGCTCGTTAGCTCAACTGTCCGACTCGCACTACTGTTTTGCAAGTGCTTGTCCTCTTCTTGCCTTGTCCTTGTAGCACGACTTTGGGACTACACATTGCCTCCCGGCCGAGAATTAGAGTTTTGCGTTGAGCTATTGCCAGGGACTCCGCCTATATCTAGAACACCTTACGTAATAGCTCCAAATGAATTGTGAGAATTGAAGGAGTAGTTGCAAGAACTTCAAGATAGAGAGTTCATTTAACCGAGTGTGTCCCGTGGGGTGCACCGGTATTGTTTGTGAAAGAAATATAGTAGTTTACGACTTTGCATAGACTATCGACAGCTGAACCGTAATACTATCAAGAATAAGTATCCCTTGCCACACATTGATGATCTCTTTGATCCACTCTCGGTTCAGCTTGTTTATTCCAAGCTTGACTTGAGGAGTGGCTATTATTAGTTGAGAGTTCGAGAGGAGGATGTTCATAAGACCCTTTCGCTGCTACGGCCACTATGAGTTGTTGTGATGCCGTTTGGGTTGACCAACGCACCTGCAGTTTTTATGGACTTGATGAATAGGGTTTTTCATGAATATCTTGATTGCTTTGTGGTTGTGTTTATTGATGATATCCTCGTGTACTCCAAGTCACGAGAGGAGGTTGACTACGGCTCCTATCTTAGCATTGCCTAGTGTTTCGGAGAACCTTGTGATTTTTATCGATGCCTCGTTAGAAGGCTTGGGTTGCGTGCTTGTGCCATG
This sequence comes from Codonopsis lanceolata, assembly GCA_013146195.2. Taxonomy (NCBI): domain Eukaryota; kingdom Viridiplantae; phylum Streptophyta; class Magnoliopsida; order Asterales; family Campanulaceae; genus Codonopsis; species Codonopsis lanceolata. The sequence continues at coordinate 32,317,465 of CM028377.1, read as the reverse complement.
GATTTCAAGGGCAGTTGGGATTCTCATTTGCCATTAGCTGAATTTGCTTATTATAACGCTACGCCTAGTATTGAAATGGCGCCATATGAGGCTTTATATGGGTGTAAGTGTCGCTCACCGATTTGTCGATGAGGTTGGTGAAGCTAAGCTTTGGGGTTCTGAGATGGTACAACTACCGAGAGCGTGAAGCTTATTAGAGATAGATTGCTTACGTAGTAGACGTAAGAGCTACGCGACAACCGAGACGCGACTTAGAATTTCGTGTTGGTGACTCATGTATTCTTGAAGTATCGCCGCCGTACTAAGCGATTTGGGAAGAAGGTAAACTTCACCTAGATTCATTGGACCATTCGAGATCCTAGAAAGGATTGGAGCTTTGGCGTATCGGTTAGCATTGCCGCCTTCTATATCGGATGTTCATGACGTCTTTCATGTCTCGATGCTACGCAAGTACTTAAAGGATGAGTCGCATGTCTTGACTTATGATGAGATTTCTTTTGAGCCTGACCTTTCTTATGATGAGAAACCGGTGAGGATTCTTGATACGAAAGAGCAAGTGTTGAGAACAAAGAAGATTCCCTTAGTGAAGGTCTTGTGGAAGAATCATGATATTGAGGAAGCCACGTGGGAGACCGAGCTTGATATGCGAGAGAAATACCCTTTCCTATTCGACGACTCCGGTAAGAATTTAGGGACTAAATTCCTTTAAGTGGGGGAGGATGTGAGAACCCAAACCCATTACTTGTTTATTGCCTTAATAACATGCTTGTATTATGCCTTAACATGTTAGACACTTCTATTTGTCCATGTCATGCTCACATTGGAGTATTACGTGCCTAGTTGCTTGAATACCTTCTACGCATTGCTTGCCTTGCCGTTGTACTTTGAGTGGTTGCCTTAGCATGTTTAGCACTCAACCAAGACTTGTTAGAGTTCTATTGTCTTCCATAGATGACTTAGAACATTCACCTTGATCATAGTAAGCTTGATTGGAAGTTTAGAAACCTTCTTGCTTTGTTTTGGCCTTAGCGATTTCCCTGCCTCCCGATTGCTCGTATTTCGACGTGCGAAATGTTCGTTGAGTTCTGGACTTGTATTCAAGTCATAACCATGTTTAAACAAGCCTTTTTCATGCCCAAGTTATCCTAGTTTTATTGACGCTTGATTCGGTTTGATTCGCCAACCAATCGTCGCATGATTCGAGCCTTGTCCTACCTTGTTCCGGGTGTTGTTCGGGTGTGTTTCGGACTTGATTTGAGTTATGTTAGACCCTAGAATGGTTGCCCATAAGCTTGGGACCATTTAGGACTTGTTTAGGTCAAGTTTTGGAGCTCCAGAAGTTCAGGCGGCCGCATGGCTCGAGTGAGGCGCCCGCCCCAAGTACTGAGAGCAATTGAAAAATTGAGAAGGCCCCAGAGGTTGAGGCGGCCGCATGGCCGAGGCGCCCGCCTCAACATGTTTTTCTACGGAAATTTTCCCCTGCTTTATGTCCGACCTTTCGCCCTTAAACCCCTTCCTAATTGGCCCTAATCCTACCTATTAGACCCTAATCAAGTTAGATTAGTATTAACCTCAATCTCTCTCCTCTTGACATGTGGATTCCACCACCCTCCTCCTCTTGACATGTGGATTTCCACCCAAACCATGCAAGGTATAAAAGCCTTCCCTTTGCTAATCAAACTTAAACCTTCATTCTCGATTTTTCTCCTCTCCTACCAAGCTTGTGTGTGTAGAGAAAAGGTGAGATTAGTGTGTGTTGCCTCCATGGATTGAGCTCCCGACCTCCGATTGCCAAACCGAGACCACCGGAGTGAAGCTACCGACGAGGAGCACGCTTCCATCCGATAGTTTATGCTCAAACCATCCTTTTCCTTGGTGAAGGTAAGCTATCGATTCCCCTTAGGATGTATGCTAGAAATTGCCATGTCTTCTTGTAACTCCCATGCTCCTACCATGCCCATGCCATGATTGTTGATGAATTGATCTCTTTGGAGAATTTGAATAATATGTTCATCTTGTTAAATTAGTCCTATGCCTAGAATTAATTATGTTCTATGCTTCCTTAGGAACAACTAATGTTCTTGGATAATAGATTTTGATAACTCTTGGGAACTATGATTTCTAGGTTTCCATATGCCATGAATTGTCTATCCTATTGAATTGGGCCCTATGCCTAGAATTAAAAGAGTTCTATGTCCCCTTAGGAACAACTATTGTTCTTGGACCAATAACTTTTGATAACTCTTGGAGATGATGACTTCTAGGGTTTCACATGCTACAACCTGTCCATCCTATTGATTGAGTCCTACGCCTAGAATTGAATATGTTCTATGCCTTCTTAGGAACAACTAATGTTCTTGGACTCGCGACTCTTGACAACTCTTGGAGAATATGAATTCTAGGGTTTCACGGACTATGGATTGTTCATCCCATTGATTTGGGTCCTATGCTTAGAATCGAATGTGATCTATGTCTTCCTAAGAATAACTAATGTTCTTGGACTATTGGCTTTGATAACTTTGACAAATTGATTCTAAAGTTCCCTTGAATTATGAAATGTTGAACTTATGTTAATACTTGACTATGGTTGTTAAGTAGATTAACGGCCTAGTTACTCGAGAACTTAGAAAAGGATTTTGGATGCATCTAGCATCTTAACTCTTGGATGAATTGTTAGAGACGACTCGAGTCAAACTTAAGTGAGCCATTGAACAATACCGGCTCAATGATCAATCCCTACGACGTCCTAAACACGTTCCTCTAAGAATGATAATTCCAGACTCTTGAGAATTGAATTGATTACCTTGCTTGATTCTTGATGTCATATAATAGAATGCCTATTTGACATATTGAGTTCGCTCTTGTCGAACTCATTCCTGCTTGATTATTGATGATAATTCTTAACTACGGTGGTTAATAGATTAATGACCTAGCCGATCATATACGAGAACTTAGAAAAGGTTCATGATGCATTTAGCGCCTTAACTCTCTTGGATGAATTGTTAGAGATGACTCAACGGAGTCAAGTTTAGCGAGCCATTGAACAATACCGGCCAACAATCCCTCACGACGCTCTAAACGCGCGTTTCCTAAGAATAATAATTCTAGACTCTTGAACTTGAAGGCGATTACCTTGCTTGATCTTGAATGTCATATTATAGAATGACTAATTGACATGTGAGTTCGCTCTTGTCGAACTCAATCCTACTTGGTTATTGATGAGAATAATTTACTTGTCTTGAACGAGATCGCTCTTGCCGACCTCATTCTATACTTGAGAATTTTGTTAAGTAAACATTACTTGGCATTTGCATGAGTCCAGCTGGCATACTGTCTTTGTTCACACACGCCTCCACTGGGCCACGGTGGGGAAGTAGCTCCCTTGCTGTAATCATTTAAGAGCATCATTGGACTATCCCGGGCATCTCCTCGGAAGATCGATGTACTTACACACATTCGATACCCGCACATTTCCAGATAACGCTTGTATGCAGGAACTACGAAGCGGCCCGGCTCTCCAGATATCCTCATCCTATGTGATTTAATTATGCGCATTTATATGAAACAATGTGCATCTTGGATATATGACCACTATGCTTATGTGACGATATCTTGCCTTGTATGTTGCATATTGCCATGACATGCATGATTGATAGCTTACAAGTCTTTATGACTTACCCTTTCCCCTTTTACGCTTTAGATCCTAGCAAGGCGAGTCCGGCTCGTTGAGACTTCATTTGTGTTCGTGCTTTGTGCCCTTTTGGTGCGTAGTTGATTATTGAAGAGGTGGTTTGATGGCCTCTTACTCTTGTTTATATTTTTGTAAGGACGACGGGTTAAGCAAGTCAACTAGACTATGCTTGGGTATTTGTGTAGAACTTGATTGTAACTCTTGTTAGCTACTAGTAGTTTAATACTTGTAGTACTTGTAACCCTTTTTGTATCGGCATTGTGTTAGCCGAGCTTTGGTTAACTTGTTATTATTCCTCTACGTATTAGTCTTCCGCTGAGCATGCTATTAGCTCTTTTTTAATCCTTGTCCATAAACTGTTAGCTTGGGTTCCGGCATGTAGTGTCGCCGAAGACTTGGTTATATTGTTTAACTGTTTATCAGGTTGAAAAAGATTTTAAAAATACCGGCCTTTTGGTGCCGAGGCGTGCTACGTCTCTTATGTTGCGTCACGTCGTTTTTATGAATGTAGTCCTTGCTTGTTTATTGCCTACTTGTTTCCTCCTTATTTGGGCGGTCCGACCCTCGGTCCCATCTCGGGCCCGGGCCGGGTCGCCACAAAATGGTATGGCGAAGGAAGAAACGAGAACATTGATTGAAGCAGGAAAAACAATGATAGCTAAAGCAAAACTACCAAAATATTTTTGGGTTGAAGCTATCAACACAGCCTGTTTCACTCAGAACAGATCTCTCATAAACAAGTTTCATGGAAAGACTCCCTATGAATTATGGAGAGGAAGAACACCCAACATTGCTTACTTCAAAAAATTTGGGTGCAAATGCTTCATTCATTACAATGGAAGTGACCACATAGGTAAATTTGATGAAAAAGCTGATGAATGTATTTTTGTTGGTTATGCCAAGCATAGTAAAGCTTATAGAGTTTACAATAGAAAAACTCAAACAATTGTTGAATCTATGCATGTTACCTTTGATGAATTTAATTTACTTGAGTCTACTAAGGCTCCTGATGTTACTAACAATTTTGAGATTTTTGAGACAGGAAACAATGATAGTTCAACTCAAAATAATCCCTCATCTTCCATTCCTCCAGCTGTAACCTTAGACATTCAAAATAAGCTTAGGTGACAACTTCCGGTCGGTGACAATCCAAATCACACCGGTCGGTGACATACTTGGTTCTAAAACTATTCAGTCAGCTGACATTCCTCTTTCTCCACCTTTACCAACTGAACCTCTTCCATATCTTCCTAAAGAAATAAGGGAAGCCAGACATCATCCAGTTTCAAACATCATTGGAGATCCATTTGCTGGTCTAAGAACAAGAAGCAGCTCCAGAAATGAAACTCTTGATTCACATGCTTTTGTCTCCTCCATTGAACCCAAAAAGATTGATGAAGCTTTAGAAGATCCTCAATGGATTGAGGCCATGCAAGAAGAACTAAATTAGTTCGAAAGGTGTAAAGTTTGGGAACTTATGCCAAGACCCTCAGATCAACAAGTCATTGGAACTAAATGGGTGTTTAGGAATAAGCTGGATGAAGATGGAAATGTCACAAGGAATAAAGCAAGATTGGTAGCTCAAGGGTATAGACATGAGGAGGGTATTGACTATGATCAAACATTTGCTCCTGTGGCCAGACTGGAAGCCATCAGACTATTTCTTGCCTATGTAACCTTCAAGGATTTCAAGGTATACCAAATGGATGTAAAAAGTGCATTTCTAAATGGAGATCTACAAGAACAAGTGTTTGTTGAACAACCTCCTGGGTTTCTTGACCTCAAAAAGAAGGACCATGTTTACAAGCTAAGAAAAACTCTTTATGGTATAAAACAAGCTACAAGAGCATGGTATGAAACTCTATCCAAATTCCTTATAGAAAAAGGGTTTCAAAAAGGTAAAATCGATACTACTCTTTTCTTTTTAAGACACAAAGGTAATATCTTACTAGTTCAAATTTATGTTGATGATATTATTTTTGGGTCTACTAATGAAGTGTTGTGTAAGAGATTTGAAAATCTTATGAAAGGAAAATTTGAAATGAGCATGATGGGAGAACTCACATACTTCCTAGGTTTGCAAATTAAGCAAACTGAATAAGGGATATTTATCCATCAATCAAAATACACAAGAGAGCTGATCAAGAAATATAACCTTCAAGAAGCTAATTCAACAAGCACTCCAATGGGAGTTGAATGTCATTTAGTCACTGATGAAAAAGGTAAACCAGTTAATACAACTGAGTACATAGGTATAGTTGGATCTCTCCTTTATTTAACTGCTAGTAGGCCAGACATTATGTTTGCTGTGTGTATATGTGCTCGTTTTTAAGCCAATCCAAAGGAATCTCACATGATTGCTGCAAAAAGAATTATTAGATATTTAATTGATACTGAAAAGTTTGGTATTTGGTATCCTAGAGACTCTTTTTTTAATTTAATTGGATATTCAGATGCTGACCTTGCAGCTTGTAGAGTTAACAGAAAAAACACCAGTGGAACATGTCAGTTCCTTGGTAACAGACTGATCTCATGGGCATGCAAAAAGCAAGCATCAGTTTCGACCTCAACTACAGAAGCTTAGTATATTGTTGCTGGAAGCTGCTGCTCACAAATTCTTTGGATGAAACAACAACTATTGGACTATGAGATGCAAATGGGAACATGTCCTATTTATTGTGATAATACTTATGTTGTTTCATTTTCTAAAAATCCTGTTATGCATTCTAAAACTAAACATATAGACATAAGATATCACTTCTTAAAAGATCATGTTGAAAAAGGTAATGTTCAGCTAGAATATGTTTCTACTGAATTTCAATTAGCTGACATTTTTACAAAAGCTCTAAAATCTGATAGATTTGAATTTCTGAGAGGTGAATTGGGAATGCTTATAATGTCATAGAAAGATACTTTGAATTTCTAATCTTTACAGGATATTCGATCATCTGTAAGAGAAGATCAGCAGTATTTTTCAGTTTGTCAGCTGATACTCAACTAGCTGGCAAAATTATATCAGCTGACATTATTCACCTGACATTTTCCAGCCTTCTAATTATACTCTTCAAAGGCAATGGCTGACATTGTGAAGATTGTCAAATATGGTCAGTCAGTAGCTAACATATAAAGTATTTCAGCTTTGAAATTTTGATTGGTCAGTCAAGTTTTGTCCAGCTGACAAATATTGTCAGTCATCAGCTGACAAAAATTGATCTTCACATCTGCTTGAAACTTTGCTGAGAATCAAATTCTTAACTGACATCTTTCAAATTTCATCAGCTGACAAAAGAGACTTAGCTGACATAATTTCATATCTATTAGCTGACATTACAGTGACTGACATTATAGTCACCGTTCAGGTAGTCTCTTATCCTTAATCAAAGCTGATCGTATCTCAACTAAGATTCATAATAAATTAAAAAATAATTTTAAATTTCTTTATTTGTTTCCCGCTTTTATTTCTCCTAGGAACTCGTGAAGCTTCCTTGAGAAGCCAAAACGACTTCTCCACTATTCCACTAACTCTGACGGTTGAAGTGACAAGTTTACACCAAAACGGCTTATCATTGAAAAGATAACCTTCTAACATAAATCATCTTTTTATCAAAAAACCAAAAAAATTGTGTACTTTTTCACTACATGCCATATCTTCACTTTTAAAACCCACCCACTTACCTTTTTATAAGCATCCGTACTTATGACATCCCTCATATATTTAGAAATATACTTTCTTCACTTTTCAACTCTCACTCTCTCTCTTTCTAAAACCTCTTCTTCTTCAAACCTTTCTTTCCTCAAACCCTAACCTCAAAATTTTTCTGGTAAAGAAAATCTTCTTCTTTCTCCTTCTTTTTTTCGTTCTATCTTTTCTCTAACTATTTTTTTCTTTGTGCAGGAAAAATGGCATCCAATACAACCGTAAGATGTCTCTTGGATATAGTATCACTTAATGAGGAACCCTTAGGGCTTGAGCTCATTCATCTACTGACAGCCTCTGGGTTGATGCCTCTTCTATCTTTCAACATTCGCACATAAAGTTGCCAGTTAACCGAGGAATTTTTCATGTCAATGGAAGAAAACCCATTTGACCCCTTCTCTCTCTCTGGAACTATTAGAGGCATTCCCATAATTTTCAACTCTGAATCTATCACAACTGCCTTTCTAGATCTGTACGATGATGGTTCAACCACTTATACCATTCCATAAGAAACCCAACAAGCAGGTTGGATCACTATGCGAAGGGAAGTACCTATTGAGCTTGAATTTGATAGGCACAAGCATAGATTTGCTCCTCTGCACTATGCCCTAGCCACTGTTCTGGACAAGTGCCTTATCATCAAATCTAGAGGGCATGACAAGATTACTGAATCTCAGTTGTTTCTCATGGAAGCCATTGTGGAGAACTCTGAGATGAACTGGGGTGCAGTCCTGGTTGAATTGTGAAGATGAATATAGCCAGGTATAAGGAAAATATGGCTACAGGAAACCCAAGACTTACCCATCATCTTATTATCAATCAGTTTCTTCGATCTCTTCCAGCTCTTCAACATCATCTCATTACTATTGGAGACCTATAACCTGTAAGAATCAAAAAGTATTTGGCTGCTGACATCAAGCGGGCTAATGTTTTAAGTCGCTTTGGACAGGAAATCTCCACAGCTCAAACGGGCGAAAGATCTAGAAGAACAAGGACTCAGGCTCTCACGGCTGTATCATCTAGTCAGCCAGGTGAAGTTGTTCAGCAAACTGATATTGGTCAGCCAGGAATCGGTCAGCCAGCAGGTGGTCAGCCAGTTGATATTGATCAACCAGCTGATGTGCAAGGAGCTGACATTCCTCAAATTTCTGTATCCCATAGAACTAGAAGAAGAAGACTGACCTTGGCTACTGAAGTTGCCCCCAAAAGGCAGAGAAGAAATCCTGATCTCAATCAAGGTAATTTTATTCCTTTTTCTCATGCACTAGAAACTCTTGCAACTGATCCTGTTCCAGTTTCTCCTCCCTCCAATCCTTGATCCCCAAACACTGCCCCAATCAAGTTTTTCCCTCCTATCAGAAATACAACCTTCCACCCAAGACATTCATACTACCAGGTAAATCCTGTACCCATTCCTCCAAATTAGGTATTCCCAATTGATCATCTTCCATACTTTGTACAATTTCTTCTCTCTTTTCGTGAGGAGAAGAAAAATGAAAAACCACCTGTCAATCCCATCAAATACATTGACCATAACCTAAAACAAAGACCCTATGTTCTTTATCCAGTTACCTCAAATTTGTCCCAAGAAGACCTAGTAGCCAACTATGGGAAGTATTTTGACCCTCTCCCTCTGGTTTGGAATAGATTCTACCTATCCAATGATAGGTTTGTTCAGGATGAACTCATATTTCCGGCCTGGACCATTTACAGCAAAGTGCATGAACTGCCAGCCTTACCTCACAATGATCCATATCTGGTAGGAAGACTTGCTTTGCCAGAAGATGATATGCTGAACCAAGACAGGGAACAACCCTCAGTAGATCCAGCTAAACCTACAAGAATTCAAAGGGCTGCCAACAAGTATGTGCAAGATGCTATCAATACAGCCAATCAAACATATATTGAGCTACACAGACAGATGGCCTCCATGTCAGGAGGAGCTTCTTTGAGCACTGCATTCCCTGATGCCTTCACAAGTAACCATGCCCCCTTGATCTTTGAGTCAATTCCCACTGTTCCTTTTGTGATTCCATCTTCTGTCCCTTTTGTTGTCTCCTCAACAGTCTTACCTGTAACTACTTCAGCTGAACCTGCACCCAGATTCACCTGTACTCTGCAACCTATCTCACTACCTTCCTTTACTCCAACAGTTGCAGCCTCATCATTAGTCCTTCCAGTCACTGCTCCTATTCTTGCACAAACTCCAATATCAGTCACAGCCGTGTCAGCCACTCCAGTATCAGCCTCAGCTGTGTCAGCCACACCTCTTGTTTCAATTGCCCCTTCAGCTGCTGTTGTTCCTTCAACCATCCCAGTTGTGTCAGCTATTCCTATCACTCCAGTTAATCCTTCAGCTGCTATTGTGCTTTCTTCAGCTGACACTGTAACTCCTTCCCCTATACTGCTTTATGCTGACAAACCAACTCACCCAAACCAGGCTTCACCTTTAATCATTTTGCCTAACTTGTCTCTTCACTCCTCTCTCCCTTTGTCAGTCAGTCATCTCAATGCCCAAAAACCTGCACTAACTGATGATTCTTCAGCTGATGAATCTGATCATCAGTCTACTGAGGAATCAATGCAAACATCTTCTATAGGCTCATCTTCTAACTCCTCCAAGTCTTCTTCTGAGGATGAGTCCTTCCTAAGCCTTTCTCAACTGGCCTCTAGAAAGCCAAGGAAACAATGGGAAATTATTTCTCAGGCTCTTCAACATCCCACTGGAAAGAAAATTATCTTTCCTGAGATCATACCTGATCCTAAACCAGAGCCCCAATCCCAAGTTCCAGCCTACCCTTTGTCAACCTTCTTCCCTCCAGACCCTGAGGATGCAGACATACACACCTTTCAGCTCTTCTCTAGTGATCCAGGCATTTCTCAGCCTCCTTTGAGCCTCGATCCTTCTCCATCGACCACTCTTTCTACTTGACAAAATTTGGACCTTTTTATGTTCATCATCTCCAGATGAAGTCTGCCTTCACTCATCACACCAATCAGCTTGCTACCCTCCAACAACAGGTTGCATCCCTTCTCCCTAACCTTACCTAGATAATCACTAATGAAGTCCAGGCTGCCATTGCTGGTGGTGCCCCCAGAGAGGCTCACATGGATGACTGGAGAACTATACTTCTCTATCAGCAAGAATGGGCCAACAGGGCTTTCAATGCTGAAGCTACCTTGCTTCAAACCATTCAGGGAGGAGAAAAGCGGCGAGCGATACATATTTGGTGAAAACAAAATTCTTAGGCAACGGCGATGCCATCTCGGCCGATGGCGAAGGCGGAAGCGAAAAAAGAAATGAGTACTAATGCTGATAAGAATCTTGAACTGAACACAGCAGGCGTCTTGAAAGAAGCTGATTTTGAAAAGGCACCTGAAGCTGATGTTGGTCCATCAGATGCTGCTCAAGCTGATAAGCTCACTGAAGGATCCACATCACCAGCTGAATGAACCAAAACTTTATCTCTCAAAACTTTGAATTTTTAGAACATCTGTTTTACTTGTAGTAGACAATTATCTTCTCCCTAGTTTTAATTTCCAGCTACTTCCTTTATATGTTATCTGCTTGGCTTACTAACATCTATTTTGCAGGAACTTAAGTATTTGTGGCTCTTTGCTTTCAAGTGAATGGTTTTAAGCAAATTGGAGGAGATTGTTGAATCTTTCCTTAAAATAAAATTTGCCTAAAATCATTCCACTTGTTGTCAGCCAAGAACTTTTAAAATATTTCATTTTGGTCAGCTTGTGATTTAAATCCTTTGTCAGTTACTTGTTTCAGCTGACCATAATGTTTTAGTGTCAGCTTGTTTACCTCATTGACTTGAACATTCCCTTGTATTAACACTTTCTCATTTTGTGTTTTTGGTAGATATTCTGTAAAATATCTTTCCAACAGGATCTCTGTGATCTTGTGAAGATACGTATACATTGCCAAACACATTTCAAATTCAAATGTGTTCCTAACGGGTTACTCTTCAAGAACTTCTATAAATTCCCACAAGAAGCAGTTTGAAAAAATATAGAAGTTTGAAGCATTCTAATCTCAAAGAAATTCTCTCTGTGCCTTAGTCTTCTTGAAAAACTTTAGCTAGATACTCTTCTTTGAATATTTCTTTCTAGTTATTGTTTAGACAAACACTGAGTGATTCATTTCATACTCTTTAGAAATCAGTTAGTTTGTCTCACGAGTTTGATTGTTATTCAATCATTCTCCATAAACACTGGTCTTTTGTTGTACACTGATCCATTAGAGATCAATTAGATTTTTAATAAAATTAGTGCACTTCAAAATCCAAGTCGACCAACTTGGTAGTGGGCGTAGTTTTCTTGTGAACCATTTTCTTGTGAACCACTTCAATTCTCTTGTCAGTTATTTTATCAGCTCCTAGAAACTGATCTAACACTTAAGAAGTCTTGATCTACTTAAGTGTCAGCCAGTTATTTACATTAATTGTTTAATTATCTGTTTTGATAAATTGTTCTTCAGTTCATTCTTTATATCTAGTGATCTATCTTCAAAAGTAATTTCTTAAAAACAATTGTGTCAGCCAACTGACCAATATTTATCAGTTTGAGTTTCTATAAAAAACATCAGCCAGCTGACCAACTTCAGATGACTGACAAAAATTCAATTTCCGCTGCCAACTTTCAGAAGTTTTACAAGTCAACCCTCAAAGTTTTTAAAAGGCTATTCACCCCCCCTCTAGCCTTGTCAGTTGCCAACTGGACTTACACTTTCCTTCTTCTTTTTTTCTTTTCCTTTCTTTCTCCTTCTTCTTTTGACCTTTCGGAGCATCGTAATAAGAGCAGTTGAAGGGATGTCCTCTCTTCTTTGGGGGCAAAGGGATGGTCATTTTTGGTGTGGTATATATACGAGTGAAATAGCCTCAGTTTTTTGGAAACTGGATCATGGGGATGGTTATTTGGCCGATGATATTGGAAGGTCTTAGGTTTTGGACGGGTTTTTGGCATGTGGTGGATTTGAAAGGGTTTCGGGATTTGGAAGGGTTTTGGTGTATGGTGGGAAGCCCAAGTGTGCTACTAACAGCTCGGTTGCAATAGGTCGAAAACGATGTCTTATCAAGACAAATTGTCTATTTAGAGAATTTCATGTGTTTAATAGTTTGAGAGTCCATATCTTCGAAATGACTCATCATCAACTCGTATAATTTTATCATGTTTTTACATGAGTTGATTCATCATTCTTGGGAAGATTGACAATTAAGGGATACTTGGCGATAGGCGGTGCTTAAAGATCGGAAAAAGACTTGAAAAAAAGGGGAAACAAAAATTTACTTGACTCTAATATATACAAAGACTTTTGGGAACCCCAATTTGAGGACTTGGTTTGACCTTGAAAGAATGGAGACCAGAAAGACTAGCGAGCATATTTTACAAGGATGGGTTGTAGGCACATAATGGTTAATTATGACAGAAAAGGGACACCCTCGGGTTTGAAAGCCCCCAGTCTTGATTTTCTGCTTATGATCCTTGCGTCGCATGGTTCATCGAAAGGGTACAGGCCGACCAATTTATAGAGATGTGAATGAGTAGGCTAATAAGATAACCTTTTAGACGTCCTTCCTTATTGCTGGGAAATTCTCCCCATTTCTTAAATTGGATTCTGACTAGCTTTCGATCTTTCCTTTCTTTCATGGCTCTCTATCGGTCTTTTTTTTATGAAGTCGTAAACCTCGACATCTCGAAGTAGGATGCACTGAAATTGTTCTTGACATCGAGAGTGAGCGATGCACTATTTAACTAAGGATGCATTTGTGAAAGGTTAAAGTGAAAGAAGAATTTGGAGATGGCGATTGAGGATAATGGTGAGGGGATCTCGTCTCGTCTTTACATGTTTTGGACAGCAAAAAGTAAATACATAGAAAACACCATATGTTTTGGTCGGACAAGTGTAGCTTGTTTTGACAGTAAGGAGTGTCCTAAAAATATATACATGAGATATGCTTTATATTTGATAATCTCAATGAGCGTGCACGTGTGTGAAATTTATTTATTATTTTTGTAAAAAAATAGTTATTTTTTGGTAAAAAAAATGTAAACTAAGCATGCAATGTTGTAACGCCCCAAACTCGGTACCGACACCGCGGTCTCACGGTATGGCCACGTCACCAACAATCGATACTTAAAACCATAATAAATCTCAAAACTAATAATTAAACAACATTAATATCCCTCAAATGTAACTAAAATACATCCACCAACTGTCTGAAACGAAATTCAATATCAAGCTAATTAAAATTAATTAAACTTTCAAAGTACGAATGAATTATAAATGTCTAAAAACTTCTTTGACAATCTTCATTCATCTACTCGAAACAATTCATCTAACCAAGCTAATTTTCACCTGGAAGAGAAATAATAAGAAAGGGTGAGCGAACAATGCTCAACAAGTTCATATACAACCTCTCCGGTTACTAAAGAGGAGCTGGCCGAAATAAATCAAATAATCAAAATCGAAAGTTCAAATATACATAATGTGAAAATCAAATAGTCAAAGTTCAAATATTCAAATTTCAAATATATTTTCAGGATTCCAGGTGAAAGATAAAGATACAACAAACAACTCGAGTAGGCCAATTGTCATCAACCGTTCCATACCAGCTGGTGACAACGGACGACACATATAAATATTTAGGATTCTAAATGAAATATAATAATGCAAAAGACGACTCGAGTAGTCCAATTGTCACCAACCGTCCCATACTAGTTAGAGACAACAGACAACTCACAGATACCAAGATCACACAAGCGGTCAAAGACTTGTTTGAACAACGTTCCGAAAGATTCTAAAGACCCAAAAGGGTAAGGGTTTCTAAAGGGGTATATCCAGATAAATAACCACATGTCTAGTGGTTAAAGGGTTTCGAAAGGTCACATTAACCCGTAGCTAGATAAATAGAAAGATCACTTTAACCCATGACTAGGTAAATCTAAAGGTCACATTAACTTGTGACTAATTGTTTGACTTAGTGATCAAAGTAGAACTTTTCAAATAATCAAATACTTTTTTGTAAAAGCAGTATAAATGATAAGCACATTATGTATCAAATAGCTATCTCACATGAGACTTGATAAGTATGTGAGATTTAACAAAGGAGCATAATCATGAGTAAACAATGAACATAATCGACGGAGTTCAAAATCAAATATCGATACGATATCGGCACATGCTCAAAGAAAAGATATTTATCAAATAATATAGCGGAAGTCTAACAATATGGAACGAAGAATATAAAGGACCTAAACGATGTATAATCTCTTACCTCAAAATACTTAGCAAAATTAATTCGCACCATGTACATTTGCCCTAAGCTCGCTTGTCCAAATCTAAATTCAAAATGTACATAATTATCAACTAATGTCATTATAATATTTAACCCTTAATGTTTATACCGTACTCACCCCTAGTTTATATATACTACTAATATAAATGTACTAATCACCAACAAATGCACTATACTCTCTCCTGCCATATGTGTCTTTTCTTTTCTTTTTTTTTAAATTCTAGACTACAGGCTATTAACAAGCCTACTACTACCAAGGCGGTACAATGATGGAGAGTATTTCTACCTTAACTCAAGGGTTGTGTAGTTAGAGCCCAATTCCGCCGCCGTCTACCTTTCACCTTTCTGCCGCCCTCTTTCTTTCCTATTTAATTATTGGTAAGATATTTCTCTTACTCTCGACCCTATTTATATAATGAAAACCCTACACTAGGGTTAGTTGGTAACTTAGAGTTGACCGATCATAATTTTTACTAAGGCTAAAACTAAAAAAATTTCTTTAATATTTAATTTAACTTAAAGTCAAAAGTGGGCCAAGCCCAACTCACTATTACTTAATTAGGTCCAATACAGTTTAATTAACTCAAAACAATTATATTATTACTTAATTAGATCCAACACACGTTATGTTAATTAGTACAAATTAATATTTTAAATTAAATTATCAGGTTATTACACTCTCACCCCCTTAAAAGAATTTTAGTCCTTAAACTTAACACACCAAGTCATACAAAGAGCTCAAGATGTTCTTCTCGAAATTTAGAATAAACCAAGTTACTTCCAATAGACACAATGACAACGAAGAATAAACTTTAGTAGATCTTATGCATTCAATCCTTGATGTAAATAAGGCATCCATTAGTCCAAACTTCATATGTAGAACTTCTAATGCCCATACTTTATCCAACAAGCAGATGGCCAAACCACCCGTCAAAATTATCAATTCCTAAATGAACTCAAAAGACAAGATCTAAATACTTAGGTAATAGAAATGGATCTCTTGGTCGTCATGTTTATAATTAATCGACATCTTCTCATGTGACAATTTGATAGGTCGTATAAGTACGGCAATGTGATCGAATATGAAACACTAGGCTCAATAAAAAAATAAAAATCTTGAAGATACGGATGCAATATACATGTTTCCACATCATTCATCTCGAGTAGCCATCGCCTAAATTCTTCCCTACGCATTTGGTTTAGGTTTATCGCCGTTGCCCGTTCCTCACGCAAAGTTCTCCTTCAGTGATTTCGGGCAATCCTTGATCCTAGGACCTATCTTTCCACAATCAAAGCAGGCTCCCGTAGTCCAGTAACAAGTATCAGTCCTATGTTTTCCACCACACTTATTACATTCATGGTAATTATTATGATTCTGCCTTCGATTCTAATTCTGCTGCGGACCTTGATTCTGATGCCGCCACTAATTTGATCCCTTGTACCAATTGTCCTCTGTGGTTCTCATCTTATTTCCACTATGACTTCTTCCTTGATAGCCCGAATGATCTCGAGAACTACTTCCAAGACTCTCAAAATCTCTCCTTTTCCCCTCCTTCTTCTGGTAGTTTGCTGACACTCGTTCAAGTATCCTGGCTCGGTCTAGAACTTCAACATAAGTCTTCAACTGTAAGGCTATCAATCGATGACAAATCTTTCCATCAAGGCCTCTTTCAAACATCCTGGCCTTTTGTTTGTCATTCTCAATGAGACGTGGAATATACTTTGATAGCTCCATGAACTTGATAGCATACTCATCTATTGTCATCTTTCCTTACTCTAGATTGAGGAATTTAACCAGCTTACTGTCCTGCACGCTCTCAGGAAAATATTTCTTATTGAAGACCTCGAGAAAAGCCTCCCAAGTGTACTCTGCAACCCCATTTGCTTCCACGATCCTCATCCCAGACTCCCACCACTGATCAGCCTCTCCTTCAAACTTGAAGGTGGCGAGGTTGACCTTCTGTTCACTCGTAAGGGTCATATTATAAAGATATTCTTCATACTCTCAATCCATTCTTCTGGCTTAATGGTGTCTGGTGCATCTGAGAAGGGTTTAGGGCTTCTCTTTTGGAATATGTCAAGTAGGTCCTTTGCCACTAGTCGAGGTTGAGGGACTGCAGGCTAAGGTTGCGGTGCTTCAGACTGAGGTTGCAGTGTCTCAGTTGAGGTTGAGTAGTTTGACCAATCCTGTCTACCGCTCGTGTCAAATTCTATAGAAGGTTCATCATAAGTAGAGTTGTCAAAATGGGTTGAGCCCGTTGGGCTAGCCCGCCCCGCCACCTAAAAGAGGTGGGTTGGGTTGGTATTTTTTAGGCCCGCCACTTTTTTGGGCTGGCCTGCCCCGCCCCGCCAAATGGCGGGTTGAAGTGGGTTGTGGGTTGGCTCGCCTAAAGTTGTTAAGAAGGCTTGGGATCGTTGGGCTAACCCACCCCGCCACCTAAAAAGGTGGGTTGGGTTGGTATTTTTTAGGCCCGCCATGTTTTTGGGCTGGCCCGCCCCGCCTCGCCCCGCCAAATAGTGGGTTGAAGTGGGTTGTGGGCTAGCTCGCCCCGCCAACCCATTTTGACAGCTCTAATCATAAGGACAGGGTCTACTAAGGCGGGATTTACCGCGATGGGCTGAGGCACATCAGGGACATGGTTTTCATTATTCACGTTAAGTTGGCTTCTAGATTGCTCCCCTACACTATTGGAAACGGAGTCCTCTACTGTTCTCCCTCCCCTGTCTCCTCGGCCGCATCCATGGCCTCGGTTAGCAGTACACCCTCCTCTACGTGCCATTTGATACTGATACAAAAAATGAGTAAGTGTTAAATAATGCCTAACATTTTATCACACTAAAGTGGTGCTCGCTAACTGGCATGGCGTAAATGGAAACAATTTACATAATTGTTACATAACATCAATTTCTTCCAAAGCTTATCTTATAATCTTATGCACTCGAAATACACCAACATGAGATATAGTTCAAAATGAATATCAAACGAATACATAAATTTCCTGAAAATTTATTCAATATCAAACTCTATTCCAATGTCTCAAAAATTGGATACACCTCGTGTATTCCAACTTCCAAGTCTAATAAACAAAAATAGAACAAATTCTTACGAGTAAACAATAGTGCATCAGTCCCAATCAAAATAAATGAAATCATAACTTAAAGTTATAATCGTAAACTTAAAGCTATTGGGCAACTAGTGATATAAATATAATCATGTCCTAATACTACCATCAATTCCTACTTCTAATAGTTTCTAAATACTAAGATCAAATTGTAAATCCCAAAGAAGTAATTCAATAGTAAAGCTAACATATATAATCATGAACTTAATGTTACCATTATTTCATTATTCTAACTATTTCTAAATACTAAGACCAATCGGATCTGAAGTCTAAGCTCTGATACCAGTCTGTAATGTCCCAAACTCGGTACCGATACCGCGGTC
Source organism: Codonopsis lanceolata (assembly GCA_013146195.2). Taxonomy (NCBI): domain Eukaryota; kingdom Viridiplantae; phylum Streptophyta; class Magnoliopsida; order Asterales; family Campanulaceae; genus Codonopsis; species Codonopsis lanceolata. Next base: position 32,299,325 of record CM028377.1, on the reverse strand, counting down.
CCATTGTATGGCCACGTCACCAACAATCGATACTTAAAACCATAATAAATCCCAAAACTAATAATTAAACAACATTAATATCCCTCAAATGTAACAAAAATACAACCACCAACTGTCTGAAACGAAATTCAATATCAAGCTAATTAAAATTAATTAAACTTTCAAAATACGAATGAATTATAAATGTCTAAAAACTTTGTTGACAATTGATGTGTTTAAAAATACCTTGCAAGTGTACAAGACTATTGTAGAATAGAAAGATGGAAGCAAATCGAACCTCAGGGAGAAAGAATTAAAATGAATTTAATCTAAACTAATTGAAAAGCAATAAAATAAAAAGGAGGTTTTGTTTTTGGAATGATTTAAACTCTAGAATTAAACTAATAAAATTAATCTAAATTAACTACCGCAGAAGACTGAATTTTAGGAAAGTTTTATGGATGAGAATGATCTAGGTATTGAGATTCACTTGTATTGCCTTTTATGTGTATTGGTCAAAAGATATCTATCAATTATGGGTTCGTTCGCTAAGTAAAGGATTGTGACTTACTAGTCGAGATTTGTAACCCTTAGTACTCCGCTTTGGCTGTGCTTTCTTGGTCCGTCCACATAGTAATTAAGAGTCCATTAAGTGCCTTAGGAACTAAAGTGAAAAGGAACGAACTCTATTGCATTCCCCCACACAATGCGAACCTAGATCTACTCCTTAGCCTACGGTCGAGAATCAGAGAGACCTACTTATCAATTAGGTTGGCCAGTGTATGATTTATGCATATGGTCGTGCAGTTCATCATACCCAAGAGCCTACACATTCACTAACATAGCCATTATGCGATAACATCAATATAAACCAATTATAATCTAATATGATAAACAGTAATTTGATAGAATGAAATTATACTAACACATAAAAGTTGATACAAAGTTACATCCAATACTTACGGTGGAAAAGTTAGTTCATCACAGATGATGAACATAACATATGAATGGATTGTAACATCTTCAATCTTCAACAAAGGAAATAAAAATGAAATACAAAATGTTTTTGCCTCTTGAGAGTGCTCAAGAGCAGCCTAAAATGACCTAAAATCGGATCCCCCAAAGCTGAAAGGTTATAGTTTTATTTATACTAACTAGGGTTTATGAGAAAAAGATGAAAACTGCCCAAGCCAAATAACGGGGTTGAGCGGTCGCTCAACCCTTACACTGAGCGATCGCTCAGGCCTTAACTTCCGGATTCTTGTTTCTGGAATTTGCTCACTCGTCTAGCCTTCAGCTCAGCCTTTAGTTATGCTTTTTGTCCTTCTTTTTTAGTAGATTTGCACTCAAGCCCCTGGAAACCTCATATTACTGCAAAATAGCCCGAAATTCATTGTTTTTCCTCATCTTTAGCCTGAAACTCATAAAACACTAAAACCCATATCAATAGCTTTAGAAACTCGCAGAAAAGCACAATCTAAGTAGGAATATACACACAATAGATGCGTATAAAACACATTTATCAACAATCTTCATTCATCTACTCGAAACAATTTATCTAACCAAGCTAATTGTCAACTAGAAGAGAAAGAATAAGAAAGGGTGAGCGAACAATGCTTACCAAGTTCATATACAACCCATCTGGTTACTAAGGAGGAGTTGACCGAAATAAATCAAAGAATCAAAATCGAAAGTTCAAATATCCATAATGCGAAAGTCAAATAGTCAAAGTTCAAATATTCCAATTTCAAATATATTTTCAGGATTCCAAGTGAAGTATAAAGATATAACAAACGACTCGAGTAATCCAATTGTCATCAACCGTCCCATACCAGTTGGCGACAATAGACGACTCACAGATAAATATTTAGGATTCCAAATGAAATATAATAATGCAAAAGACGACTCGAGTAGTCAAATTGTCACCAACCGTCCCATACCAGCTGGAGACAATGGACGACTCACAGATACCAAGATCACACAAGCGGTCAAAGACTTATTCGAACAATATTCCGAAAGATTCTAAAGTCCCAAAAGGGTAAGGGTTTCTAAATGGTATATCCGGATAACTAACCACATGTATAGTGGTTAAAGGGTTTCGAAAGGTCACATTAACCCATAACTAGGCAAATCGAAAGGTAACATTAACCCGTGACTAGGTAAATCTAAATGTCACATTAACCTGTGACTAATTGTTTGACTTAGTCATCAAAGTAGAACTTTTCAAATAATCATTTTTTTTGTAAACTCAGTATAAATGTTAAGCACATTATGTATCAAATAGCTATCTCACATGAGACTTGATAAGTATGTGAGATTTAGCAAAGGAGCATAATCATGTGTAAACAATGAACGTAATCGACAGAGTTCAAAATCAAATACTGATACGATATCGACACGTGTTCAAAGAAAAGATATTTATCAAATAATATAGCGGAAGCCTAACAATACGGAACGAAGAATATAAAGGACCTAAACGATGTATAATCCATTACCTCAAAATACTTAGTAAAATTAATTCGCATCACGTACGATTACCCTAAGCTTGCTTGTCCAAATCTAAATTCAAAATGTACATAATTATCAAATAATTTCATTATAATAATTAACCCTTAATGTTTATACCGTACTCACTATTAGCTAGTTATGAAATAACTTGTACTTCATATGAATTAACAAAATATTAACAAGATACTTATATGATATCACTAACATTTTAGCATATTTTTTCTTTGTAGTATGCAAAGCTAGTTTATTGAATATAACCCAACCCAAAGACTCTCATACTGAACACGCACACGCGCACACACACACACTGTGCCCACAAGCAAGTAAAAACTGAACACACACACACACTCAACACACGGTCAAACACACACACATGCACATGTAGACACACACACACACACACACACACACACACACACACACACACATATATATATATATATATATATATATATATATATATATATATATATATATATAATATACTTAGTGATGAAACATGCACGGACACACACACACACATATATACTACATATCTATCTATTTGAATAAAAGAAAGCAAACACACACTTATAAGCTACCACCCAGTTTATATATACTACTAACATAAATGTACTAATCACACACTTGTTGGTCTTTTATTCAGCGGGTTTTGGATATTCAGAAGAATATGGATTTCAGTTTCAGTCATTGCTTCTGTCAAGTTAATAGTGTTGCGGATCTACTCGCTAATTTGGGCTGTGATTCTATGACTGCTACTCATTTTAATGCTCTTGTTGAGCTTCCCCCTCGTATTTGTGGCTCTGTTATCCTGGATAAGTATGGGACTCCAAATATTAGACTTGTTCATTAGTTTTGATTTTTATCTCTTCTTTTTTGCTTTGTATTTCCTTTCTGAGGTAAGGCTCCTTTGTCCCCCCTTTTATTGGGTAAGGCTGGTTGTCCCCCTTAAGTTTGTACTCTTTCTTATTTTAATAAAATCTAGCAGGTGCCGCCAAAAAATAAAAATAAAAATACTAATCACACACAAATGCACTATACTCTCTCCTGCCATATGTGTTATTTCTTTTCTTTTTTTAAAATTCTAGACTACAGGCTATTAACAAGCCTACTACTACCAAGGCGATACAATGATGGAGAGTATTCCTACCTTAACTCAAGGGTTGTGCAGTTAGAGCCCAATGCCATCGCCGTCTGCCTTTCACCTTTCTGCCGCACTCTTTATTTCCTATTTAATTGTTGGTAAGAGTTTTCTCTTACTCTCGACCTTATTTATATAATCAAAACCCTATACTAGGGTTAGTTGGAAACTTAGAGTTGACCGGTCAGAATTTTAACTAAGGCTAAAACTAAAAAAATCTCGTTAATATTTAATTTAACTTAAGTCAAAAGTGGGCTAAGCCCAATTCACTATTACTTAATTAGGTCCAATACAGTTTAATTAACTCAAAACAATTATATTATTACTTAATTAGATCCAACACACGTTATATTAACTAGTATAAATTAATATTTTAAATTAAATTATTGGGGTATTACAAATGTACTGTGATAATTTTCGATTTCCTGCAAAAGTGTTAGTGGCAGCAAAGAAAAGCAACACAAAAAATTCCAATGTATACACAAAAAGAAAGTGGACAGAAAAAGGAAAATTCCCCCTTTTTTTTTTTTGAAAGAAGGAAATTTACAAATATATTAGCAAAGAATATCTAAATAAAGCATATTAGCAAACCCTAGAAAAAAGTGAGTCTAGCCCTCTTTTGTTTTAAAACAAAACAACATCCCCCGTAGAGTCGTCAATGTGAGAACCCCTTTTTGAACCTGCCATCGCTACTTGAAAGCGAGTAGATTTCAAAACTTTAGCTCGTGGAATACACTTGACCTCTTTGTGAACTCTAAAAATGTTTGTGTACAAAGTCGTCACCTCTATTTTAAGGATAAACAGAGAAAAACCAAATACTCCAGTAAATATTAGTTTGAGGACTAAGTTACGAGCTGGGAAAGGGTTAGATACCCAATTCGCCCTCTCGATCTCACAATGAGTTTGCTAATATGCTTATTTTACTTTTACATACTTTAGTCTAGAAAATATGTATGTACATGTATATGAAAAGAAAAAAGATTTACATTTTATTGAACTATACAGTAATAATGATAAACTATTTATGTACATTATTTTGTGCTACTTTATAAACAGAAATAATGCATTTAAAGAAAAAGAAAATAACAACTATTTATATAAAAACTAACTAAATAGGAAAAACCTATTTTACGTTACAAATATAAAAAAGTAGGAAAACCAATCATTAATAATATTTACAGGACCATAATAATATTTACATGACTATAATGATATTTACAGACCCATAGTACATATATTTATATCTACATTTTATTTACAAACCGGAATAAATAACTACGAGGACAGAACCTACCTCTTGTAGCGTGAGTGTCTGAAACTCGGTATGCCTATGCTTAGGCAATCAACGTTTGCTTCTTCTGTCCTTCCGAAAAATGAAGTTTTTTTGCTTTTGTTGTTTTTGTTGTGGTAGGCGGTATGCTTGCACTATGCTCAGAATAGGCAAAGATGGTGGGATATGTTTTGGAGAGATTTCGGTAGAGCAACGACAGTATTTGGTTTTTTGATCGACTTGTTGGGGAAAGGATGGAGTCTTATAGATGAAAGCTTGCGAGGCAAGGAAGGCTCGTTTGGGCTAGGAGGAGGCTCGCTTGCTCAGGCAAGGGAGGAGAGGACCTTCGCGGCAGAGGCTTCTTTGGGAGAGAAAGAATATAAGGCTGGGAGCCTTTATGTGAAGAAATGAGAGGCCGAAGGCTCCTATTTATAGGAGAAAATCGGGACATGCAACTGAAACAGACAGACCACTGGAGTTGCAGGTTGATCAAGTTTCGCCATCCTGACGTCCTGCATGCGTATCACTGAAGAGGAAGAAGAAAGGGGAGGGAGCGGCTCCCACGGCTAGGGGGCGTAGCTCTCTCTTCTCTTTTCCATTTTTTTTTTTTGCACTTTCCACTCTTCTTATTCCTTGGTTATCCTCCGTTAAGTCTTGGTTACCTTGAAACGTAACAGAAGTATCTTTCATTAGTCCAAATAATTTATAAATTATATTTTTAGGACATTATAACTTAGGGGTATGAATTTGACGTGTCTAAAGCTTCCATTGCATCTTGAATTGGGGTATCCATATCACGCTCGTCTTCAATTCTCACGTTGTGCATTATTATACATACACACATTATATCATTTAAGTCACTTTTATTCCAAAAGTGAGCCGGTGCAGCCATAATTGCAAATTATGACTGTAGAGCTGCAAATGCATGTTTTACGTCTTTTCTACATGATTCTTGTTTCATAGAAAAATATTTCTTTTTAGGACCACGTGGATCGTGTATAGTTTGCACAAGAGTTGCACATTTGGGAAATATACCATCATCTAAATAGTACCCCATATTATATTATTTTCCTTTAATAGCATAGTTTGCTGGAGGAACAATACCTTGGGCGAGATTGGAAAATAGGTTGGATGCATCCATGACATTATTCGACCCAAGCATACCAAAACATGCATGCCAAATCCAAAGATCAAAATCAGCCACAGCTTGAAGATTGATAATTGGCTTTCCATTTCTTCGACATATTGACCTACCCATGCGGTGGGACAGTTTTTCCAGCGCCAAACATATAATCTAAACTGTCCAACATGTCTGGAAAGCCACGTTGCTTACCAATGTGCAGTAACCTAGCAACGTCAACATTCGTGATCTTAGATACTGCTCTCCAAATACCTCAACAATATCATGACAAAATCATTTCACACTCTATTGAAGTATACTCTCCTATTCTAATATACTCATCAGTAGCATCAACAGGTACATCGTATGCTAGTATCCGCAATGCGCCTGTTATTTTCTAGAAAGTTGATAGTTCGGTTGTTCCAATACAATCTCTTCTTTGAAGAAATAAATTGTCATGATTTTTTATATCAGCAATACGCATGAACAAGCTTCGAGACTTTCAAAATTGATGTCGAAAAATCTCTTTGTTGAATGTTGGATTTTCATCAAAGTAGTCATTGAAAAAAAGACGATCACCAATTTCTGGATCGCGTTCAATGACTGCATGACCAAGAATTGAGCCCCTAAGAATAGTTGGCGAACGATGGTTGGAAAGTAATCGAGCAACAAGATTGTTATTGAACGTCATTTGTTGCAAAATTACTTCATCGTCATTAGAGCATGGTTAACGGTGGATCAAACACAGAATCAAACAAAATCTTAGCTTTCAACGGTGTATCTAAATAAAATCTAATCCAATTCTTATTTGATTTGGTATGATTTGTATCAATAAAGGATACAAATCAAAACCAATCAAACCAACCAATTGCTGCATAAAACGACCGTGTTTTAGGCAAAAATAACACAAAACAACGTCGTTTCATACCGAAAAAATAACAACAAAAAAAGCTGGTGGCCGACAAGGGTGGCTGGCACGCTTTCTACGTGTCACCCCCTGGGTGGTCCGCCATATTTCGTAATTATCCACGATTTTTAGGCATTTTCGGTAATCAAAAAATGTTTTTTTTTTAAAGTTCACATTTTTATTTATAAATAGAGACTAGGTTTGCCTCTTTTGGGCACCAAATGAATTTTTTGAGAAATTTGATATTTCTCTCATTTATCTCTCCAAATTTCATATAATTAACCCTTTTTAATTTGTTTTTATTAACTAAATTATAACTAAATTGCTACTTAAATATTATAATTTTTAGTATTACAAATTATTAATATTATTGTCAGTATTGTTAATTGTTTATTATTGTCATTATTTATTGTTAAATTTTGTATTATTATTGTTATTAGTTGTTTATTATTGTTAATATTATTACTAAGTAATATTATTATTGTCAATGGTTTCACGTATTCCCTCTCGTAAAAGCAAAAAAAAAAACTCAAAATATTGAATATTCATCAAATGAACCATCTTTCCGTCAAATTCCAAATCCCACTCCACAAAACCTAATTCCTACAAAACCAACCATCCTATTACCATAATTTTTCTGATTCATAATTTTTCCAAATTTCCAAAACCCAAACTCTTCACAATTTGTGAACAACCCAATGTATTCACATGCCTCATTTCCCATGGCACAACAAACCTTTCCGTGGAATGCTCCGTTTCCTTCAAAATTGTCCCCCTTTTCAATACAACAGTCACATTTCAACCAAGGGTATTTCCCTATGGGTGTTCTAGGTGGTTCTTCATCATAACATATTTCGGCTAGTCCCCTATCTTCGAATATGCATGTTTCTTCAACACAACCAGAACATGACATTGAAGTTGAGGTTGATGTTTAAGATGACTTGGCCGATGGAACCACTCCTCAAAGTGGGAAAACTACAAGAACTAGGTGGGGGACGTACGATACTATGACATTGTGTAAATCTTGGGAAAATGTGAGCACTGATAGTTATATTGGTACAAACCAAAGTTAAACGACGTTCTGGCAGAAAGTGACTAACACTTACAACGAGCATCGTGGAAAAGGTATAATAAGAACTACGTGTTAACTTAAGAATCATTTTTTCTAAAACGTCTAGGGTAGTTTCAAAATTTTATGGATGTTATAATCAAGCAATTGCTTCCAAATAAAGTGGATGGAATGACGATAATGTCATTCAGAGGGCACATGAAATTTTTGAAACTGATAAAGGTAAATGTTTTATGTTAATGGAGGCGTGGAAAATCCTGCGAAACATTCCTAAGTGGTGGTCAAAATATGTTGAAGTGGGTGAAGGTGGAACTAAAAACTCATCAAGCAGTGGCTTAAAAAGATCTCAAAATGAAGCTTTTGATTTTCAGATAACGTAGTTAGATATCCATCGATGACGACACTATGACCATCGGACGGCAACTTCGGCGACTCATGTCCACCGCTACCTTCGGCACCGTCGGTATGATGCTTTTTTCGACACATCAGTGGTTCTGTTTTCGGGAAACATGTCATTGACTCCGTCAATTTCGACGAAAGTCTGTTCTAAGGGTGCCAGAACTCCTTTGACGGACACATGCATTCATGTTGTCAAACAGAGACTGAAACAACAAAGTGAAGCCACCAGTAGATACGCGTTGAGCAGACGAGGTCAACGATGAAAAAATCACCGCTTACATAGCCCATGTTGCTCCCTCACGTGCCGTCCAAAATTGGCTGAGCGATAATATACGGTGACGCGCTGACAGCTTGATAGGGATCATTCCTAGTGTGCTACATGAACCGAAACAAAAAAGTAACATCACCATTGGGTGCGCATGGAAAAGACGAGTCCAACGCCACCAAAATCATCCTGATCAGAGTAATAACGCGCCGTCACGCGCCGCTTGAGGCTGAAGTTGACACCTCTGTCTCTTCACAAATCGTCTATGCGCTCGTCACCTAAAATGATGTGCTGTGTACATTTGCAGTTATCCACTCTACTGATGTCACCCATGATATAGTACAGATATTTTTTTTCCAATTAGGCCCTCGCTTTTGTGCTAATCTACATATATGATACCATATCTGCTGATGTCATCCATGTTTGCTAACACATTTTTAAATGATACCCATTTCACAACAGTCAAACTAATTACGCCTCAATTAAGTAGGCAATTAAATGCTTTAATTACCCAGTTGACAGTTATTTATTTTTTATTGTCAATCAGTAATGTATAATGTTATAAATCATGCATATATGTATCTCAATATGTAATATGAAGCAGTATGTAAGACAATATACGTGTTGAATATTTTCATATGCTTTGGACAAAAATGTGAGATATGAAGTATGCATACACAACGAGATAAAACACAATTTTAGCCATGTGCGGTTTGTATCTATTGATCACCGCTCACACTTATCGCTATATGCTTTAATTATTTCCATTAAGTGCAATTCCTTGAGATGAGACTAAATTATTACTCCCTCCGTCCCTAAATTATCGTCCTCCTTTCCTTTTTCGTCCGTCTCAAAATAATTGTTCACTTTGAAACTTACCTTTTTAGAACATCACTTTTACCACTTTACCCTTACTTTTTCACTTTAATTATGGGCCACATACACATGGGCTTTAAAGGAAACTACACATTAAACCAATATAAATAATCAAGTCAATTGTTTTTTCTTAAACTATGCGACGGGTCAACTATGACGATTATTTAGGGACGGAGGGAGTAATAAATAAAAGATATATATGCGCGACTAATTTATAATTTTGGGACCTTTTCCGGTATTTCGCTTAGAATTATCAATCATTGCATTAAATATTTAGCGTAATGCGGAATAATTATGGTCATATTATGCCCGTAGTCATGATGTATTTGATGAGGAATGTGACATATTAACCAAGATAATTTAGTTCTTTGTCTGAATATTTAGTTCTATGAGCCCTCTGCCTGTCTTGCTCACATATGACCCATAAATTAATTGTTTATGATATTATCTCGGGTCAAAAAATTTAGTCCCGACAAAATATATATTATGATGATATACAATTGATTATTATCATTATGGGTGAGAGATATATACAATTGATTATATAATTTTGGGATTATTGCTCATGACATTTTTTATTTAGCATAAATTAAATTAAATGTGATTGAATAATCAATTATGACATGCAATATATGATATTATGAAAAACATTCATGCCATATAAAATTGCATTAAATGTTCAACATGCCTCGAGATATTTACTCAATTGACATTGGGTATGAGACAATATGATTTGTTTGTTTATAAATCAAAATAATGATATTACATCTTTTTATGTCGTGTTGTGTAGAAACATGATTACTTTCTTGCTCGCATACGTTAAATGCACAAAACAAACCCCATTTTTATTTTAGAGAGAAATATGTCTGCTTGGTTTTCAAATGATGCTCCTAAGGCTTTGGGAGTAAAAGTCCATGTCAACAGAGCCTAGGCTTTCCCCAACAGCTTCACCGTGCTCGAGCACACTACGAGCCTTCTCAATTAGTAACTACTTAGAGATCTGAGCGATCAGAATAAGCATATCATATGTTTACTTCTACCGAGTCCAAACAGTATTGACCAGCGATACTTTTCCACTTTAAGATGAACCCTTGCATTCGAGAAGTAGGAGGCTACACCAAGGAAGATCAAACATGATACGCTCTTTCCTGGGAGCTGCACTGTACTTTGTGCTCGAGCACGCTATTACTGTGTCCGAGCCACACTATCAAATTTTGTTCTATATACGCATGCGCTCTTTCCTCGCTGATCGAGTTTATTCGAGGCATGCCTTTCTACATGTGCGCTTGCCGCTCGAGTTCACTCGAGCCTTGCTTTTGATGTGTTGTGCTCACCACTCGAGTTTACTCACGGTTGAGCGTCATACTGTCCTCCTGCTCGAGTTTACTTGCGGTTGAGTTGTACATAGCATCTGCCTATGTTTATGCTCCCCCCTCGAGTTTACTCACAGCTGAGCTTCATACTATCCTTCCGCTCTCGAGTTTACTCGCGGTTGAGTTATACACAGCACATGCATACGCTTATGCTCCCCGCTCGAGTTTACTCACGGCTGAGCTTCATATTTTCCTCCCACTCGAGTTTACTCGCTATTGAATTGTACACCGCGCCTGCATGCGCTAATGCTCTCCGCTCAAGTTTACTCGTGGTTGAGCTTCCTACTGTCCTCCCGCTCGAGTTTACTCGCGGTTGAGTTGTACACCGCACCTGCCTGCGCGTATGCTCCCCGCTCGAGTTTACTCGCGGCTAAGCTTCATAATGTCCTCCCGCTCGAGTTTACTCATGGTAGAGTTATACATAGCACATGCCTGTGCTTATTCTCCCCGCTTGAGTTTACTCGCTGCTGAGCTTCATATTGTCCTCCTGCTCGAGTTTACTCGTGGTTGAGTTATACACCGCGCCTGCTTGCGCTTATGCTCCCCACTCGAGAACTGAGCTTCATACCGTCCTTCCGCTCGAGTTTACTCGTGGTTGAGTTGTACATAGTGCCTGCCTACGCTTATGCTCCCCACTCGAGTTTATTCGTGGTTGAGCTTTAGATTGTCCTCTTTCTCGAGTTTACTTGCGGTTGAGCTTCATACTGTCCTCCCACTCGAGTTTACTCGCGGCTGAGTTGTACACAGCGCTTGCCTGCGCTTATGCTCCCCACTCGAGTTTACTCAAGGCTGAGCTTCATACTGTCCTCCCGCTCGAGTTTACTTGCGATTGAGTTGTACACAACACCTGCCTGTGCTTATGCTCTTTGCTCGAGTTTACTCGTGGCTGAGCTCTACATTGTCTTCCCACTCGAGTTTACTCGCGGCTGAATTGTATACCGCGCCTACCTGCGCTTATGTTTGCTAGTTTTTTAAAGGTAGTCCCGCTCGCAAAGTCGAGTAAAAGAACTTGACATTGGCTGAAGTGACGTTCTGTTTGCTAGCTTTTTAAAGGTAGCCCCGCTTGCGAAGTCGAGTAAAAGGACTTGACCTTTGCCCAAGTGGTGTTCTGCTCGCTAGCTTTATAAATGTAATCCCGCTCGCAAAGTCTAGTAAAAGGACTTGACCTTGGTCCAAGTGGCGTTCTGTTCGCTAGATTTTTAAAGGTAGTCCCGCTTGCGAAGTCGAGTAAAAGGACTTGACCTTGGCCTAAATGGCGTTATGTTTTCTAGTTTTTTAAAGGTAGTCCTGCTCGCGAAGTCGAGTAAAAGGACTTGACCTTGACCCAAGTGGCGTTTTGCTTGCTATAGAAAGGAACTTATACAATCAAGTTATAAGGCTTACTGGTTAATCAAAATATACAATGGCGGTCAAAAGCGACCAAAGTCGTGACTCATCCCAGCAATTCTGTTATCTTCTTTGCCAGGATGAAAGTGATTAAGCCTCGGCCATCCTGAGAAATTAAAGAGAATCACAAGCGAATAGTACTCCTTACCCTCAAGAGGAATCTCGAAGAATAATTAGTAGGGGGCTACTGATGTGCATATTTTGGATCCACCTCAATGGCGTTTGGGCCTCGTTTAATGGACTACTGTATTTTACAAGATGTCTGAAGGATTGGGCTGGGCCCATGCGCAACGGGCTGAACCCATTCCCTCAGGTATAAATAACCCCCTCAGGTATAAATACCGATTATAGATGCATGTGTTGAAGTGATAAAGGGGAATGATCGACTAAGAATATTGAGCGGTTCGCTTGGTTGTGACACACATCGATAGCCATTATGAGACTTGTTTTAATATGCTATCAATCCACCTTAGTCATTCGAGAGGTCAAAAAGATTAAGCAGGTTGCTATAAAATGCGAGAGCCCGTAGTTAACCAATTTTGTATTCTTGGCTACCAACATGATTTGTAGAAAAATAGAGAGAATATTTTTTATTGAAGTATTACCCATGTGCTTGGTTATTATTGTGTGCTCTTAATGCTTTTAATGGTTTAACAAACTGTTAGATGGTCATTAGAATTATAGGATAATCTGCGAGAGCCCGTCTTATTAATTCCAAAAATCACGATAATTGTTTGCGTTACGTGAGATCGAGAGGAAATTATGCGTAGATAGTCACTGGGTGCTTGTTTTGACATGCTACTATTTACTCTTATATTATAAGATGCGAGAGCACACATCTAGAAGTTGTAGCTAGATTTGCTATAAGATGCGAGAGCCTATAGTGAATATTAGAGTGCGCTCGACTACCAAGGCTTAAGTTAAAGAAAAACAAAAAGATGATTAAATTAAACACCGACTAGACTAGAAATATTGCACTTCTAGCTTTTTAATTTTGATTTGTTGTTGCCAAACCACTTCCGCATTAATGTAATTTTAATTGCTTTCTTAAATTGTTTATATTTTTAGTTTTTAATTTTTTTTTTTTTGAGCTCAAATATAAGTAGTTAGCCCAATTTTGGTACTTAGTTGGAGTTATAATTACGTACATTCTCTGTGGGATCGATAACTCGTACTTATGTACACTTTATTACTTGATACGGCTGAGTATTCTTGACCGAGTGTCATTTTATTACTAATAGACTACTAAAAGTGTCATTTTCTTAAAAGTTTGACTTTCAAACGAAGATTCTTTACCCGGAACGGAGAGAGTAACAGTTAATTTCAATTTAGTTCAGTATGCACGGTTCGATTTGAAATTACCATCCCTATTAGAAATGTTCGACCATGGTGCGATGAACATTGCTAAAGTGATCGAACACATCAGTGATGTTAGGTAAGCACTAGCAGAACATCACTGACGTATTCGGCCAATCATGGCCAACATGATGCGATGATGGATGTCCCTACGGGTTATTTAGTCTTTTCTTAGGATGAAAATTTTGTAATTATTTCTTGGGTGAAATTATAGTCGGTCCCTTTCTCAAAGTTTTTTTAACCCCTCCACTTCTCAATTTTTTTTTTAACCGCTAAAGTTCATTTTTTAAAATATTGTTCCAAAAATGCCATCGTCTCTTTCAACAGCTTCGACAAATACATTGGATTCGAAAATCACCATTGTTGCGCAACGAAACAAGGATCGACCTAGAATGGATCTGAGCTGGGTTGGATGATTTTTTGTAAGGACGAACACAAAGGATGAAGAAGATGACTTACGACAAAGGAGAATGAAGAAGAAGTTGGAGAAGATGTATTCGAACCCAGCTTGAATCGCGAGACATCAATTGGTTGCTTGAATCGATGCATTGTGGTGCATAAAATTGGATTATGTAATTAAAATTGATTCCATTTAAATTGATGCATCGCGATGAAAAAATTGTTGCACTGCGATGAAAAATTGATGCACCGCGATGCAAAATTGGATTATGTAATTAAAATTGATACCATTTAAATTGATGCATCTCAATGCACTGTGATGCATTTTCGTAGCGCGCCTCATACTCATTAAGGGCATCGTCGTCTTTTTACCTCAAAAAATATCTTTATCAGGTTGAAAAAAAACACGCGAGGAGGTGCTATAAACTTTGAAAAGTGGACCGACGACAATTATTCCTTCTGTGTTGGTGGGTATAATGAAATTTGTTAGAAAAATTGCGAGTCGGTCCACTTTCAAAAACTTTTATTCGTTCCAGTACCGTGTTTTTTTTTTCAAATCGGAAAATGATATTTTTGGGGTCGAAAAGACTACGATATCCTTAATGAGCATGAGACGTGCTATGAAAATGAATCGCGGTGCATCAATTTTATTGCATTAATATTTGCACCGTGATTCATCAGTTTAATTGACTAGTCTATTTTTTCATCGCGATACATCAATGTTTAAACCGCGATTCATCAGTTTAATTGAGTGCATTGATTATTGAACAGCGATGCTTCTATTTTATTGCATTAATTTTGCATCGCGATTCATCAGTTTAATTGCTTAGTCAATTTTTGCACCGCGATACATAAATATTTAAACCGCCATTTATCAGTTTAATTGTCTAGTCTATTTTTACACCGCGATACATCAATATTTGAAGCGCGATACATCAATATTTTAATCGCAATACATTAATGTTTGCAACGCGATACATTAATGTTTGCAACGTGATACATCAGACATTAATCAGATATTTTTACACCGCGATATAAAATTATAAAGAACCATACCACGTCCTCCACGTTTTTCTTCCATCTTCTCCGTTGTAAGTCTTCTTCCTCCTCCTCAGTCCTCAGTCTTCGTCTCTACTGAAAAATCTCAACCTAACACAAGTCCACTACAATTTCGTATTTCATAAATAAAAAAAACTGTTTACCCCTGTTTCATTGCATAACAATGGTAATTTTCGAATCTAATATTTTTGCCGAAGCTATTAAAAATAACGTTGACATTTTCAAAACAATATTTCAAAAAATAATCTTTTGTTACAAACTTCAAAAAAAGGACCGATGAGAATTTTACCCGATTTTTTTTGGGCCGTGAATAGCCCCGCCCAAAAGTAAGGGGCAAGTCATGTCAAATCAGGAAGTGGCATTGGTCAAATATGGCCAAAAGACCCGGTTGTTAAACATATATGGCCTTTGACAAATCAACGGACCGTCGCTTATGAATCTGACCAAAATGCCCCTGCGTTATATCGTGGTCGACACTAGTCGTCAAGTGGTCGACAAGTCGACCATCACAAAATTTTGAGGAACAATATTTTTTAATTACATATACACTGGTATACACTGGTTTATTAGATAAACCACTTGACGACCACTTGACGACTACTGGCTGAGAAAAAAATACGTATACAATTACAATTGACGACGATGATATACACTAGCTGAGTGAAAGTGAAAAAACACTTAGTTCATTTCAGTGTGGTATAACAGAGCCTTGTCGACCAAGACCCTCTCAACGACGACCATTGATAAACCATTTGATTTCGATTAAAAGATCAGGAGCTCTCAATTATTCGAAACCCTAACTCGTTGGTGATCATCAATTCTGATCCAGGTAAACCTCACATTGTTTTTTCGCTTAGGGTTTTAGTGTTGTAGTTACGGTCGACCATTTTTGACGACCCCAACTTGTAAAACATTTGAAATGAACATAACGACTTGAAATAAACATGAATACTTGTTTATATTGAATTGTATTGCTATGTTCATGTTCTTATTTCATGTTCAAGGCAAAAATGATTTTATTTTCTGTTGAATACATCTGATTTATCAATAAACCATGTCAGTAAACCATGTACTTGGGTTTTTGTTTAAGGTTAGAAAATCATGTGTTTTATAACCTGATATATGAATCAACCATGTGTAATTTCATATGATCACTTGAATCAACCATAGAAGTAAACCTTGTTTTAATAGTTGTTTATTATAGTTCATTTTTTAATGTTTAATTTATATTTCTATTACAGATGGCATATATTGTTTCACGTGATGACTGGTACAAATGCAAGGTTACTACAAGATGCAATTTGTTAATATTAGATGAGGTATATGAAGCATTAGATCGTGCTCATAAAACTATATTCAGAAATCACTTTGGTAAATTGTATAGGATGAGAAAAATATTAATAAGAGCAATGTGTTGATTCATGTTTTGGCACTTTTAGGATTGAGTCACCTACAAACAATAAAAATGAAATATGGTTCTGTATAGGTGGTAAAAATGTTAGATTTTCTTTTTCGGACTACACCTTAATAACATGTTTAAAACCTGGATTATTGGAAGATTATGTCCCTGAAATCCCTACTTCCAATGCACTAGTAAAGAAATATATTCCCTCGGACCGAGTGGAAAAGCAATGAAGCCTCGAAGATTTAAGGAAAATATTTAGAGAGGTAACCGACATGGATGATAAGCTGAAGATTGGTCTTGCACTTATTTGGGAGTATGTGCTGAGAGGTGCGTCACCTAATACTGGTATTGATGTGGGTGTTTTGAGTATAGTCGAGAACTTGGATTTGTTCAATAAATATCCATGGGGAACAAAGTCCTATACCCACCTGCTCAACTCAGTGATGAAGATGGCTAGTTCTGGTGCTAAGACTTCTGTATGCAACGGCTTTCCGTTGGCATTACAGGTAACCATTTGTAGTCGATTTTTATATTGAATGGTTAGATCATTTTTTTTCAATCTTATATGCTTCTAATATGTAACATTTTGAAAAAGGTGTTTGGGCATTTGAGTTGTTCCAAGGTTTTCCTCGATTTATAGAATTGTATGGGCTATCAAATATCATCGTGAAGTGCCCAAAATACAAGAATGTGCAAGAATGTGCGAATGCGATTGAAGTCATTCCAAAATCCAAGCTATGAGGAAATCATGGAGATATTGGATAACCCAAGGGTAAATGTAGAGTTTGATTAATAAAGTTGTGTTATTTAATCCAAACAATATTATTTTATAAACAGTAGTGTCCAATATAGTTTATTAATGAAGTTGGTATTTTGCTTAATTGATATGATGAAGTGCTTGTTCCACTGAGGCCCACCGAAGCCGAAAAACAAAAGCGCTATGTTGTTGAGTATGAGCGTATGTTTGGCGCCGATTGAGCACATCCTTCCATGTTGAGGCCGAACATGTTGAAGATGAAGGCCGCCGGTCCCCACCACGCATCCTCTCCCAACAACATCCTCTCCTCTCCTGTGACTAGCACTAGCACCAAAGAACACCAAAGACTCCTCATCTCTCAACAAGCAATTTTTGATTTATTGCATAAGATGGACTGAAGATTGACCATATGGACCGTAAGATTGACCATATGGACCAAAAGATTGACCATCTTAAGATTGAAGTGGTAAAGTATTTGACCTTTTGATTTTGAGTAATTTGTTGAGATATTAATTAGTCTATACTTACCTAATTTTGCTTACCTACTTGAATTGACGAATGATCTAAAACAAGTTTAGGTCCCGCTCGGGAACAAGCATCACCCCCCAACTTGACATGGACTCCCACCTGTTACTCTTCTCCTACTTTTCCAAGTTTTGTCGCTTTTCCTAATCCGAAATGTCGATCCGACCATCTCTACTACTCCCCCAACCACCACTCCCATCATCTCTACTACTCCTCCTACCACCACCCCATCTCCACTACTCTACCTACCACCACCATCCATACTACTCCCTACCACCACTCCCATCTCCACTACTCTCCCTACAACCACCACTCCCATCTTCTCTACTACTCCTACCACCACCACTCCCACCATCTCTACTACTCCTCCTACCACCACCAGTCCCATCATCTCTACTACTCCTCCTACCACCACCACTCCCATCATCTCTACTACTCCTCCTACCACCACCACCACCACCACTCCCTACCATCTCTACTACTCCCCTACCACCTCTCCCATCATCTCTACTACTCCTCCTAGCACCACTCCCATCTCCACTTCCCCTCGCCTACCACCACCACTCCCCCATCTATACATTTGAAAGTGTAAAAATGCCGAGGATAAGCAGGAAAAATAGAAGAGGTTAAGGGTAGGAAAAGAAATGTCTCCTTGGTATGAGACCGACAATATTTTGGAATCGAAGAAAAAGAGGGGCGTAAAAGCATCTGCACAAATCTCTTCTCCCTATATCACGCATGCACCGAAACCTGCTGCAACTCAGAAGGTTGTTGGAAATCTAGTGCAAGAGAGGCCTCAAGTGAAGGATGCTGGAAATGCAGTTCATGAGAGGCCTGGTACCACCGATCAAGTGAAGGTCATTGAAACACAATTAATAAAAAGAATGAAAATTGAGAAAGGCAAAGAAACCGTAAAATCAAAAGAAATAAGGCGAAGATTTGGAAGAAGAAGTGAGGAAACAAATGGAATGAGTATAGATATAGATTAATGCATATAGTTGCTTCCTGCCGCCGCCGCTTGTGATGGCCATGTATTTTCTTTTATTTCATAGGGGTCATGTAAAATACACTTGTTTATGACAATGACAATCCTAGTTTACCTTGATTAATGCAATGAAATTCCTCTGCTTTTTGATTTATTTTGGGTACTACTTATATGAGTTTGTAATTGCAAATATATGTCAATTGAAAATGTTTGTATATTACTCGACGCTTGTATATCACTTTCATATTTGTATAGTGCATATTAAACTTGCAGAAGAACTTTTGCACTTGCAAACACAGCTTCTTCCTTATTATGTTGGTTTATTGATAAACCATTGATAAACCAAGAGGTTTTATGTTATAATTTGGTTTCAAGTGTCAACAATGGTTTTTCCTTTGAAAATGCACATGGTTTATCAGCTGGTTTATCGATAAACCATTAATAAACCATGTTCACAGATTGGTTTATTGAATCGGTTTATCTATCGGTTTATTGATAAACCATTGATAAACCAAGAGGTTTTATGTTATAATTTGGTTTCAAGTGTCAAAATGGTTTTTCCTTTGAAAATGCACATGGTTTATCACCGTTTATCGATAAACCATTGATAAACCATGTTCACAGATTGGTTTATTGAACCGCTTTATCAACCGGTTTATTGATAAACCATTGATAAACCAAGAGGTTTTATGTTATAATTTGGTTTCAAGTGTCAACAATGGTTTTTCCTTGAAATGCACATGGTTTATCACCGGTTTATCGATAAACCATTGATAAACCATGTTCACATATTGGTTTATTGAATCGCTTTTATCATCGGTTTATTGATAAACCATTGATCAAGAGGTTTTATGTTATAATTTGGTTTCAAGTGTCAACAATGGTTTTTCCAAAATGCACATGGTTTATCACCGTTTATCGATAAACCATTGATAAACCATGTTCACATATTGGTTTATTGAATCAAGTTTATCTATCGTTTATTGATAAACCATTGATAAACCAAGAGGTTTTATGTTATAATTTGGTTTCAAGTGTCAAACAATGGTTTTTCCTTTGAAAATGCACATGTTTATCATCGGGTTTATCGATAAACCATTGATAAACCATGTTCACGATATTGGTTTATTGAATCGCTTTTATCAACTCGTTTATTGATAACCCACCATTGATAAAACCAAAGAGGTTTTATGTTATAATTTGGTTTCAAGTGTCAACAATGGTTTTTCCTTTGAAAATGCACATGGTTTATCACCGTTTATCGATAAACCATTGATAAACCATGTTCACATATTGGTTTATTGAATCGCTTATCAATCGGTTTATTGATAAACCGCCAGAGGTTTTATGTTATAATTTGGTTTCAAGTGTCAACAATGGTTTTTCCTTTGAAAATGCACATGGTTTATCACCGTTTATCGATAAACCATTGATAAACCATGTTCACATATGGTTTATTGAACTCGCTTTATCAATCGTTTATTGATAAACCATTGATAAACCAAGAGGTTTTATGTTATAATTTGGTTTCAAGTGTCAACAATGGTTTTTCCTTTGAAATGCACATGGTTTATCACCGTTTATCGATAAACCATTGATAAACCATGTTCACATATTGTTTATTGAATCGCTTTTATCAATGGTTTATTGATAAACCATTGATAAACCAAGAGGTTTTATGTTATAATTTGGTTTCAAGTGTCAACAATGGTTTTTCCTTTGAAAATGCACATGGTTTATCACCGTTTATCGATAAACCATTGATAAACCATGTTCACAGATTGGTTTATTGAACCGCTTTTCATCGTTTATTGATAAACCATTGATAAACCAAGAGGTTT
>CM028377.1:32188923-32278605 GCA_013146195.2 Codonopsis lanceolata | reverse complement strand
AATCTTCTCTTACAGATGATCGAATATCCTGCAAAGATTAGAAATTCAAAAGTATCTTTCTATGACATTATAAGCATTCCCAATTCACCTCTTAGAAATTCAAATCTATCGATTTTAGAGCTTTTGTAAAATGTCAGCTAATTGAAATTCAGTAGGAACATATTCTAGCTGAACATTACCTTTTTCAACATGATCTTTTAAGAAGTGATATCTTATGTCTATATGTTTGGTTTTAGAATGCATAACAGGATTTTTAGAAACTGAAATAACAGAAGTATTATCACAATAAATAGGACATGTTCCCATTTGCATCTCATAGTCCAATAGTTGTTGTTTCATCCAAAGAATTTTGAGCAAAGCCTTCCAGAATAACAATATACTAAGCTTCAGAGTTGAGGTGAAACCGATGCTTGCTTTTTGCATGCCCAAGATATCACTGTCATGAACCGACATGTTCCACTGTGTTTAACTCTACAAGCCGCAAGGTCAAGATTCAATATCCAATTAAATTAAAAAAGAGTCTCTAGGATACCAAATACCAAACTTTCAAGATCAATTAAATATCTAATAATTCTTTTGCAGCAATCATGAGATTCCTTTGGATTGGCTTAAAACGAAAGCACATATAACAAAGAAACATAATGTCCGCCTACTAGCGTAATAAAGGAGAGATCCAACTATACCTATGTACTCAGCTGTATTAACTGGTTTACCTTTTTTCATCGCTGACTAAATGACATTCAACTCCCATCGAGTGCTTGCTGAATTAGCTTCTGAAGGTTATATTTTTGATCGCCTCTCTTGTGTATTTTGATTGATGGATAAATATCCCTTATTCAGCTTTGCTTAATTTGCAAACCTAGAAGTATGTGAGTTCTCCCATCATGCTCATTTCAAATTTTCCTTTCATAAGATTTCAAATCTCTTACACAACACTTCATTAGTAGACCCAAAAAAATATCATCAACATAAATTTGAACTAGTAAGATATTACCTTGTGTCTTAAAAGAAAAGAGTAGTATCGATTTTACCTTTTGAAACCCTTTTTCTATAAGGAATTTGGATAGAGTTTCATACCATGCTCTTGTAGCTTGTTTTATACCATAAAGAGTTTTTCTTAGCTTGTAAACATGGTCCTTTTTTTGAGGTCAAGAAACCTGTGAGGTTGTTCAACAAACACTTGTTCTTGTAGATCTCCATTTAGAAATGCACTTTTTACATCCATTTGGTATACCTTGAAATCCTTGAAGGTTGCATAGGCAAGAAATAGTCTCGATGAGCCTATCCCGCCACAGAGCAA
Organism: Codonopsis lanceolata; assembly: GCA_013146195.2. Taxonomy (NCBI): domain Eukaryota; kingdom Viridiplantae; phylum Streptophyta; class Magnoliopsida; order Asterales; family Campanulaceae; genus Codonopsis; species Codonopsis lanceolata. The sequence continues at coordinate 32,277,305 of CM028377.1, read as the reverse complement.
ATGTTTGATCATAGTCAATACCCTCCTCATGTCTATACCTTGAGCTACCAATCTTGCTTTATTCCTTGTGACATTTCCATCTTCATCCAGCTTATTCCTAAACACCCATTTAGTTCCAATGACTTGTTGATCTGAGGGTCTTGGCATAAGTTCCCAAACTTTACACCTTTCGAACTAATTTAGTTCTTCTTGCATGGCCTCAATCCATTGAGGATCTTCTAAAGCTTCATCAATCTTTTGGGTTCAATGGAGGAGACAAAAGCATGTGAATCAAGAGTTTCATTTCTGAGTCGCTTCTTGTTCTTAGACCAAGAAATGGATCTCCAATGATGTTTGAAACTGATGATGTCTCGCTTCCCTTATTTCTTTAGAAGATCTGGAAGAGGTTCGGTTGGTAAAGGTGGAGAAAGAGGAATGTCACCGACCGAATAGTTTTAGAACCATATGTCACCGACCGTCACCGTGACAGATTTGATTGTCACCGACTGAAGTTGTCACCGCCAAGCTTATTTTGAATGTCTAAGGTTACAGCTGGAGGAATGGAAGATGAGGGATTATTTTGAGTTGAACTATCATTGTTTCCTGTCTCAAAAATCTCAAAATTGTTAGTAACATCAGGAGCCTTAGTAGACTCAAGTAAATTAAATTCATCAAAGGTAACATGCATAGATTCAACAATTGTTTGAGTTTTTCTATTGTAAACTCTATAAGCTTTACTATGCTTGGCATAACCAACAAAAATACATTCATCAGCTTTTTCATCAAATTTACCTATGTGGTCACTTCCATTGTAATGAATGAAGCATTTGCACCCAAATTTTTTGAAGTAAGCAATGTTGGGTGTTCTTCCTCCATAATTCATGTGAGTCTTTCCATGAAACTTGTTTATGAGATCTGCTTTGAGTGAAACAGGCTGTGTTGATAGCTTCAACCCAAAAATATTTTGGTAGTTTTGCTTTAGCTATCATTGTTTTTCCTGCTTCAATCAATGTTCTGTTCTTCCTTCAGCTACACCATTTTGCTAAGGTGTTCTAACTGCTGAAAAATTATGATCAATGCCATGATCATCATAGTATGTATCCATGCCAAGGTTTTTGAATTTTGTACCATTATCAAATCTAACACTTATATATGATCTCACATTCTTTTTGAGTTTGAAGATTTATGAATAGGGAAGTGAGAATGCCATAAGTTTCATCCTTGGATTGCACCATTTCAACCCATGTATACCTTGAGTAATCATCCACAACAACCAGAATATATTTGTTTCCTCCCAAACTTGCAGTTGTAATGGGACCAAATAAATCCATATGAAGTAGTTCAAGAATCCTTTTGGTTGAAAGACATGGTTTAGGTTTGAAAGAAGCTTTTGTTATTTTTCCTAAAATGCAAGCATCACACTTCTTATCAGTAGGAAAATTTATGGATGGCAATCCTTTCACCAAATCTCCTTTTGAAAGTTTTGAAAGATATTTAAAGTTCAAATGTGAAAGTCTTTTGTGCCAAAGCCATGAAGTTTTTGAAGTATTATTTGCTACTAAACAAATTTGAGTACTGTTGTTTAAAGAAAGTAAATCAATAGCAAAAACATTCCTTTTTCTAGAACCGGTAAGTAAAACTTCATTTGTGATGCTGCTTTTTGATAAAACAGTGAGTAGAAGAGAAAGAACAGTTCATACCTTTATCACAGAATTGTGAGATACTTAAAAGATTATGTTTCAAACCTTGTACCAATGAGACATTTTCAATTTTGATAGATCATCTGATAACGGATCCATAACCTATAGTCTTTCCTTTTGAGTTGTCTCCAAAAATGACAGAAGGTCCTTTGGCTGAAATAATGTCAGTAAGAAGTTCACCGACCTACCATGTGTCCGAGCATCCATCGCCTAATATCCATATGTCAGTTGATTGATCATCTGCCATTAAGCATACCTTAAATATGCATATTTAAATCATGGTACCCTTTATACTTTTGGGTCCAAAGGGTTAGTTTTCTTTGGTAGCCAAGCTTGCCTAAAATTAGGCATCTTGACTCTGTTAATAGGTTTAAATCTAAACAGGCATTCATGAGACTGATGACCAAAAGTAGAACAAATATTACATTTGTGATAACCAGGTTTATCAGTCATTTGAGGCGAATTCTTTGATTCCTTTTGACTCAACTTAGAGGTCTTAGCAGCAACAAAATTTATTGGCTTGAACTTGTCAGTTGTCTTTCCTTCTGAATCCTCCTCTTTGTCACCGGTCGACATTTGTCGCTTGGTCGACATTTGTTAGTTTTTGCATTGGCTGACAGATTTTAAGACTTGTAACCAGAAGACTGACAACTGTCATTGTTTAGCTTATCCTTTTTGTTAATGGACTTCTTAAGCTGATTCATGGTTTTGGGATATTTAAAAGGTACATTGTTATAAGCTAATCCCTTATCCTTTTTTAGCAGAATCTTAGGTTCACTGTTTGACTGTCTGATCTCACAGTTTCCATCATCTTTTGAATATCCAAGACCATGTTGGTCTTCATGACTTTTCTGTTGACTGATGATGATTTCAATAGCAACTTTTGACTTTGAGTAAGTATCAACAACATTGGTCAGTCGAAGATTTCTTTCTACAAGATCAGCAATCTGGGCATCAGATATTTTTTCTTGAATCTCATGTTTTTCATTGATGCTTTTAAGTTGCAGCAATTCATTTTGTTGTACTTTATAAAGCTCATTGATCTTTTGAAGCTCACAGTTTTCATCAAAGATTCTTTTGAAGTCCCCAGATAAAGAAACATGAATTCTTTTAAGTGTTTCAAATTTGGAATACATTTCTTGCATTTGTTCCAGTAGATCATCAACACTTGTGTCAGTAGCCTTCTCCTCCTTCCTTTTTGACATATTGCTCATTTTGATGTCAGCACTCCTTGGAGAAGTTGACTTGACTTTTCTTTCAGACTGACTTATAAATCCTTGTCCATAAAAACCATTTCTTATTTTCTTAACCACAAACTGATCAGGTTTGATGACCTTTGTCAGCTTGGGGCTTTTAATAGGTGAGCTTGTCAGCTCATTATCAGACTCATTTGAATATTTTGGACTAGAAAAATCATTTTTTTGAATCATATATGGCTGATTCTGCAACAAGACATAGATTTGCTTCTTGCACAAAATCAGCAGATTCATTTTCAGAATCTGTCTCAATCCATGTTGCAAGATTTTGATCTTCAGCAACCAAACCCTTTTGTTTTTCAAAATTTCGGGGAGCTCTTTTGTAATATTCATTTTTGGTAAAAGGACAGTTTGAAGCAAAGTGACCAGATTTTCTACAATTAAAGCACAACAATTTTTCTTTCTCATCCTTGTCTTCATTTGTTTTGAAGTAAGGCTTTTGAAAGTTTGAAGAAGAAGGTCTTTGAGAGCTTGAGGAAGGTTTTTGAAAATGTGAGGAAGATTTTTTTGCAGAAGGTTTTTGGAAGTTCCTTTTAAAAGATTTAAACTTTCTAAACTGTCTAGCAAAAGCAGCAAATTCATCTTCATCAAAGTCATCATCTGACAGATATGTAGAAGTTTTAGGTGTCTCTTCTTCAGCTTGAAGAGAGATACCTTTAAAAAATTTCTCAATTTTTTGAGTTTTGAGAACTTCATTTTCATAAATTTTTAGACTTGCAACAAGACTATGTATATGAGTTTTGTTCAAGTCTCTTGCTTCCTTTATGGCAGTGACCTTAACATGCCATCTACTTCCCAAGCTACTAAGAAAACGCATATTCAAATCTTTCATGCTATAAACTTTACCAAGAGAAGAACATCTATTACTTACCTCGAGAAATCTGTCATAGGCATTCTTCAATGATTCTTTTGGGTCCTTTTTGAAGGCATCAAACTCTTGTATACAATCATAGAGTTTGTTGTCCTTGGTGTTTTGGTCTCCTTCGACATATTCAACAAGAGCATCCCAAATTTTTTGGCAGTAACATAGTCATATATTTGTTTGTAGTTTTCGTCAGGAACAACACTTGATAGAATGTGTACAACTCTAGCATCTAGTCCATCAGTAATTTTATCTTCCTCAGTCCATTCTGATTAAGGCTTGAGGACATATTCTTCAACATCGGGAGAAAGAGCATTTATGGTGTCATCATCTGCAGTAGAAGATTTACCAACTTTAGTATTAATTTTCATTTGTTGCATAGGACCACCTCTTACACATTCCATTAATCGTTTATCTATATTGTTCATATATCTTGTAATTCTTTCCTTCCAAATATCAAAGTGATCTTCATCAAAAATAGGTACTTGAGTAACATTGTTTGATTGAAAAGATTTTAAAGTTGCCATGATCGAGCTTTCAAGTTGTTAAACTTGGAAAAATAATAATTTTTCGAAAAAGTTAGGCTTTGATACCAATTGTAAGTCCAGTTGGCAACTGACAAGGCTAGAAGGGGGGTGAATAGCCTTTTAAAAACTTTGAGGGTTGACTTGTAAAACTTCTGAAAGTTGACAGCGGAAATTGAATTTTTGTCAGTTAGCTGAAGTTGGTCAGCTGGCTGATGTTTTTATAGAAACTCAAGCTGATAAATATTGGTCAGTTGGCTGACACAATTGTTTTTAAGAAATTACTTTTGGAGATAGATCACTAGATATAAAGAATGAACTGAAGAACAATTTATAAAATAGATAATTAAACAATTAATGTAAATAACTGGCTGACACTTAAGTAGATCAAGACTTCTTAAGTGTTAGATCGTTTGTAGGAACTGATAAAATAACTAACAAGAGAATTGAAGTGGTTCACAGTAAAACTGCTACGTCCACTACCAAGTTGGTCAGACTTGGATTTTTGAAGTGCACTAATTTTATTAAAAATCTAATTGATCTCTAATGGATCAGTGTACAACAAAAGACCAGTGTTTGTGGAGAATGATTGAATAACAATCAAACTCGTAAGACAAACTAACTGATTTCTAAAGAGTATGAAATGAATCACTCAATATTTGTCTAAACAATAACTAGAAAGAAATATTCAAAGAAGAGTATGTAGCTAAAGTTTTTCAAGAAGACTAAGGCACAGAGAGAATTTCTTTGAGATTAGAATGCTTCAAACTTCTATATTTTTTCAAACTGCTTCTTGTGGGAATTTATAGAAGTCCTTGAAGAGTAACCCGTTAGGAACACATTTGAATTTGAAATGTGTTTGGCAATGTATACGTATATTCACAAGATCACATGGATCCTGTTGGAAAGATATTTTACAGAATATCTACCAAAAACACAAAATGAGAAAGTGTCGGTACAAGGGAATGTTCAAGTAAATGAGGTAAACAAGCTGACACTAAACCATTATGGCCATCTGAAACAAGTAACTGACAAAGGATTTAAATCACAAGTTGACCAAAATGAAATACTTTAAAAGTTCTTGGCTGACAACAAGTGGAATAATTTTAAGCAAATTTTATTTTAAGGCAAGATTCAACAGAAAGAAAAAAATAAGAAAAAAAAAGAAAAGAAAGAAAGAAGAAAAGAGTACCTCTCTAGAGTAGTCATTTAAAATCTCTCTCTAACCAATTAAAGTCTCTCTTGGAGAATCTCCCATCCAAAATCCAAGAGCCAAAAGCCAAAAGTCAAAATCCAAGAGCCGAAAGCCAGAAGCCAAAAGCCAATTTTCCACCTTAACCCTAAAACCAATCCACCCCCAAACACTTAAACACTACACCCCAACTCAGTTGTCACATATAGCTCTGTTTTATTCAGTTATAACGTGATCCAAGTCAAAGAAAAAACCTTGCTAATTCACAAAAAAAAAACATCAAAAGATAAACATTAAGTAGGGTCCATAGCCCACCAATCTTGGGATACTCAGTGATAAAGTGAACTCTGGATCCCGATTCTCTTTTGTTTATTAGAGTCGTCTCCTTTTTCGAGCATACTCATTCTCCTTCAAACTTCTCTCCAATCGAGTCTTTCTGGGGCTGTCCCCCGTTAATTTCTTTCAGGAACTTTCCCGTCCCATCTTACAGAAAATTGGTTGATCGAGTCATCCTGGGGCTTCTCTCATCGAACTCATTTGGTCCATATAGTCTCCCATCATCTGTGGAGATAGATACCCATCTCGCCCAAGGGAACCAAGAAGCTACAAAGTCGTGATCCCTCAAAGATAAGCAGGTTATCTTCATATGTATTGAAAGGAACCAAGAAGCTACAAAGCCATGATCCCTCAAAGATAAGTAGGTTATCTTCATATGTATTGGAAGACAGGCTCCCTATGAGGTAAAAAAAATAAAAAAATAAAAAGCTCCCTAGGTTGAAAACCCGAAAGAGCGGCCTAGACAAAAGTTATAGCACAAAGAAAAAGTGTTCCTCTGAGGCATCAATTAGTAGGATTTAGTGATCTTGTGATTGAATTCATTTCTTGAATTATGCACTAGTCAAAGGACTAAATAGTAACCTAAAGCTTCATCCACTTCCATCCTAAAGTCAACACCAGACCCCATACCTATAAACCTTTCAAAGTCAGCCAAAAATTGTATCTCAACATGGTGTATCACATTTCCATCACCTTACCCTATCTTGTCTTAACATGTTGAAGAAACATATAACACACATGCACATTCAAGACTCCATTTTGAAAAAGAAAAATAAAGTTTTTTTAATTTCCATGCTTGCATCTTTGTGTTGCATCTTTTTGTTGCATTATCATATCTTATCAGGTCTTACCTACAATCGCCCCTGTGCAAAATATAAATGTTCTGCTCGCACCCTCGAAGGACAGTCGACGCCAATCTCCATCATTGCTTCTTGAATCTGATAAACAAAGCATCGCCAACAGTACTACAATTCATCCAACAACTCCTTGCCAGCCCTCGCCCAAGGCCTGCCAAAGCACTACCAGCTGTTGGGATATTTTGCCAAGGGCTACTTTTCAAGCATCCTCAGCAGCGCCACCAATGACTCTGCAATCCAATCATCAACGACACTCATTGATGTACGCAAAAACACAACTCGGGCAAGATTACCCGGCCGTATCAAGTAATAATGTTTGTAAGTACGAGTCGATCCCACGAGGAATGCGCGTAATTCTCACTCCAACTAAGTACCGAAATTATGCTAACTAATTATATTTGAGCGAAAAGAAAATGAATTAAAATATAAAAATATGAATAGCCTAGAAAGCAATTAAATCTAATCTACTGCGGAGGTGGTTTGACAATAACAAATTAAGATAAAAATATAGGAACGCATTATTTCTAGTCTAGCCGGTGTTTAATTTAATCCTCTTTTTGCTTTTCTTTAACTCAAGTCTTGGTAGTCGGATGCGCTATTTTATTCACTACGGGCTTTCGCTACGTATAGCAAATCTAGCTATCCCTCAACCTTGCTACGGGATCATATCATCGCAACACATAACATAGGGGAGAAAATAATTGCATGTGTAAACAAGCATCCAAAGACTATCTACGCACAATCTCCTTTCGGTCTCACGCCACGCAAACTACTATTGTGATTTTCGAAATGACAGGAAGGGCTTTCGCTTCGTATCCTATCATTCTAGTGATCATCTAATGGTTCGCTACACCATTAAAAGCATGAAGAACACACAATAATAACCAAGCGCATGGGTAATACTTCGCAAAAAGAAACTCTCTATATTTTTCTACAATTCATGTTGGTAGCCAAGACAAATAAAATTGGTTAACTACAGACTCTCGCATCTTATAGTCTACCCTAACCTCCCCGACCTCACGAATGGCTAAGGTGGTTCGATCGCGTGTCAAACCTAGTCTCATTATAGCTACCGGTGTGTGTCACAGAACACCAACTATTAAATTGATTGGTCCGAAATATAAAGGTAGCTCTCGCAGATCCTAAATATTTCTAAAATCATTTAATTATTGGTCAGATAATTAAAAACATTAATTTCACAAAATAATAACCAACGTGATTATGTACTAAATAAATAGATAAATTAAATTAAAACACTACATTGGACATAGAAAAATAATTGCATTCCATAAATATTTTAAGCACAAACCAATTCAACATTTACAAAATAAATCAACCCAAGAAATTACAACAAATATCATAAAATATGAGTTGAAAGAATTAAACTGAATATTGCTCGAATCCGGGGTTGGAATATTTTGTAAATGCGTCCTTGGCCCTTGATTTGAAGCTCCAAACCTTCAATGGTGATCAAGCATCGGAGATTTGGTGTGATTTTGGAAGGAAATGGGGGCTGGTGCCCAATTAAGGGCTAATGCCCGAAATGGGGGCTTCCCCTCAAAAAATGAAGGCTTCCAAAATTAACATGGAGAAGGCACAAAGAGTGGAGGGCAGCTAGGGGCAAAATAGGGAGGACAAAAGAGAATTGGGGGTAAAATAGGGAAGAAAAATGGCAATGGGCATGGTTGGGAAGTGGGCAGGACCAAGGAAGAACTCGTGGGTCGTTCCATGGTGGAAACAAGTGAGATAGAGAGAGGGAAGCGGGCTGAAAGGTGGGCATATGGGCTGGTGGTGAGCGTGGGCTGACCCGGATCTAGGAACTGTACGCGGGCCGACTGCTAATGGATAAGGTGGCCAGTGGGCGACACGTGGCTGCTTTCGGACGGCGACAACTCAAAAGCCACAATCAGCCTTTTGCACCGGCTCCCTTGTAGTTTTAAAAATTGCTCCGATGCCCCTGGTATTTCTGTACTTAGCGCTGCCGGCCAGCCCACTTCCAGCTTTTCAAATTGGTCCTCTGTTAGCTCCATCAGCCTCCGTTAGCCCTCTTTTGCCTGGAAATCTTGATGGACTTAACAGATGTTGAACAAATACTCTCCAAATGAACTTTAAACCCCGGAATTTCCTCGAACTTCGTGCTAAATACCATATAAAGGCTCAATTATGCATGGAAACCTACATTAAGCACAAATACACAAATAATAATATTTGCAAGGCATAATTAACTCAAAAATAGCACAAAATAATAGAAAATTCCTAGGAAAATTCGTGGAAATCTTGCGTTCATCACTCATCAACAAGTATCAAAGACATATATCAAACATGTCGACAATGGCACATCATCAATCTCGCCGACGATGGCACATCAATCAATCTTGCTGAAGATGGCACACATCAATCAATCCTGCCAAAGATGGCACACATCAGTCAATCCCGTCGAAGATGGCACACCACATCAATCCCACCGAAGATGGCATGACATATCAATCCTAACGAAGATGGCACAGTTTGTCCACGATAAGATCGAAACATCGCCAACAAGACTTCATAATCACTACAGTCACGGTACCCTCTTAAATTATGTTGGAACATGAATGTTTAAGAATTACTTAAAACCATTATTAAAGACTTTAAGATCATAAAACAACTTGTAAGATTAAAAAAAAAAAGGAAATGTTTAATCATACCTCAGTTACTGGGTTAAGCCCTAAATGTTCTTAGGACTTTAAGTGGAATCTGTAGGAGGAGATTGTAAACATCTTGCATGATTATATATATATATATATATATATATATATATATATATATATATATATATATATATATATATATATATATATATATGTATATTAAGATATTAGTTAGTTGTTAACTAAAACCAAATTGATTAGACTTTAGCAAGTTTAAAGTTCTATCTGCTGATCCCTTCAGCAGATAGAATATAACTATTTTCTTATCCACTTAAGCAAGATTAACATAGATTAAGTTAAGCAGTTTTTCCTTAACTAAAATATCCATTATGCTTAAGCTTAGTCATCAGCAACTAAATAGCTGTTGAGACCATAGTGCCAGCTGAACAGCCGTTGATATTCATCAGTCACTATACTTTTCTATCGTTTAAATTTCTATCTACTGACACTGTATATATGATTAAATACTTTTATTTGACTTAAAACACTTAGCTAGACAACCTTTCGTTAATTGATAAACCCGTCTGTTGTAGCTAAGTCATCAATAGCTAACAGCTACTCAGTGTAAGTCACTACTTTAATGTTATTCTATCTACTTACACTTACACTTATTGATTAAAATACTTAAATGATTTCTTATATATATATATATATATATATATATATATATATATATATATATATATATATATATATATATCAACTCTATCAAACAGTATTTTAAACAATAAATATGAAAAACACTTTCAGCCACACTCACGTATTTATTCTTGGCCATCATATTTCAAACATTAAAATTGTTCATTAGACGACCTTTTGTCAATTACTCTACAGTTTATCATTACATTAAATATTCCACAGTGTATCATATCTACTAGCTAAACCACCTTCTTTATTACATGCTAGAGATATCTACTCTCCTTATTTTATGCAAGAAGATATCTAACATCTATCTATGAATTTATGATCTTATGCTAGGTGATATCTTCCGTCTCAAAAATCCTCTACAAGATCTCTATGCGTTAAAAGATAGATTTTATCATCACTCTTAAAAGATCATCCCTGTTATTTCAAAACGGCTATTTTTCAAGGATCTCTATATAAAGCATTTCAGAAAGGATTGAAAATTAGAACTGGACCGAAACATTTCTCTTATCCCCTCAAGCAATTCTTTCCTTGAAATGTTCCAGTTCTCAATGGTGGAAGATATACATAAATAGAGGATAGAGAGGTTGAAGCTATCATTCATTACTTACATGATATTCCTTATGTGATCTACTTCAACCTAAGACTGGATACACAACTTATTCCTTCAAGCAATTTTTTCATTGATGTATTCCAGTCCTTAAAACACTTACTAGATGATCTTTCACATATCATTCCTTTCTAGTACTTGTTTAGACAATCATTGTATTCTTCCTTATTTCTTCCTAATCTTAAAGGAGTATTTTGATTGTTGCACGAGTTTGATTATTTATTAATTATACTCCTCAAACACTGATTTTTTTTTTGTACACAGATCCGTTAGTCATCACTTAGAATTTCAATATATTTAGTTCACTTTAAAATCCAAGTTTGACCAACTTGGCAGTGGACGTAGCAGTTTTTACTATGCAACTCCAAATATCATGTCTTGTGAGACCCCGAATCCTTATATACTTGACTTCCTAGTTTGCGTGTATAATTCCTGAGATTTAATTTTAATTTAACTTTGGATATGTGTTGGAGACCCTTTATAAGGCTTTTAACATACTTTAGAATATATATGTATACTCGTTCGATCGTTGGTTTGTTTCGTGTCTGTCGTACCGTAGTTACGTTACGAACCGATTTCGGTACGTGGCTGAATCATTTTAATCAAGAATCACCCAAGATGATTTTAGTTTGGTTTGAAAATTTTAAGGCCTTTACTTTGAACATTTACAGAGTGTCAGGAGAAGAGTTTACGTCGTTTCGACGAATGGGGTTTAAATGGGAAGTTTAGAAAATACATGTGACGCATCGCGTCACTGTAGCATGCGACTACTGTAGCAGGATGAATTCAACAGCCCATTTTCAGATTTTTGGTGTGAAATCCCTTCCCTACCCTTAAGGTGTTCAGCCCTTACAGCCTTGGTGTCTACCATTGGGAGTATTTGAGCTCCTAAACCCCTTCCTTCTCCTCATTTTTCAGCCTCCAACCCGTCAAACAGAAGAGAGAGATACAGTGTGTGTTATTGGTGTTTGTGTGTTTTCTGGCAATTCTCAGAGCCCCGGCCACCCGATCAGAGAGTTTAGACTATCAAATCGAAGCCCTTGATCTCTAGTCTTCTAATCTGTGATTTGTTCTTCTTTGAAACCATTTAATCTAACGCTAAAGGTATGCACTCAATCCATGTTTTGTATACTTAATAGACTAGCATGCTCCCTTCATGATTGTTGTTGTAGCCATGTCTAGGAAGACTTCTACCATGATAAAAACTTTCAATTCAGCAAGTTATAAATTTGGAAATTTTGGGGCTACTTTGTTAAGTTATTAATTTGGGTTTGGGTAAAGTATGAATGTGGTTCTAATAGTGCTTAGGAGTAATTCTTGTGAAGGAATTCATTGCAATTGTTAACTTTAAAGAATTTTTCATGTCATGGTCAAATTCTGGAAATTTTGGGGCTGCCCTCTAGACTTAATAAATTGGGTTTGTGTATAGCATCAAAAGTATTCTAAACATGATTTGGAACAACTAATGTTTAAGGACTTGTTGCAAGTGGAAATTTCAATGAGATGACTAATTTAGGATTTCACCAATTAGGAAGAAACCTCACAGATTTAGTCCTAATTTTGGGTTGTTTTACGAAAAATACTGGTACTAATCTACTACATGGAATTGCCTAAACATATTATATGTTGTGCATGTGTATGTTAAGTAATTCTTTGTAAATTTTCATAAATTTTAGAGCTTGGGAAGTATTTTTAATAAATCACAAACCATGACTGCGACAGTGAGTCTGAACAAAGGGAACCGGTTATTAACATGATCTTCATATGATCATAAATTGATGAATACAAATCCAATTGGAGTGTTTTAAAATGGAAAAATATAGTATCAAGAGTCTAGTTTTATACTAGGTAATAATTCCCTCATTTGGAGTTCTGAACGATTCATGGTTGAATTTACAAGTTGACTAAGCAGAATGAGTCACAACAGAGAACCAGATTTTGAACATGAACTTGAGGTGACTGTATTCTGAAGAATACAAGTCCAAATAGAGTAATTTAGATTTCTAAATTATAGTTCAAAGAGTCTAGTTTACGAATATATAAAATTCATGAAATTTGGAGTTGTGAGGAATCAATGGTTGAATTTACAAGTTGAATGGGCAGAATGTGTAATAGGAGGAAATCAGATTGTTATCATGAAATTGAAGTGACCATATTTGGATGAATATAAATCCGAATGAAGTGATTTAAAAGGCTAAGATATAGTTTAAAGAGCCTAGTTTCGGAATATGTAAGGTTAATGAAGTTTAGAGTTATGATGAGTTATTGGTCAATTTTACAAAATGGCTGCGCATAATGAGTTATTACTAAGTTGTAATTCCAACGGTTAGAATGGGTATCTTTCGGTGCATGAACATCGAGTAGAGAAGGATTGATTTGGTTTGAAGAATGGATTAACATTCACGGATATTGTAAAGCGTATCCTCAATTTTGACGTAGAGACCCTTTAGATGCTCTTAGAGTATAGTGGATTGTATCTAATGTGCGATCCTACTCACGTGAATATGATGAGATGGGTTATGAATTAACATGAACTTTAATGAGGTGAGACTATAGAATGATTTATCATTCTAGAAATATTGTAGTGAGTATAACATTGTTGATTAGCTACCCTAAACTAACAAAGTAGTCTTGGTCAATATATGATGGGTTAATGGTTAAGTAAATAACTTAGCTTGGTTGTATACTAGAAGATGAAATTCTATGATTGATTTAGATTATAACTAAACGCATAATTCCTACCTTTGTTGAGATATGTATCTTGTATGCGTTTGAGAATATGACTCATGAAGCATATATTGCCTTTGATTACTTGGTGATTTTATTGGTGTTGATTTCCCGACTTGTATTTAAATTGTATTCCATTAACAAGTGGAACTGCGAACTTGAAATCAACTTAGACTACCAACTCGTACTTGACTTAGTGATTTGTGAACTAGGGTTCCTAAATAGAACGAGAACCTAGCGATGCCTTGAACGAGAACGTAGAGAGATCCTACGACTTTAAGAATCCATTGACTAGATAACTAGCTTTGGACCTTGACTTGAATAGAGTAAACAATGTGACACTTATGCGTTTTGAGACACAATTTACTCCTTGCACGATTTCCTTGATCATAGCATTAATAGTGATCACTATATGAGTTTAGTAGAGTTTTATACTTACTTGAGATTTAGCAAAATAAACATCTACTTGTGCATTGCATGTAAGTCCAGCTGGCATTTCTTGATCGATATGTGTTGATGGTGGGACGATGCATAGTCTTCATGAACTATGGAATTCATGATTTCTATGTATTGTCGTACCGGAGACTGAGACACACACCCTCCACTGTTGGTCACAGTGGGGAAGTAGCCCTCATCTTTGTAAACCATTAGGGGCACATTTGGCTAGTGCTATTCCGGGCATCTCCTCGAAAGGTCATTGTCTCCATCTCGAGCATGTGACCCACATTCCTGGTTAACCACTTGTGACTGCATGAACAACACAATGACATTGATTTGGTATCTTCTTTATCCCTTATGTGGCTTACTATGAGCACTTATGTGTTAACAGAATCTTGGTTGAACATAAGATCTAAATGATCATGTTTGTATTGATTGTGCAATAAAAGACTTGATACGCGTATATATATAAATATGCATACTTCTATTTAATTATTCTATGAGAAACTTGGGATGTTTATATTAAGACATACGTCCATATTTATATGATGATTCTTGTGACTTGCCTCCTGACTTGTTTGGTTGTTTGTGAACAGGGAATTCACCTTGGTTCATCTTGGTAGTCTGGTAATTAAAGGAACGATTTCTGTAAAGTATACAACTTGACTTGTTAGGTCTTCATTGTAGTAACATGATATCATTTTCACTTATGGCAATATTCCATTTATGTTATATTGTTTAGTAGTAGCGTACTGGGTCATTATGACTCATCTCGTACTTTGTTTTCTAGTTGCAATAAATTGGTAGTCGTGTTGAGGCCGAGTAGATCGTGAATGTCTCAGTGCGCAGCTGATCGATAGATTGAGACTAGATCATGTGGTTCGTGCTAGTAGCCGCCGACTACCCCGAGTAGTAGCTTGTGGAGTCCTATTTCTTTTTAGCATCATCATTTGTGTATTGTACTTCACTATTCTTGTGAGATTGATGTATTGTAAAGTTATTTAAACTTTATAGTCAGGTAGAACACTTGACTATTTGTATTGGTTCTTCCTTGGGCTGACGTGTTGTGTCGTGTCGTTGTTCGTCGTGTTAGCATTTATTTCAGTTGTCTCTCGGACAAGCAGTAGCTTTAGTGATTTTCTTTATTCTAGTTGTTATTGTTGTTGGTTAACCCCGGTATGCTTTAGCCGTTGGGTGATTGTTATATCAGGTTGGTTCTTTGTTGAAAACGTCGGCTTTGAGTGCCGATGGTTTGTTCAGCGTCTGCAATGTTGCGGCACGCAAGTTTTGTTTTTCCCCTTTGTGAGATTAATGTCTCTCTTGGTTTCCTTGTCCTTGGTTTCGAGCTTTAAAGCTCAGGACTTCATTTCTTTATCGCTTCAGCAAATTTGATTTTTGTAAACTCGTATTTTTGTACGGCTTTATGTTTGTGTTTAGAGTTTGTTAGCACTACTGTTCGACTTGTGCTATTGTTTAACAAATGCTTATCCTCTTCTTGCATTGTCCTAGTGGCATGACCTTGGGATTTCGTGCTGGGATCCGGGTCGGGTCGTCACATGTCTTATATCTTCCAGCTGATAGAATTGTTTCTCACACTTAAACATCCTCAATCTACTTAAGTGTAAGTCAGTTACATTCTTGAATCATTTACTTAGTTGTTTTATAGTTTGTCTTTCAATTCAGTCCTTATATATTAGTGATTAAAAGAAAACCAAACCAAACTGTTTTATGATTCAGCAGCTACTACCTGCTGATTTTACAACAGCTGCTGAAAAACTTATTTTTTCTGCTGCAACTTTTGAAGGTTTTCAAAATAACTCTTAAAGTTTTTAAAAGGCTATTCACACCCCCCTTCTATCCTTATTTCGTTTCCTACTGGATTTACAAATTATATGCTTTCATTTTAATACACATTCTTCACGTAACCCTGATGTGGGATTAGACCTGAGTATTTGTTGTTTGGTCGCATAGCCCACTGTGGGGGCTAGACCTTTTTATTGCTTTCTAGATTCGCGACCCCGATATGGGGTTTAATCTTTGTTTTTCCTTTGGTCTCATAACCCTGATGAAGGGTTTGACCTTTTTTTATACCTCTGATTATTCCCGCAACAGGTGTAAACCTGTGGTTTTGAGAATTGTCCGCACATATATCTCACATAGCTCTTCTATATCATGTCTTTACATTCTGCCTTTACATTCTATTTTACATTATGTCTTTACATTATGTTTAAAATTACGTCTTTACTGCTTTATTTACATTATGCTTTCATAATTTTCTCGACATTAAGCATCGCTTTTTCGTCTATGATGGGCGAAACACGTTAGAAATTTTCTGCTTTTCCTATTCTAGGTTAAGCACATTTTAAGAGGTCGCACCACTTTTCCTATTCTGGGCAAAGCAACATATCACTTAAATATGAACGACGTTTGGTCTGATTTCTATCAAGGATATGTAGGCACCCTATCACGATAGGTTCGACCATCACATCTCACGTAACTTTATTTTGCATTCCATGTTACATCCCACATTTACACATGTTTTTAAATATACACCGCAATTTCAATATGCACTACATTTCAATTCACATGTCTTTCAATATACATGTATTTCAATAAACATGTTTTTCAAATTACACACGATTTTAAATATACATGCTCTTCAATATACACTGATTTTCAATTTACAATGCACATTCTTTTCAACATGTACACTGTTTTTACATTTCCACACAGTCTTTAAATATAAATAGCATTTTAAAATTTGCACTGCTTTTCAAAATAAACATGCACTGTTTTTTTCAATATACAAGCATTTTCAATTTACATGCACTTCAATTTACACTATGTTGCAATTTATATTTCATCATGTCTTTGAATCATACACCGGCATTTTCACTATACTAGTAAGGTTCACGTGCGTTGCACGTGGTGTTAATGATTTTTTAAAAGTGATTTGTTAGTTCCTTCATTTTTTATTGACTATTAATTATTAGATTTTTGTGTGTTTTAATCTTTATAGTTTTTGAGACTTATAAATTATGTTGTTGTGTGTTTAGCATTTCTGATACTTTGTTTTTTGGTCATTTATAATGTATGTTTTTAGTCATTGTATAGCAACGTATCCTACATATTTGTCTTTTTTGTTGGTTATTTTTAAATCTCTTTTTTTAATACCAAACATAAATTCATTTATTTTTATCAGTGTGTAAATTGAAAACAATTCAAACTTATTATCTTAGATAAGCGCATTGTTGTTGGAGACTTTGCTTATGTCGTTTCTGGAATTTATAACTCTTTTTTTAAAAAAATATTGTGTTAGAGAATCAAACTCTCAACCCCAAAGTATATAGTTGCACTAAAAAATACAAAATTTCACCAAAGTATCTATGAAGTCTCACTTTGCCACACTTAACCTATGTTCTGTGTCATTTTCATATCATTTTATATTTTTTTTTCTAGTTTACCCCTAGCCACGACGAAGGTTACCAATCTGACATTAAGGTACAAATGAGATTTCACGTGCAGAGCATTTTGGTCATTTTCTAGCAACATTTTCTCTGCTTTTATTACCCAAATAGAAACTTCTTTTTCTTCTTCTCCAACAACTCTATCTCTACTTCTTCTCTATCAATGACCTCTTATGTAAATTTTAATTGAGATAAAACTCAAGAGTGTATGAATCTTTTATTCAAAATTTTATATTGAAAAATAAATAAAAATAGAGCGAAATCATATCAGATATCAGAAAGATATAACTGAAGATCAGATAATTACAATCAGGTGTCAAGGTCGCCACGAATAAGAACCCACAAAAAATTAAAGTTGTCACAGCCCCCTGACATTTCTCCCTTTCTCTCTCGTACAACACAATACACAAGCATACACCACGAATTTCAAAACCCATATTTGAACCAATCACAAATGTATACGACAATGATGAGGCACGCCATGGTTCAATCCGTCTTCACTATCCCTAGCTTCAACTCTAATAAATTTCTCATCGGCACCGTTGATATTGTTTATGGTTTGATTTGACCAAATTATTGATCTTAAACATTATTCGCCACCGTGTCTATCACTACGATTACCAGACATGACATCATTATCACCAAATTTGACATGGAATATGAAAATGCTACAAAATTACATTGAGGGCCAAAGTGGATTTAGTAGATACTTAGGAGGGAATTTGTATTTTAGACTACTTTTGATGGGACCAAAATATGATTAGCTCTCAAAATTACACAATAAATCTCACATTGCACCCCAATCTACGAAGTGTCTCACTTCCATACCTTATTTTTCTATTTGTCCCACTTTGCCCCCTTCTGTCTATGAGTGTTGAAAATAGTAACGGAAAATTGTATGTACATGCCACATTAAGATTATTTTGATCATTTTTTTGTGCAAAATGAGATTTGGTTATAACTTCAATATTTAGTTACCCATTTAGTATTTAAAATATGTTTTTAAATAAAAATAATAAATAATTGTTTCAATAATCCAAAAATAATTATATGGCCAATTTACGATTCCCCCGCAAAGTATCCACTGAATCGCATAATGCACCCTAACCAAAGGTTTGTCTCATTATGGTATGTGATGCTACATTTTTTTTTCCATTTTCCACCCTACCCTTGACGGACGTTAGAAAATTCACTTAAAATAGCACGTGATCTTCCACGTACGGGGCAAAAATGACATTTCCATTATCGAGTTAAAGAGTAAATGTATTAAAAGGAAAAACCCTAATCTCACATCCTCTCATTCTCTCATCTCCTGGTGCAATCCCATCTTCGGCTCCATCGTAATAGCCACCATCTCCAGCCCCACCATATATAGAAGCCACCATCTGCAGCCTAAACCCTTCCTACTCCAGTTACTCCTATCACAGCTCTGGCGCTTACCGCTTTCTATTTTAGCCAAATTTCATTTTCGATCTTTCTCATTCTGTCCCCAGCAAAAGTCGCGCCTGAAGTAGCAATCAGAGGCTATAGAGTATACTTACTAAAAACCCTTATAAAAACAGGAGATTAACAGAAAACCAATAACCCATATTGTCGAATTCATCAGAAAGAGAGACGGGCATGGATTAAGAGAAATGGTAAGCGGTTTTATTGAAATATTCTTTAATTTTGCTGGAGAAAATTGGGCATACGATTGACTCGCATATGGCTTAAAACAAAGTATCGAAATTGAAAGGATGTTAAAGAAACTATGGTTCTGGATTATTTCAACCTTAAAGCAACTGTCATGGTGGTCGGGTTGAATTATTTAAAGAATTATGAGAGAAAAAGTTAAGTTACGTTAAGTCATGTAAGAGGATGAAAGGGGGGGGATGAGAAATTGATTGATTTCAGTGTTGGTTGGGTTCATCGGAGAAGGTGAGTGGATCTAATTTCATACAAAAAATCGGAGATGGGACGGGTGTCTATGGGTAAAAGTTTTTCATATCTTTTGTTTGCATACTTTGTTTTCATCATATCAAGGTAAAAAATTGATAATTAAATCAAACACGTATCTATCTTCTGGGTTAAGAGAGAGAAATTTAAAAGAGAAATTTGGAGGGAGTGGACAAAACCCAGATCGTAGGGGTGAGCAGAAGTTTTCCGGAACCAGACCGGGAACCGGACCAGACCAATAAAAAATGGACCGGACCAATACTTTGGATTGGTCTTGGATCTAAATTTTTACAGAACCGGACAATTGGGTCAGTCCCCGGTTCCAGAAACCAAAAACGCAGAACCGGACCGAATCGGACCAATGTGTATTTATTATTATTTTATTATATATAATATACTAATATAGTATAATATATATATATATATATATATATATATATATATATATATATTGATAAGAAGATAATAAAAGGGATACAACTTACAACCTAAAGAAAATCTATTATATAAAACTGATCAGGACGGTTATAAAAGCTAATTACCGGCCAGGATTTGTTTTTAACAAAGCTATTTACAGGCTAGGATTAACTCATATCAAAAGCTATTTACCGACCAGGATTTGATTTTACCAAAGACAATCACCGGCTAGGATTTAATCTGATCTAACCGTTTTTATCTCCACGATCTTTATCTCTCTCTATCTCCTTCTCTTTCTTCCTCTAATCTCTTTCTCTCTCTGGCCATCTGTCTCTCTCGATCTCGGCTTCGGTTGATCTCTCTCAATTAATCTCTGTGTAAGTTCTTCTTTCCCCTATTGTCATCACAGTTGTATGTATGTTCATTTATGCTTTCATTCCTTCTCTAACGTCTATCTGCTCCTATTGAAAGCAGCCTACAAATAATGCACCTTTAAAATTCTAAATATAGGAGGGGTATCTTTGGGATGTTTTGAGGTCGTCGAGCTTCATGGGGAGAAAAGCAGACATTCCCGAAGGAGGGTAGTTGCTGGCGGACGGTCTGACCGGTGTAGGGGTTAAGAAGGATGGCATGGTTGTTGGCGAAGAGGAAGACGTTACCGTCGGGGATGAGGTAGAGGAATGGGTAGAGATTGTTCTCTCTTAATCGATCCGAGGATAGTTGCGGGAGCCGCCAAGCAAGATTGGGTACTGGCAGACGGTCTGACCGGTATAGGGGTTAAGAAGGATGCCATGGTTGTTGGCGAAAAGGAAGACGTTACCGTCGGGGATGAGGTAGAGGAATGGGTAGAGATTTTTCTCCCTCAACCGATCTGGCAATTGCGAATCCATTCCTGGCCCTCTTTCTAAATCCGGCTTCATCTCCTCCTTCCTGCCCCAAACTCACAGCGACCTCTCTCCTTCTCCGGTAAATCTCCTGAACCGGCCCACTTTTGAAAAAAGCAAAGTTTTCGTTTATCAATTTACCGGCATGGACTTCGGCCGGTACGTCGTGGTATTCGTCGCTCTCTCTTTCATGACCACTTCATTTTCCCAATCAATCATCCGATTCCCGCCCTATTCTCAACCCATCGAGCTAAGTAGCCGGAGAGACAAAGAGTTGTACTGCGACAGTTGGAGATTCTCCGTCGAGACCAACGACGCCGGATCTTGGAGCCGGATTCCGAAGAAATGCGTACATTTTGTGAAGGAGTACATGACCGGAGAGTGGTACCGATCGGATTCGGAGGTTGCCGTCGATTATGCATTGTCGTTTGCGAAGACGGTGGAGCTCGCCGGCGACAGGAAGGACGCTTGGGTGTTCGATATTGATGAGACTTTGCTCTCCAATCTGCCGTACTACGTCGACTGTGGATTCGGGTCAGAGAACTTTGATGAAAAGTCTTTCGATTAATGGGTGGCCTTGGCCGAGGCCCCATCCTTACCAGCAAGCTTGAGGCTATATAAGGAGCTAGAACAGTTGGGATTCACAATGTTTTTGTTAGCTGGACGTAGCGAATACCAGAGGAATGCAACTGACAAAAATATGCTCTTTGCTGGATATAGCAATTACGAGAGACTTATTTTGAGGGGACCTACGGATTCAGGCACACTTGCCACTAACTACAAATCTGAGAGGAGAAGGGAGTTAGAAGAAGAAGGTTACAGAATCCATGGGAGTTCTGGAGACCAGTGGAGTGACTTGATGGGTTTTGCAGTAGCGAAAAGATCCTTTAAACTCCCAAATCCAATGTACTATATTGCCTGATGAAAGAACCAGAATGTTGGGCAATATCTACATAAAATCGATTGATGTTTGCCTAACATGATTCCTGAATCAACGTACATTAGATTTGAATAATCATTTGTACTTTTCAAAGCAAATTTCAAATGAGCATACCTACATTTAAAAATAAAAAAAAATAAGGAAAAGGGAGTAACCATATTGTCTCATTAACTCCCCGTACCCCTACCCCCCTCCTTAGCATCAAACCCTTGGGTGTTGCTTAAAATTACCCCAGCGCATACACTAATTTGTTAAGACATATTGCCTTCGTACTGGGTAAATTGTCTCATTTGAAAAGTGTTTGATTTAAAAAATTCATTTTAAACCCAAAACGGAAGTATATGTGAATACTCTTAATGCTTAAAAGTGGGCATTAAGATAAATGATATATAGCAAAAATAAATATGATAATTTATAAACAAAAAAAAAGAAAGAAAAAAACTCATCTTAAAACATGAAGTTTTATATAAATAAAAAAATAAAAAAGAGAGAAGCATGAATTAAGGGAGGGATGAGTTTGTTGAAGCAGCTCAAAAGTAAAAAAAATAGAAGATTGAGTGTATAAAACATTCTTGATCTTTTTTGAATGTAATACTTCGTTCGTTTCTAAATACTTTTAAATAACAAGTGTTTTTTAAAAGTGTATCATGAAAATATGAATAAATTTTTTTGGGACTGGAAAATTATTAAATAATAAACATAACCTTACTTATTCCGAGGTGTTGTCGGGTGGGTAAACGGGACACCAATACATTTTTTTTTACATTTTTTTGTAATTATTTTATGTAATTATCAATTTTTTCATTACAATTTCTACTTAAATTATTTACAAAATCTATGCAGCAACAATTTTTTTTCTTTTTAATTGTTATCGTAATTAACTTAATCAATTTAATTTTTTCCAATCGGTAATTTCGTATTCAAATTTAAAAAAATTAAAAAAAATCGTAAGTTTTGTAATTTGAAATATTTGTTTTTTTCTTTTTAACTGTTATCGTAATTAACTTAATTAATTTAATTTTTATTTGACCCGTTTTTTTCGGCCCGCAATTTTGTATACAAATTATTAATCAATCCCTCCATTTCGGGCAAGGAGGCCCCGTTTGAAAGTCAATTTTTTAAAAAAATAATATTTTTAATCAATTTACTGTTTTACCAAGATTCTACGGCTATTGAATAAAAAACTATTTTGCAACACCAATTTCCAAATAATGTCTCTCTACTTTTTTAAAAGATTTTTCATTGTATTTTTTTAAAAGATTACAATTTTATCCAAGTAATTTCAATAATCTCTCCTAACATTTTATAAATAGGTTGGACATATTCTTAATTAATGGTAGCACATGTTTAAATTAGGAAGCATAAGTTAAAGTTATTGACGAATGTCAAATTTTTAAACGAAAAATTATGTGCGGGCATTCATTTCAATATAATATTGATATATATGAAATCTAAAGAATGTTTTTCTATCACATTTAATCTTACAATCTCAACCGTTTTTATCACGTTTTTTCCATCCCTATTTTATTACTGCAAAAACTATTGAGATATTACGGTTTACAAGACGGTTTACAGTTATTATTTTACATTTGCGAAAATTAATTACTCTTTTACTGAGATATTATGATTTTACAGTTAATATTTTACGATTTTATAGTTTTACAATTTTATGGTTGCGAAAATTTATATTTGTATTTTTTTTCTTTTTAATTGTTATCGTAATTAACTTAATCAATTTAATTTTTTAAAATATTACAATTTTGTCCAAGTAATTTCAATAATCTCTCCTAAAATTTTATAAATAGGTTGGACATATTCTTAATTAATGGTAGCACGTGTTTAAATTATGAAGTATAAATTAAAGTTATTGACGAATGTCAAATTTTTAAACGAAAAATTATGTGCGGGCATTCATTTCAATGTAATATTGATATATATGGAATATAAATAATGGTTTTCTATCACGTTTAATATCACAATCTCAATCGTTATTATCACGTTTTTTTCATCCCTATTTTATTACTGCAAAAATTATTGAGATATTACGATTTACAATTATTATTTTACATTTGCGAAAATTAGTTACTCTTTTACTGAGATATTACGGTTTTACAGTTTTATGGTTGCGAACATTTGTATTAGTATTTTTTTCTTTTTAATTGTTATCGTAATTAACTTAATCAATTTAATTTTTTTTTCGACCCGTAATTTCGTATACAAATTTAAAAAAAAATCGTAAGTTTTGTAATTTGAAATTTTTTTTTCTTTTTAACTGTTATCGTAATTAACTTAATCAATTTAATTTTTGTCTGGCCCGTAATTTCGTATACAAATTATTAATCAATCCCTCCGTTCCGGGAAAAGAGGCCCAATTTGAAAGTCAAGTTTTTTAAGAAAATAATTTTTTAGTAGTTTATTTCCACAGTATCTGTTTCATTTATTAATAAATTCCTAAACTAGCGTTGTGCCATCGGCACGGGCAAGAGTACTAGTATATAATAATTTGATTCAATATTCAACTAAGTTTCCTTATTTGATTAAAGAGAAAATAGGAAGGAAAACATTGTTCTTCCATGTTAATTAATTTCCTGCCTCTTTTTGTGATTCCAAACATTATTAGTTTGAAGGATTGTTACCTGTAAATTAATTAAATTAACCATAAGGGGATCGGAGAGGAAGATGACTTGCAATAAATTTCCTTACAACTTTCTTTTTCATTTCTCTTTATTAATTTGGAAGTGATGATTTTTACCTTTAATTTATTTTCACAAGAACAACGAACCCAACAAAATTTTGTATGAAGGAAGAACATGATTTGATTATTGATCATTGTTTTTTAGAAAATCTAGTTATCCTCTTGATCAAAGATACACATCGTATTGGTTTGGTCCTGGTTCTCGTACGTTTTCAATTGGTTCTGGACCGGACCAATGTATTGGTTCTCAGACATATTGGGTTGGTCCTGGTTCTATATTTTTTAAGAACCGGACTATTGGTCTGGTCTTGGTTCTCTCAGTTTTTACAAAAAAGTGGACCGAACTGGACCAAGCTCACCCCTACCAGATCGGGTTCTGGGTTAATTTTTGTTTTTGGGACGACTGAAGACCAGAAAACATGGTGGGTCTTTTTTCTAGATTTTCTTTCAGCAAGAAAAAAATGAATGGTGGACCCTCACTCCATTTTTTTAACATTTTAACTTTACACACGCTTATATATATTTTAGAAAATTATATTTTATTTCTTAGTTTTATTAGGCTAAAATACATTTAGCACCCCCAAAGTTTACACCAAATTCCAAATATTTCCCTCGAGTTAACATCCACAAGGAAATGTTGAATTAACATGACTTTTCTAATGAATGTGGTTAGGGTGAAAAATAGGAAGAAAAAAATTACGTCATATATTATTATGGGACAAACCTTAGGTTTGGGGTGCACAATGTGATTTGGTGGATACTTTTGAGGGAATTGTAATTTGGCATAATTATAAGGAAAATGTTATCTTTACAACTAATTATACTACTTTCTTTACAATTAAGTTTTGAAGAACTGCAAAGTTGTTTTGGACAAAGACATTTTTGTTCTTTTTCAAGGCTTAGTTGTAAGGAAAGTTATAAAATTAGTTGTAAAGGCTAGCAACGTTGTTATTATAATTTTTCTAATATTTAAATTAAAAATTAAAAAAATTGCATTACTCTAAAAAATGAAATTTATAATTAATTTAATTTATTTTGTTATCATTAGTTTTCTTCCATCAACTTCATTATTCATAGACCCACCACCATTTTCACCTCAAATAACACCATTAACTCAAAAATCAAAATTTGATTTGATTTTAATTTTTGTTTAATTTTTTACTCATTTGTTCAAATTAACCTATATGCAAAACTCGTCATTTATAGACCCACCGCCACCACAACCTTAAATTTCACTATTTACAAATACAAATTAATTTCTTTGAATTTTCAAATTTGAAGATTGAAACTCAAACCCATATGAAAATTTGAAAAATTGATGATTTGGAAATTTCTTAGAACGTCTCACATTTCTTAGTTCATATCCACTTTCGGTGTCAAATTACTAAGCAAGGAGATAATCTAATTAATTTTAGGATATACTACTTGAAAGGATGTCGGTTGGTGGCAGTATCTTCCAATAAAATGAGAGTTGCGGTAGAAGAAAAGAAAGTCGATAACCAAGGAAGAGGAATAGAGAGATTCTCATACGTAACTACATCGGGTCTTATGAAGAGGAGCAAGCAAGTTAAGAACAAAAGATGTTTGAGGTTTGGAATGCAGTTATGGAGAGAATTAAAATATTTGAACCCAATTATTTGTGATTACTACAATTTGTTTTGTATGTAATATCTACAAGTTTGGGAATAGTATGATAGTTTTTAAGGCTGCTTGTAGTAGTCTGAAATTTAAAGAAGTAAACTGTAGATTTTAGTTTTTTTTCCTAAAAAAACGCACAGATTCATCAAATGATTCTTCATTTTTTCTTCATCTTCTTGATATTATGACACATTTTCTTAACTCATTTATCTTATTTTATTCATGGGTAATAACTGAACATGCTACTAATTGCTTAATATCTCGATACTCACCAACAATTCTATTATTATAGATACAATTTTTCATATAAATCTAATAATGTCTTTCCCGAACGTATTTAAGAAAGTAAAACCATATTATTTTTTTAGTTTCGAATAAAGTTTTAGTATCTCGACTGAGTGAGGGTATTTTTGTCATTTTAAAAAATATTGGGCGACATTTGTAACGATAATGGTAGGCGGGGGAAACTGATAAGAAAATCAAAATACAAGACGAAATTAATATAATTAAAAAAATATAGGACCTAACTTTAAAATCGGTACAAGTCAAGGGATCAAATTATTATTTAATTATTCATGAAATTAATTAGCCTATGACAAATGTACTATTTTGGTCTTAATTAATAGTGAGTGATTTATTATATTTATGACTATTTTTTCCAATCATTATTGTTTGGAATGGAAAATTTACGTGTATTATTCTTAACAAAACGCATATATTCATCAAATGGTTCTTCATTTTTTTTCATCTTCTTCACATTATGACACATTTTCTTAACCCATTTATCTTATTTTATTCATGGGTAATAACTAAACATGCTACAAATTTGTTTAATATCTTGATACTCACCAATACTTCTATTATTATAGATACAATTTTTCATATAAATCTAATAATGTCTTTCCCGAACATATTTAAGAAAGTAAAATCATATTATTTTTTAGTTTTGAATAAAGTTTTACTGTCTCGACTGAGTAAGGGTGTTTGTGTCATTTCAGAAAATATTGGGCAACATTTGTAATGATAATAGTAGGAGGGGGAAACAGATAAGAAAATCAAAATATAAGACTAAATGAATAAAATTAAAAAATGTAGGACCTAACTTTAAAATAGGTATAAGTCAAGGGATCAAATTATTATTTAATTATTCATGAAATTAATTAACCTATGACAAATTTACTCTTTTGGCCTTAATTCATGGCAAGTGATTTATTATATTTATTATGGTTGCATTTTTCCAATCATTATAGTTTGGCATGGTAAATTTATGTGTATTGTCCTTAACAAAAGACACAAATTCATCAGATAGTTCTTCATTTTTTTCATCTTCTTGACATTATAACACATTTTCTTAACTAATTTCTCTTATTTTATTCATGAGTAATAACTAAATATGCTACAAATTTGTTTAATATATCGATACTCACCGACAATTCTATTATTATAGATACGTTTTTTCATATAAATCTAATAATATCTTTCCCGAATATATTTAAGAAAGTAAAACCATATTATTTTTTAAGGGATAAGTGTACCATTAGTCCCTGAACTTTGGCCAAGCACATCATTAGTCCCCAAACTTTCAAAAGTTTCACCACTGACCTAAGTAGGCCTTTTTTGCTCATTGGAGGTCCCTAGCCCTAACGCCGTTTGTTTATTTCCGTTAAGTGAACATGTGCCACTCACATGCACAAAATAAGGGAGTTATGTGTAACATCATCAAAATAAGGGGGTAATGTGAAAATTTTAAATCCAAAAGAAATTTTTAAAAATAAAACCCAAAACCCAGCGAACTGTCTTCCTCGGCTCCACACCCCGCCTCATCTCTTTCCATGGTAGCCAGTCGTCTGACACGATTAAGATCTAACTGCTTCCAGTCCGATCTTCTTGGACTGGCTGCTTCAATCGAAGATTTTTCCCCCGAAGGAAATCCAGATAAGTTCGGGATCTGTTTTCCCAATAATAGATCTTCGATTTTGTCCTCTCCACCCTCAGCCACATTCACATCAAAATCAAGGTAATCCAACCGCTGCTTCAAATTGATACGGCTCCCTGACATGGAGAGAGACTTGTCACCTTCAGGGATTCGCCGAAAAGCACTAGTTGCATCATACCCCTTCCACCCAAAAGCACCCTCAAACTACAACGGAGCAATAGGCAATCCAGCCGCCGAAGCAAACAACGTAAATCGGGGTTGAGGCCGACATTAATCCGGTTTGTATCCTCGGAACAAACTTCTTGATTCAGATCAAAACTAGAAAAGCCTTTATCCATGTGAGCTTCTGATTCAGGAGCCGCCTCAGTAACCTGAGAGGATGGCATATCATATATACAATTTTCGTGGTCAGCGCCAAGGGTTTCTGATTTAATAACAGTCCTTCCATTGGATCTGGATCTGGATCTAGATCAGGATCGAAACGGTGGAAGCTTCGTGATTTACTCAGACGAAGTAATAACGATGTGGAAGGAGGTCGGACACACGGTCGAATCTGGGACTAAGGTGGAGATTTTCCATGAGTCGAACACTTTGTCAAGAGGTCGAATCCCCTTTTTGAACTCGAGGAGTGATCGGACATGGTCGTCGACGGTAGAACAGGAGGAGAGAGAGAGTAAGTGGAAGAGGAAGATAGAGCGATAGTAGTCGGAGGAACTGAGTCAAACTGAAACTCATTGGCGTCAGACAAACAATGTCAAGCGAGGAGGGAGAAACCGGAGGACGGTGGCCAGAGGTTGGGGGATCTGGGAAGAAGAAGTTTGCCTTAAGAGGAGTGATTGACTGCCGGAGGGAATTGGAGGGATTTGTTCTTTATTTTTTCTTTTCGCTTTTTTTTCCAACACTGAACAGAGTCCTCCTTCTTCTAAAAAATTCATTTTAGTCCTTATCAATTGCACGTGAGAGACACATGCTCACTTAACGGAAAAACACAAACTGCGTTAGGGCTAGGGACCTCCGATGAGTAAAAAAGGCCTACTTAGGTCAGTGGTGAAACTTTTGAAAGTTTGGGGACTAATGATGTGCTTGGCCAAAGTTCAGGGACTAATGGTACACTTATCCCATTTTTTAATTTCGAATAAAGTTTTAGTATCTCAATTGAGTAAGGGTATTTTTGTCATTTCAAAAAATATTGGGCGACATTTGTAACGATCATGGTAGGTGGGGGAAACTGATTAGAAAATCAAAATACAAGACGAAATTAATAGAATTAAAAAATATAGGACCTAACTTTAAATTAGGTACAAGTAAATGGATCAAACTATTATTTAATTATTCATGGAATTAATTAGTCTATGAAAAAATTACTCTTTTGTCCTTAATTAATGGTGAGTGATTTATTAAGTTAAGGGATAGGTTTGAAAGACATTATTAGATTTATATGAAAAATTATATCTAGAATAATAGAATTATTGGTGAGTATCGAGATATTAAGCAAATTTGTAGCATGTTTAGTTATTACTTATTACCCATGAATAAAATAAGAGAATTGTGTTAAGAAAGTAAAACCATATTATTTTTTTGAATAAATTTTTACTATCTCGACTGAGTAAGGGTGTTTTTGTCATTTTAAAAAATATTGGGCGACATTTGTAACGATAATGGTTGGAGGTAGGGGTGAGCAGTCCAGCCTATGAGACTGTACAAGCCATGCCTGCCCGGCCCGGCCCATCATCACATTAAGTTGTTAAATTTTAAATATATTATAATTATAACATTACTCTATTAATGTCTATTAGTATTAGTCTATTAGGTATATCATATATAAAACTATATATAAACAAAATCGCAAATTATATTATTATATACTACTATAATATATTATACACTAACAGAATCCACTATCCAGATTAGTCAATATAGTGAAATGAATTAGTGCTATACCAATAGGTCCAATACAAAAGGCAAAAACTCAAAAGGGAAAGGGAAAGTGTTAAACCCTAAATCAAATTGATTGCTAGTCTGCTACCTTCGGTTCTTCAATGCCTTGACGGAATCATGACCTTTCGACAGAATCGTGACTTCCCGTTCCCAGTTCCCACTTCACCGCTAGGCCCGCTACCCGCTCGATATTTTTTTCTCTTTGCGAGACATTGCAGATCTTATTATCTAGTGTTCATGTAAGTTTGTTCTGATTTGCGTTTGTTTTCTTGCTTCTTTATTGAAAATAATATCTGGGTTTCAAATTTTAGGTGTTCATGATGTTTGATTAGAGGTTAATTGTCATCTGTGTGCTGAGTTTGCAAGTCAAATGAATGATTTCAAGGTTTTTGATCATATGTAGTTTTGTTTGGGAGCTAATGAAATAATGAAAATACTTTGTATTAGTTGAATTTTGGTTCTTCATAGTTCTGTTACATTGTAGACAATCAAATGAACTGAAGGGGGGGGGAGCAATCAATGCCATCGCTATTCACCGCTGCACCCTTTGTCGTCGGAGAGCCCATCTAAGCACGTGCTCGTCCAATGCCCGTTCACTAATGCCCCTGGGCTTGTGTACGGTACTAGACTTTTTAAAATGATGACCGCTACCATATGGGCCTATACTGGGCATTATCAATGCTCGCGGGCTTAGAGCCCATGCACATCCCTAGTAGGAAGGGGAAACTGATAAAAAAATCAAAATATAAGACGAGATGAATATAATTTAAAAAATATAGGACCTAACTTTAAAATAGATACAAGTCAAGGGATCAAATTATTATTTAATTATTCATGAAATTAATTAGCCTATGACAAATTTACTTTTTTGGCCTTAATTCATGGCAAGTGGTTTATTATAGTTATGGTTATTTTTTTCCAATCATTATTGTTTGACATGGTAAATTTATGTGTATTGTCCTTAACAAAAGGCACAAATTCATCAAATGGTTCTTCATTTTTTTTTTTATCTTCTTGGCATTATGACACATTTTCTTAACTCATTTCTCTTATTTTATTCATGGGTAATAACTAAACATGCAACAAATTTGCTTAATATCTCGATACTCACCAACAATTCTATTATTATAGATACATTTGTTTCATATAAATCTAATAATGTCTTTCCCGAACATATTTAAGAAAGTAAAATCATATTATTTTTTTAGTTTCGAATAAAGTTTTTGTGTCTCAACTGAGTAAGGGTATTTTTGTCATTTCAGATAATATTTGATAACATTTGTAACGATCATGGTAGGTGAGGAAAAGTGATAAGAAAATCAAAATACAAGGCGAAATGAATAGAATTTAAAAAATGTAGGACCTAACTTTAAATTAGGTACAAGTCAAGAGATCAAACTATTATTTAATTATTAATGGAATTAATTAGTCTACGATAAATTTACTCTTTTAGCCTTAATTAATGGTGAGTGATTTATTAACTTAAGGGGTAGATTTGTCCATACATTAAGTTCTAAGAGACAACCTAGACTTTTATAGGTAGTTATTATTATTATATTATTATTATTATTATTATTATTATTATTATTATTATTATTATTATTATTATTATTATTATTATTATTATTATTATTATTATTATTATTATTATTATTATTATTATTATTATTATTATTATTATTATTATTATTATTATTATTATTATTATTATTATTATTATATTATACTATATTATATTATATTATATTATATTATATTAGATAGATTAGATTACAATGGATATTGCATCACATCTTTAAAATATGTATTTTATGTCATGTGTTGCAATGAATATTGCATCACATTTTTTTAAAACCGCATTTTATTTCAATTTTTACATGCATATTATGGATAATTTTTCGCAAAATTTATGATTTTTATTTGTATCCCACATAGGATATGAACCCTGGGTCTTGGAAGCGATACACAAAATATCTCACTTTTACAAAAATTATGAATTATCCACAACACCTTGCATGCATTTAAAATTCACACTGCTTTAAAAAAATGCACACCATTTCAAATTCATAAAAATCTTCAAATTCATGAACATTTTTCAATTCATAAACAAATTCATTGCATCGCTTTCCATATTTTGGGAGAAACACATTTTGAAAATTGCATCGTTTTCCCTATTCTAGGGTTAAGCACACTTTGAAAATTGCATCGTTTTTCCTATTCTAGGGAAAGGATCTTTAAAAAAATTACATCATTTTCCCTATTCAGGAGAAGACACATTTTTAAAATTGCATATGTTTTCCCTATTTCAGGGAAAGCACCTTTTAAAAATTGCATTGCAGGAAGGCACATTTTAAAAATTGCATCTGCTTTCCCTATTATGGGGCAAGCGTCTTTTGAAAATTGTATCGCTTTCACTATTTTGGGGAAGACACATTTTAAAAATTGCATCTGCTTTCCCTATTCTAGGAAAAACACCTTTTTAAAATTGCATCACATTTTAAATTTTGCATCGGTTTTTCCCATTCTGGAGGAAGCGTCTTTTGAAAATTGCATCGCTCTCCTATTATGGGGAAGACACATTTTAAAAATTGTATCTACTTTCCCTATTCTGGGGGAAGCACCTTTTGAAAATAACATCTGCTTCCCCTATTCTCGGGAAAACACCTTTTAAAAATTGCATGCTTTCCCTATTCTGGGGGAAACACATTTAAAAAATTGCATTATTTTCCCTATACTAGGGAAAGTACATTTTAAAAATCGCATCATTTTCCCTATTCTAGGAAAAGTGCATTTTAAAAATCGCAACATTTTCCCTATTCTAGGGGAAACACATTTTTTAAAAAATTGCATCGTTTTCCCTATTCTGGGGGAAACACATTTTTAAAAAATTGTGTTGTTTTCCCTATTATGGGGGAAGCGCATTTTAAAAATCGCATCATTTTTCCTATTATGGGGGAAACACATTTTTTTAAAAAAAATTTGCATCGTTTTCCCTATTCTAGGGAAAAACACATCTAAAAAAATTGCATCGTTTTCCCTATTATGGGGGAAACACATTTTTTAAAAAAAAATTGCATTGTTTTCCCTATTCTGGGGGAAGTACATTTTGATAATCGCATCTACTTTGCCTATGCTAGGCGAAGTGCATCAGAAAATCCCATATACTTTGCCTATGCTAGGGGCGAAGCACATCTGAAAATCCCACCTACTTTACCTATGTTGGGCGAAGTGTATTTGAAAGTCCCTCCTGCTTTGCCTATTCTATGCAACGCGACCAAAATTTTCATCTTCGTTCTTACTAGGTTAAATCCCTAGGAGCATAGACCTGTAGACGAGCTACGATTGATCTGATTCTTTTACGAGTATACGTAAGCAGCCTATTACGGTAGGTCTGACCAACGCATAAATTTTTTCATCATCATGTTTACTAGGTCAAATCCCTAAGAGCATACACCCGCAAACGAGCTACGATTGGTCTGATTCCTTTAATGAGGATACGTAGGCAGCCTATTATGGTAGGTCCGACCATCGCATAAAAAATTTCATTGTCGTGTTTACTAGGTTAAATCCTTAGGAGCATAGACCCGCAGACAAGCTACGATTGGTTTGATTCCTTTAACGAGGATATGTAGGCAGCCTATTATGGTAGGCCCGACCATCGCATAAAAATTTTCATCGTCATGTTTACTAGGTTTATCCTTATAGACCCGCAGACAAGCTACGATTGGTTTGATTCCTTTAATGAGGATACGTTGGCAACCTATTACGATAGGTCCGACCATCGCATAAATGTTTTCATCGTTGTATTTACTAGGTTAAATCCCTAGGAACATAGATCTGCAGACGAGCTACGATTGGTCTGATTCCTTTAAAGAGGATACATAGACAGCCTATTACGGTAGGTCCAACCATCGCATAAATGTTTTCACCGTTGTGTTTACTAGATTAATCACTAGGAGCATAGACCCACAGACAAGTTGCGATTGGTCTGATTCCTTTAACAAGGATACGTAGGCAGCATATTACGATAGGTCTGGCCCTCGTATAAATGTTTTCATAATCATGTTTACTAGGTTAAATCCCTACGAACATAGACCCGCAGACGAGCTATGATTGGTCTGATTAGTGATTCATTTAACGAGGATACGTAGGAAGCCTATTACGGTAGGTCCGACCATCACATAAATGTTTTCATCGTCGTGTTTACTAGGATAAATCCCTAGGAGCATACACCTGCAGACGAGCTACGATTGGTCTGGTTCCTTTAAACGAGGATACGTAGGAAGCCGATTACGGTAGCTCTGGCCATCGCAAAATGTTTTCAAAACGGCAGTGTAAAAATGATTTCCACGATCGGCAGCACCAAATTGACTTGCATCACAAAATATTTTACAACTCAAAAATTTTCCATATGGCATGCTTGTCCTGAATTGTAGAGTCTATTCTTATCAACGGCGTTTGTTTACTTGTACACGTTCGATTACTCGTAAACTTCGTCGTTGAGAGGCTCCGTAGACACCCCAAATTCGTACCACTGATTTATAATGTCCTAAAAATATAATTTATAAATTAATTGGACTAATGAAAGTTACTTCCGTTACGTTTCAGGGCAACCAAGACTTAACGAAGGATAACCAAGGAATCAGAAGGGTGGAAAGTGCAAAAAAGAAAAATGGAAAAGAGAAGAGGGAGCCACGCTCCCTAGCCGTGGGAGCTGCGCCAACGGTTCGTGGGAGCCGTTCCCTCCCCTTTCTTCTTCCTCTTTAGTGATATGCATGCAAGACGTCAGGATGTCGAAACTTGATCAACCTGCAACTCCGGTAGCCTGTCTATCCCGGTTGCCTGTCCCGATTTTCTCCTATAAATAGGAGCCTTCGGTCTCTCATTTCCTTCACACCAAGCTCCCAGCCTTCTCTTCTTTCTCTCCCAAAGAAGCCTATGCCGCGTAGGTCCTCTCATCCCTTGTCCGAGCAAGCGAACCTCATCCTTGCCCAAGCGAGCCTTCCTTGCCCCCAACAAGCCTCCTCTCCTCGCCCAAACGAGCCTTCCTTGCCCTGCAAGCCTCCATCCTTGCCTAGCAAGCCGATCAAAAAACCAAATACTGTTGTTGCTCTGCCGAAATCTTGCCAAAACATATCCCACCGCCTTTGCCTATTCTGGGCATAGCGCAAACATACTGCCTACCACAATAAGAACAAAAAAAAAAAACTTCCTTTTTCGAAAGGATAAGGGAAACACACGTAGACTGCCTAAGCCTAGGCGTACCGGGTTCAAACACTAACGCTACAAGAGGTAGGTTCTGTCCTCGTAGTTATTTATTCTAGTTTGTAAATAAAATGTATGTGTGTGTGTGTGTATATATATACGTACTGTTGGTCTGTTGTTATTTCCTTTTTCTTTAAATGTATTATTTCTTTTTATAAAGTAGCACAAAATAATATACATAAATAGTTTTATCATTATTGTTGTATAGTTCAATAAAATGTCATTCTTCTTTTCTTTTCATATACATGTACATACATATTTTCCAGACTAAAATATATAAAAATAAAAAAAGCATATTAGCAAACCTGTTATGAGAACGAAATGGTGAGTTAGGTGTCTAACCCCTTCCCAACTCGTAACTTAGCCCTCGGACCCATATTTTCCAGAATATTTGATTTTTCTTTGTTTATCCTTAAAATAGAGATGGTGACTATGTACACACATGTAACAGCCCGACCCGGACTCCAATGCGAAATCCCAAGGTCGTGCCATCAAGACAAGCTAAAAGACGGACAAGCACCCGCTAAGCGTAGTGGTGCGAGTCAAGAGTTTAACCAACAAACTCTAAACAGGAAAGTAAAGCCATAACGGCAAAACCGAATAACCAAAAACTAAAATCTGCGGAAGCGAATCATAAGTGGGACCAAAGCCTATAATTATAAACTAAGGAATACAAGGCTGAGAGACGACTATCTCTCGACAAATCTACGACTTGCGTGACGCAACATTGCGCACGGACAACAACCATCGGCGACCTAAGGCCGACGAAGCAACAAGAACCCAACCTGATAAACAACAACTCTACGGCTAACATGCCAGAGGAATAAATCAACTAAAAGAGTAAGAGATAAAATACTAACCACTAAACCAATGTCTCTCGACTAAAGTTGTCGGGGACAGAAATAACAATAACATAATACTAGGACAAGCGAGCTAAAACCTTGCTCGGAAAGACAACGGAATAACTTCTAATTAAATACAACAGTTCGACCCGACAAGTCGGCTCCCAAAATAAAACAATAATAAGATACTAACATAACTACCCAAGTAAAGTTTACATAACTTCACGTCCGTAACAAATACAATAATACAATAACCCCAAGCTAAAAATATAAATAACAAGCTATCGCTATCGCCAAAAACTCAAACACGAAATGAGTCATATGACGATAAGTACTAAATGCAACAAATGAGTCATAATGACCCAAGAAGTTACTAAATGCAATGTATGGCATAGCACCAACAATAACTTGGCGTGGCAAGGTATAATGCACAAGCATATATAAAATCATGGCATCTTAATCGTATCAACAATAACTTGTACTAAGTCATAAATCATAAACATAAATCACATAGCACGTTATCTTTCATATAAGTGCTCATAGTAAGCCACATAAGGGATAGAGAAGGTACCCAAATCGTGTCGTTGTGTTGCTCCTGCAATACACACTGTTATACTTTATCGTGCAACATCGATGCTCTGTGGTGTCATCGACTTTTATCGAGAATCATTCGATTTAGCTAGCAAGCCAATGCGGCACTTATTGTTACGGCAAAGGGGCTACTTCCCCATCGCGGCCAACAATGGAGGGGTGTGTGAGGTCCCAGGTACGGCGATCCATAGCGAATACGAATCTTACGATTCGTATAGGCGATGTATCGTCCCTACCCCGACATAAAAACCAAATCCAAATAATGCCACTGGCTTTTATGAAATGCACAAGTAGATAATTACTCTCATGCTCAAACAAGAACCAAGACCGATCATAGCGGACATATCAAATCAAGTAGGACATAAAGTTCTACACACCAATTTAACAATGCACATATTGTAGACACTTAACAAATCCAACCAACCTATCCGTTTAGTCCAAGAACCACCTATTGAGGTATTCATAACCCTCAAGTCACAACCCAATCAAACGTAGCATATAAGCTCAAGAAATCACAATGTGAGGTCTACTATAGCCCTCTACTCGGGATTAAACCAAAGACTATTATTTAGTCTAAAAACAATCATAAATCCAGACTTAGCATTTATCCTCACTTAAAGGTACATCGGACTCAACCATAGTCCCAACGGTCATATATGTTCGACTTCTTCAAAGCCAATCTCACGGGTATCAAAACTAAGCCGTAGTCATAACCTCGCAAGTGCTTTCATGTGCACGCGACCCAATTCCCTAAAAGAGAACCCATTCAAATAATCATTTCTTAAAGTAATACGAGATCATAGGTTGATCTCTAATGCTCCGTGCCCTAACGAGCACGCCCTAAATAAATCCCCAATAAACCTCTATATCGTGGGTGTCAAAAATGGTACACAATTTAAGATGCTTGGGTGCTCACAATCAAAACCAACCAAACCCGAACATCGTAGGGTTTTAACCTAAGGCTCACCATCATGATATTGAATCCTAAAACAACTCCATTGAGTCTTAAAATCACACATCCTTGAATACATATTTCATAAATCCCCAAATTAACATATCATTCATATTTATAACAATTTTCCAAAAATCATTCGGACTAGATTCCCAAGATTTAAATCCATAGAACTCAACAAAATCTTATACCCAATTTACAAATCACATAATCTCAAATAAATGGTCATACTCCTATTATCTAGTGAGATCACACATCCAAATTCCCAAACTTATGCCTACTATCATAATAAACCCAAATAAAAGGTAAACATGATTTCTAGCATGCTCACAATCCTAGAAACATAAGATGAAGAGTAACAATTATACTTCAATAATCATAGGAGTCATCCTACACATGCTCTTAACAAGTTCACATGTTCAAATCACAAATTAAAAATCACACAAGGCAAGTATGTGTACTCATTGACCTAAAATAGCATAGAGTTTGTTTTCCTTAGGATCAATGAGTACAAAATCAAAGAGAGAAGAGGTAACTTACTTGTATACTACACCCAAGAAAGCAAATGAGAAGTTTGATCGGATGGAAATGCTCTACTCTTTGAGCTCTACACTTTTGATGAAGGAGTCTTGAGCAAATGGAGGATGGATGAGGGAAGACCAAGGGCAAAGCTTCAAGAAGCCATGGGAGAACTCTCAAGAACTCTCTCTCACGTTTTTGGAAATGCTCTCAGCAAATGAGAAGTCAAATGGCTGAATTGTGGCTTAAAAGAGGTGAAATGTTGAGTGGGACATGTGTCAAGCCAATGTGGTCTCTTTTCTAATCTGATTTGGTGGCTTAATGACTCACTAATGCACTCTTAACCACTCTAAAAACAAGTTAGATATGTTAGGACACAAGTGAGAAGGGTTAGGGAGGTTTAAGAAAGGTTTAGATAGGGGGTTTGGGTGTATAAGTCGTTCAATATCAAAACAGGGGAAAAAATCCCGTAATGCACACCTGATGTTGAGGCGGGCGCCTCAACATCCCCCAGGCGGGCGCCTCAACCCCTGAGGCCTTCTCCTGATTCTGCTCATTTTGTAATTGCTCCCAGTACTTGAGGCGGGCGCTCACTATGGCAAAGGGCGCTGGCCTCGAACCTTCAAAACTTGGTCTAAACATGTCCTAAATGGTCCCAAACTTATGGGCAACCATTCTAAGGTCTAACCCAACTCAAAACAAGTCATAAACACACCCGAAGAACTCCCGAGACAACTCGGAGCGAAACCGGGAAGCGATGCAACAACGTGCAACCGGAACGACGAACGAACTCGCAATCGAACGAGCAATGAAGGGAGACCTTTAAAGCAAGTCTAAGGGCTAATGAAGAAGCTTAAATACTTCTAGAAAGTTGAATAACAACTAGGGAAATAAGAATCCCAAAGGAGAGACGATTACGCGACTCGATTCCCGAACTACGCGATAGAGACGAACGCTATCTCCAAAGCTTCCAAAATCATCGATAGACTTAAGGAACACCTCCAACTTGAAGTCTAATGCATCTAAACATGTTAATAAACCATCTTAAAGAGGTCTATGACCAAACCGAGGTCACGAACGCAAAACGCAAGCAAACCCTCAATCGCGTCGCATTCCGACTATCGTCGAGTCACGACTTGTGACTTTAGAAAGTCAACAAATATATGGAGTCTCTTAATAATGTTTTGGTCTTAACGTGGTTTCTCATACGTATCTAGACCCTCTCGCAAACCAATCATACAGTCAACAAAGGAAGAAGTGCAAGTACAGCACGCAAACCGAGCTAACGAAGGAGCGGGGTGT
Organism: Codonopsis lanceolata; assembly: GCA_013146195.2. Lineage (NCBI taxonomy): Eukaryota > Viridiplantae > Streptophyta > Magnoliopsida > Asterales > Campanulaceae > Codonopsis > Codonopsis lanceolata. Next base: position 32,238,168 of record CM028377.1, on the reverse strand, counting down.
TACAACACACATTTTTAGAGCCCACAAAAAGGCCAAGCTAGCGTATTCCATGCGCTTAAGTTTTGAAATCTACTCGCTTTCACGTAGCGAGGGTAGGTTCGAAATAGGGTTCTCACAGAAGCGTCTGCCCCGAATGTATAAATAGTGGATGAAACAACTTGATTTACCCGATTTCTTAAGCGGCATAAAAAAATCAAGGATAAAGGCGCTCATATTGTACTTCGGGATGCATTAATCGATCATTGGTGGGATAAATTTACGAATTCGAAAGATTAAATGTTTGATTTTAGTTGTATTTTCATATGTCTATTTAGTTGTTTATTTTAGTTATTTTAATGTTTAAATTTTAGTCTCTATTAATGTCTTGTATTTAATTATTAATTTCAATTAAATTCTTGCATTTAATTACTATTTTTAATGCATAGTATTTAATATAATATAATATTAATTCAATAAATAATACTCCCCCCGTTTTCAAAATAGTTTGGGTTGAGCCGGCACACCATTTAAGAAAAATGAATTGATCAGATTATAAATATTAGTGAAATGTGTGGTTTTTTTTTAAATACCATTGAGTATGTGGTCATAATTAAAGTAGACAGAAAAATAAGGGTAAAGCGGTAAAAGTGTTTTCCTAAAAAGGAAAGTTTTGAAAGAGAGCAATTATATAAGAACGCACGAAAAAGGAAAGGTAGACAATAATTTGAAAACGAAGGGAGTATATTTGTTTTGCTAAAACACATTAATAGATATTAAATAAAATAAAACATATATTTTAAATAGAATAATGGAGAATATAATTGAAATATTTCTTTTAGAGTAAATTTTGAAATAAACTGTTGGAGATGATATAAAAAAATTTATGTTTAAATTGCACAAATTGCAATTTTTGCATCAAACTGTTAGAGATGGTCTTAAGCTTGATATTTGATTCTTGCAACAATGTAGATGTGATAAGGTTTAGGTTTGGGGAAGGGTTTAGGGACAATATGGAATCAGGTAGGAAGAAGATGAAGCAATGTGAAATTTGGGTTGGAAAAAAGATAAATGTAAATAAAAAATGTAAAGGGGGTGTATATATAGGTTTTGACTTATAACAAAAAGATAAAGGTTTGTGTACTTAGAAGGACAAAGGACACTGATATCTTTTAATTAAGGGCATTTTTATGATAAAAAAGGAGTGTATTTATAGGCTTGGGGTGTGCGAATAGTGCTACTCATCAGAATTTAGGGAAAAATACTATAAAGTCCTACTAAAAAAATTTATGTTAAAAAAGTTCCAAAAATAATTATTCTATCTCGAAGTATCAAAGTTAGACTTTTAATATAAAATAGTCAAAAATTTAACGCTTTTATTAATGTCGATGTCGTTATAATAAAAAAAATTATTTTGGATGAAATCTTTTTTTTCTTCAATAAAGCTAATGGTGATAAGATTGTATTGTATATAATAATGATAGTTAATGGTAATAATGGTAATAATAATAATAATAATAATAATAATAATAATAATAATGATGATGATGATGATAATAATAACAATAATAATAATATAGTGTAATTATATTATTATTATTATTTAAACTTCTCCCGTTCTGGTTGGTTTTTTTAATCGAATTTGATATTTTTTAAATTAAAAAATTTAACATGTATTTTTATTATAAAATACGCAATTTATAGGAAAATAATTTAGGAAATACGAAAGTAATTTATGTCAATATTATTATTATTATTGAAATATAATACCAAAATTCTCTTTTAAAAAATCATGTCAAAAAGAACTATTATATTCATAAAATCTAATTTAAATTTTTTCATTTAAAAAAATTGAAAATTTTAATTTTTTATACATTTATAAAATTCTAGTAGTATTGATTGCCAAAATAATAATAATAATAAAATTATTGATGATAACGCTATTATTTTTGTTATTGTGGTTATTATTATTATATGAGGGCAATTTTATCAACATTAGCTTCATTGAAAAGAAATATTCCAACTAGGGTTGGAATCGGGACGGGACCCGTCCCGATACCTCTTATCCCGATCCCGTCCCGATAGATTTCGGGATTTTAATTTCTTTCCCGATCCCGTTCCCGATAAGTGTCGGGACCCGACGAATCGGGATCCCGACAATTCGGGATATAAAAATCCCGTAATCCCGACTATAATATTTATGAACAATATTTTCTGACACTAAAATATTTTTAAAATGTCTTCATCGTAATTAAGATTTCAAACTGTATATTTACAAAGTATGCTTGAATATTTACTTAATGGTGAATATTGCTGAATATGTCATTATGAACAAAATGCACCCCACTCGTAGGAGAAGAGCTACACTAAATGCAGAAAAGTGATAGACAAAAAAAAAACCACAATATTAATTATGAAAATAAATTTAACAAACATCATTAAGTAATTTTAGCAAACAAAAAATAAACAATGCCTAACACTCACAATATTTATAAAATAAATAAAATATAATATAAAAATATATTAAATATAAAATATATAAAATATATAAAAATATTAAATATATAAAAATATTAAATATATTAAATATATAAAAATGTTTAAAATATTAAAAAATAAAAAAAATTAGTCGAGACGGGACGGGTCGGGATTCGGGAATCCCGACGGGATTGATAATCCGACGAGATTGATAATTATCGAATCCGTCAGAAATATGGGGAAAAATCCCGACAAAATCGGGATCGGGATTTGTCGGGATCGGGAAATGTCAGGACATGATCGGGTCGGGCGTCGGGACGGGTCGGGAAAAACAGGATTTTTGCCAGCACTAATTCCAACCTGACGGCGTTAGTATAAGCATTAAGTTTTAGAATGTTTAATATTAAAAGTTTAATTATGAGACTTTTTAGATAAAAGAATTATTTTTGAGATTTTTTCAGTAGGACTTTTTGGTATTTTCCATAGAATTTATATAAATTTGGAGTGCTTCTAGTAATATATGGAGCGTCAATAGTAATTTAGATTTTCCTCTAAAACTTTCCGTCGTCATCAATCTCTGCTCGAATCCTACCACCATCGTAGGTTCTCCGTTCCCAAACTCCGAAGAGTGACTGTGTCTGTGTGAGAAAGAGAGAAAGTAAAATGGAAGGGAGAGAGGGGCAAAGCTCAACGCCACCACCAGGCCGATACATATTACAGCCAACTCGATTCTCCAGCGAAGACATAGTCTTCTGTATCGATATAGACAGTGAATCAATGGTGGAAATGAAAGGTACGAGCCATAGCGGAAGACCCTTCACTAGGTTGGAAACAATCAAGCAATCTATACTTTTGTTTATCAATGCCAAGCTTGCTATCAACCCCGATCATCGCTTCGCCTTTGCTGCCCTCGGCAAATCTGCTCATTGGGTACCCTTCATCTCTCTCTCTCTCTATCCGTTTATTTTGATCTTTTGGGATTAGATTTTTCTGGGTATTTATGAAAATTCTTGAAAATAGCTTAATTCTATTGTTTATGTCTCTTATTTAGTTGATTTGTATTTCAAATTTCAGTTTGATTAGCTCTCTAGGTTATACTAAACTTCAATTTTCTTAGAAAAGATATGTGTGTGTGTGTGTGTGTGTGTGTATATATATATTATATCCTTTTGGTTTTACCTTTGCTTTATTTGATTTATCTTTGAGATTTGATTGGATTAACTCTATTGGTTTGTTATTGGTGTTTTTATTGAAATTGGGGGTAGGGGTGTTAGATATCACACACAGACAATTAATTCCTATGTGTGAAGGGAAGGGAAAATGAGTGTCTAACAGCAAAAATTCACTTGTTTATGGGTTCGTGGCACCAGGGCTGTTTTAGAATGCTGATAAATGCTTATTGTCCAGGATGGTCACTCAACAATGAACAAGTTTACATTCATAAAATACGATTGGGTGGCAGCCCGAGCATTGGACAGCCGACAGCCCACTAGGCACTTCGGCATTTGGGTGATTGGCATCATACCAGGCTCACATCCCAATGATTAGTTGGATGTTCTAATCTGATTCATGATTTTAGGTGTTCTGAGCGATTTGCTTGCGGGCGGCGGCCCATAATCTTTTTAATTTCTTAAAGAGCATCCTCCCGAATTTCGCAGTATATAATAAACATAACAAAATAATATTGCTATACTATTAATGTATATATAAGTTTTATGGAATTAAAATCCATCTTTTCATGTGAATGCTTACTATAGAAAGTTCAGAGGCACAAAGAAGAGATGGTTAAATATATAGATATGCATCATAGTGATTTTCACTCTTTTTAGATAATATGCTGATCACTAGATTCCATTTTATTTTTAGTCATAGAATTTCTTTATATGGAGAATGTCTTTTTGGGTAGTTTAACGGTAATGGTGAAAGGAAGGAAGTTTCAGGTAGCTTATAGAATGGACCTCTGGAATCTTTTCTAATGATAATGGAAAGCATTACCCAGAGGAGTATGCGCACATGGAATGTATTTGACTAATCATGTGCGCAAGAGGATTCAGGTTTCCATTCCACTCTTTAAATTACACTGAACTTTAGGGAGAGAAAAAAACATTAACTATTATCGGAGAGCGTTGAAGTTGAGGGAATGTTGCCACTCATAACAAAGACTTTTCGAAAAAAATAATGAAAAACGAGAATGGTCATGTAGGAAAGAAAGGGAAAGTATGGATAGGCTTTAGCTTTTAGTCACAAGTATTAGACATGCACCTCAAAAGTACTTCTGTATAATCCCGGTCCAAGCAAGTCAATGTAAAACTATTTCATACTGCGGTCTGACCTATTCTGTAAATGGTTGATTTCTTGAGTTAACCGAGTTCTTTAATTGTTTTCATTTCTATGTTGGCGTTTAATAATTTGATTTGTATTAGAACTATCCTTATTTCTTTCTATTTGATTCTTTTATATGTTGAAGCTAAGGAAAGAGTTCAGCCGTGACATTGATTCTGCAATGGTGGCATTTCGGGGAATTTCAGTTGAACAATCTTCTGGTCATGCGGATCTCAGCCAGCTATTTCGAGTAGCAAATCATGAAGCTAAGAAATCTCGTGCACAGAATCGGATTCTCAGGGTGGTGAGTGTATCTGTTTCAATTCTATTTTCCTAACTGATGTATTTGTTGCTATTTATATTGTTTGAACTTTTGCTCTTGTGCTGTACAGGATGTATGTGTGTGTGTGTTTCTAATTTCTTTAAATGCTTATATTAAAACTTTTCCTTGTTGTGTTTCATTTTGGCATCATGGGGACGATATTTTCTCTTAATCTCACTTACCGCTTCCCTTATATTGCCAAAAGAAGCATGAACTTTTGCATCTTAAGTTTAGTATCTCCTCACTTTTGCTTAAAGAGTCCCTTGTTTTTTGGCCCTAAAGGATCGTGGGAAGGGATAGCCCAGCTCTACGACTGAACCATCCCTTCGGGTTTTCTTAAAGAGTCCAAATGGTTAAGTCTAACATCCAAAGGAATGCATTATTACCATTGAGAGTTTTCATATTGCGAAAGTTGCAGGAATCCGACTTGTTTAGTTAATAGATGAGGCTAATGCTAAAACAAAGCAAAAAAAAAGTAGAATTTTTTAGGTTCCTTTCATACAAAGACTCTTGAAAGTGAAACATCTTAAAATTAGAGTGTCCGTAAGTGGAATGGGGGAATATGAAATAAGAAAGTTAAGAAATAATCGAGTGAATAATAATTATTAGAAAAATAAATAAATGGGTGGATAGCATTCGTCGTCCATTTTTACAAAATTGCATGTTTAGTGAAAATGGAAGGATTCATCTGTAGGACGATTGCAAGACCATTTCCTTGGAAGGAAGCTACCTTTTCCACCTTGTGTTTGATGGAAGAAAAGAAGGAAAGACGGACGCACCCGGGGGGGGGGGGGGGGGGTGGGGTGTCCAATCGTTTTACTGTTATCATACTTTTTAACTAATGTTACAAGTTCTAATACCATCAAGGAGAATTGTAATGCTAAAAACTTTCCGAGCACTAATACACTTAGCATGACCCCTCATATAAAACTAAAGTTTCTAATTAAGGGTCATAGATGTCAAAATTTGGCTTAAGACATACCTATTAGAGTGTAAAGCTGAGGAGAGCTTACAGCACATAGTATGTATGTTAGCTCTACTCTAGCTTAGGTTGGAACTTGCTAATCTTGGGGCCTCAATATGGCAATGGTCAATCCTTTTATCATATATTGGTTCTTTCATTTATTTGGACGGAACTTTTTGTACTTGTAATCCAAACTATTGTACTAATTAAATACTCCTAGTTGAAACAAAGGAAAAGGGAAGCAATCCAGCACTCAAGATTACAAACTGAACTGCCCTGAAATACAATTACATGATATATCAATTATAATCCATGCATGTATTCCACGTCAGAAAGGGGGTGAAAAGGCAGAAAAGTGTGCAGGCTAAGAGTAATTTCCATCGTTGCCATTTCTACTAGTGATTCCTTGTTTCTCTTTTTCTTTGTTTTAAATATTTTTTAGGGCAAACTACACAGCGTCCCGGTACTATTACTCGTTTTTGGATTCATCACTATACAAAAATTCGTAAAAGCCGGCCCCTTGCACAGTTGCACTTGTAAAATCAAACGAACTTGATCCTTCCGTTGACTTCTATCCAAATTCACTCGTTAAGTCACCGCTAGAGATGTTAAAAAGGCCGAAACCGTACTCATTAACCTGTTAATAAGCATGCAAAAAATGGCTAAAATGTTAAAATTGAGATTTGAACCCAAACCTAAGTAAAGAACTTATGGATGACCCTTTATACCATTCAACCATCCTAAATTGTTTGTTCTAAATTCAAATGCATAATATATATTATCATCTCATTTGGTAAACCATTATCTATGCCCTGTTATCTTTGTGATGGTGTATGTGCATTTGATGAAAGTTAAACCCAAACATGGTCGTAAGTACAATTCTAAGAAATAAGTTTCCAAAATTGGTCAAAATGATATTTTTGGATACATAATTAGATATGTTAAACAATGGTTGACCACGCTGTCGAGAATCAGAAAGGGTTAGCGTCGGAAAATGCAACCCGTTTAAATTCGTGCTAAACGGGTTGACCTTAGTATTATATTTTATTATTTGATTAAAATATTTGATTGTATTAACTTCTTACCAACATTTATTTTATGTTATTTTATTATTGTAGATGAAGATGATAATGATGTTGAAGAAGATACTTTCTCAAAAGAAAACTTCGATTTTATGTTTTTAATTATATTGTAAAATATGTTTGTTACTTGATTTTTTGATTTAAATAAGGCATCAAATGTGGGATTAATAGCTATTAGAAAGTGGCACAAATAGGGCTTAAACCGCACCCTTAAAATACTCTCTATAGACCGCACGTCAAAAATAAATAGAACCAAGAGAGTGCTTTGCAGTAAAATTTGGAAAACTCAACAAAATAGAAACTGGATCTCACATATATAGCATCGATATATACTTCTCTATGGAAAGTATTGCCAGTGGGATTGCTATTAGAAACACAAACTTATTAAAATACTCTCTGATCTAAGAATCAAGAAATATTTAGTAGTAGCAGTATAGGAGTTTAATATTGGGAAATGGTTTGAAGATAGGATAAAGGGGAGAAATGGGAGAGATAGTAGCTTGAAGAGAGAGAAGGTTACACATGCAATTTGGGGTCTTTTTTTTGAGTAGTTAATCTTTTCTTATTTGCTTTAATATTTTTAATCAACTTGTGCTTGAAAACAAATTATAGTTGGAGTAATATATAATTGCATGAATGGAGAGATGGCAAGGGCACACAAGCAATGAACTTGAGGTCCTTGGTTCCAATCCCCATAATGAATGGAGAGGCAAGTTGTCAGAAAATGCTTCTTGATTTTTGGTAGGCTTATTCAGTTGATCTTGTGAAGGACGTCTAATTAACCAAACTTGTGAATGCTTTGGCTTCATTTTCGAAATGAGGAAGCATTTCATGAAGAAAACAATATTATCAGAAAAAAAGGTCTTTGGTTTTGTTGATTTTGTGTTCCAGTTTTGTCGGAGATGGTGTATTTTTTGTTTGCCGCACTGCCGTAGGTTGAAGATGACATGTTTTTCATGTAGTCATTCTAACCCCTTCAATTTCATTGGCAATTAACTGCTTGGTCAATGATTCTACTGCTTGAGTGGATTTGACCATCTTGCCCTTAGAAAACCTCACGTGATTTGTGCATGCAAGGCCACTTACGACTAAAAAATGGACGGAAGGACGTATTGCTTTAAATTTTACTAGAGCAAGGAGCTGGTTTCTGCAAATTTTTGTAGAGAGATGAATCCCAAAAGTGGACAATAGTACAGGGACGAGTGGTGTAGTTTCCCCTAGTTTTTATGCCTTCTCTTTAAGCTTTCTTGTTACTTCTCGAGTTCTGGAATGTGCACATGATTTTAGATTCATGATTTGGCAACTTTCTCCTTTGCACAGTATACTAATGTAATAAAATTGCTAGAATATTCGAAATACTACTCCCATCCACTTTAATATTCATCCTTTCCTTTTGTGATATTCCAAAATTAGTCAATATGATTTGAGCTAACTAAGCTGATTATATTCTATGCTAATAAGTGCCTGGAGTGCTTGTTAAGAGTCTATTTATGGAAATCATTGGGCACAGTTACTAATGCATTGGTGCATGTGTTTTAAGACAAAACATTCCCTTTTAGATCCTTAACAAGTGCCCCTTGAGTACTGTAAACGGGACCTATTCTATATTCATCCATCACTGTATCATTGTGAAAAAGTTAAAACACTTTATATATTCATCAAAAGGTTTACACTTAAAGAGGAACTCATATCAGATTAGATGATTGTAACAAGGGTAAGAAGGTAATTTGCAATCTAGCAGTCACCATTTTTGAACATTAATTCGTTAATAGGTTTTGCTACTTCACAAGATGCTTCAACTTCCTTTCTTCTTTTTTTTCTTGTCGTGTTCCAGATCCTACTATACTGCAGATCATCTGTACCTCCAACAAATCAATGGTCTGGGAACCAGAAACTCTTCACACTAGATGTGGTTTACCTCCACGACAAGCCTGGACCGGACAATTGTCCCCAGAAGGTGTACGATGCTCTTGTGGACACCCTCGAGCAAGTTAGTGAGTATGAAGGCTACATTTTTGAAAGTGGCCAAGGCCTGACACGTGTAGTCTTTCGTCACATGTGTGTGCTATTATCGCACCCTCAGCAACGTTGCATGCAAGATGACATTGATATACCCAAGTCCCTAGTGAAGAAGTCACCAGCTGTGGATGCAGCCCCAACTGAAGAAACTGTTCCTATATCCAGCCAATAAGTTCTTGTAGTTTCCATGTATGGTATTTACTCCTATAATGCATGTAAATTGTATGGAGAAGTAGATTAGTTGATATATTTTCGGGAGAACGTAGAACCCATTTTCTAGCTCTTCTCCTTGTTTATATGCATATGTAGACCTCTTGCTGTACAAGTTTCTGAAATGAATCCGAATGATTTGAGTTCAATGATGATTGACAGACAAAAATGTGCTAGTTTTTTAGTTTCTCTACTCTGTTTGTAATGCATTGAATCGCATTATAAAACATATCGGATAAGTGACTTTGCATCTTATCGAGAACCCTTCATGTCAAATGCTCTTTAATCGCTATCACACTCCGATTCAACGGATCGTGCAGAGATAGCAATTAAAGAAAGCATTTGAAATGAAGGGTTCTTGATAAGATGCAAAGTCTCTTATCCAAATTTTTTGGTGCCAAGAAAGAGCAAGTCTGCATTATGAAAAGATGAATAAATTATTATTATGAATGAAGAAATTAAAAAAAAGGATGGCAGCTGTGCACACTGCACAGAATCTCAATGATAATTGAGCTTTGAACAAGAATTATTGTTATCAACATTATCTCTCTCTGGATAAAATTCATGACTTGGATCATCCTTGGCTTTCTCCTCAATTTATGGACCGACTCTGAATATTCTCACTTTTGAATTTATATATATATATTATTTTGAGAGAGAGAGAGAGATTCCTATTTTCTAACTATAATAACTGTAGCGATCAGGAACATTATTATAATTTCATGGATACATTGAATATTCTATGAACTCCATTGCCCTTTCATTTGAAGCTAAAGTTTTTCTATTACTATAAAGTATAAAGGGATCAAAATTGACTGACTGCTTTAAAAATTAAACTTGTCATTTTCTTACAAGGAGTTGCAAGTATACAAGTTAAAAGACAACAATTAATTTTCCATTTAATGTTCTTATAAGGAGTTGTAATTTCACCGATCAATTAGGCCGAAACTAATTCTAACATTAACAACCAAATCTACGACTATATTGCATGTAGATAAACGGTACTAATATTTTCTTGGGTCGCGCTATTGAGACCCCTTAGTTCTCCAAGCTGACCCTCCCAAAACCCAAACTTCCTATTTTACCCTCCCCTATCCAAACTGACCCCCCCCCCTCGACGCCTCCTCCATCCCCCTTCACCGCCTCCTCCCTCTCCTCCCCACATCGCCTCCTCCCTCTCCCCTCCACATCGCCTCCCCCCTCTCTCTCACCTCACTGCCTCCTCCCTCCCCCAATCCATAACTTCTTCACTCTCCTTCCATCACCACCTCCTCCCCCTCCCCCATCACAGTATTCACCCCCTTCATAGTCTCATCCCTTCCCCCCCACCTTCATTCTTCCCTGCTTCTCCCTCTTTTAAAAAATAAAATTAAATTAATTCTAGGTTTGTTCGGCCCTGGTCGACCGAACAAACTTATTCTGTTCGGCTATGGGTGCCCGAATAACCTTGAATTGTTCAGCCATGGGTGACCGAACAACCTTGTGGCCGAACAACACAAGTTTGTTCGGTCACCCATGGCTGAACAATTCAAGGTTGTTCGGTCACCCATAGTCGAACATAACAAGTTTGTTCGGTTGACCAGGGCCGAACAAACCTGGAATTAAATACTTTTTTTAAAAAAAAGAGGGAGAAACGAGGAAGAATGGATATGTGAGGGGGTGAATATACTATGATGGGGGGAGGGGGAGGAGGTGGTGTGCTGGGAGAGGAAGAGGCGTGTGAGGGAGAGGGAGGAGGCGATGGGGAAGGAAGGAGATAGTGAGTGGGGAGGGAGGAGGCGTGTGGGAGGAGGAGTGAAGTAAGGGAGAGGGAGGAGGCATTGAGGGGGATGGGAAGGGGAGTCAACTTGGATAGGGGAGGGTAAAATTGGAAGTTTGGATTTTGGGGGGTGTTGGGGGGTCAACATGGAGGAACGGGGGATCTCAATAGCGCGACCCTATTTTCTTGGGCTAAATGCACCATTAGTCCCTGAACTTTGATCAAGTCTATCATCAGTCTCCCAACTTCAAAAGTGATCACTATTTACCAAAAATCGTCATTTTTGTTTACCGTTAGTCCCTAGCCCTCTCGCCGTTTATGTATTGCCGTTAAGTGAGCATGTCATGTCATGCACAAAAATTGAGGGCAAAACAAACTTTTTTATTTCAAATAAGGAGTCTGTTTGTTATCATCATCAAAACAGGGGATCATGAATAACATCATCAAAATAAGGGGGCAATGTGAAAAATTTAATACCAAATTCAACTATTGTTGCACGGATCAAAAAAATTCGCCGACAATGGCAAACAAACTCCTTTCTCCACGCATTGCGTGTGCCTTGGCTTTATTAATTCTATTCTCTAAACTAAACGAAAAATACTGATAGTATATTCATAGCTCTGCACTTCGAGAAGGTAGTGCTCCAAGAGCTTAGCCCAGTGCAAGATCCAATAAGTGGTCTCGCTAAGCCGAATAAATGTTGCTCTAAGAAGACTGATCAATGTTTATGATGGATTCCGAGCCAGTGAGTTTCAGATCCTTATCCTAGGGGCAGAAGAAGAGCTACGGTATATACGTATTATTCCCTGCTCTTCAACAACATCAAAAAAGTCATTAGAGACACATCGATTTCTATCTTCGAAGTAAATATGGGAGCTTCATCAGTCAATCCTATCATCAATTATGAAGGAAAGGAATTTCTCGAGTGTGAACAACTTTTTGTCTGTAATCACAGGATCCTTTTCTGAAAATATTGAGGGGTTGCTCTTATTTTTTCGGTAAGACTAAGAAGATCGGGGTAAAGACAAAAGTTTTGAAAAGATTGACGGGACATAGTTGGTGACCGGAGACGTGGACTTCGCGTAGGAGGAAGGTGAAGACAAAGATAGCGTTAGGGAGAGGGGATGAGAGGACTTCGGGGCACATGGAGATGGCGCGGCGGAGATCGGAAGGGGTGAGGTCGACGAAGGAGAGGGAGACAATGGATTGGAGGTTGGAGAGTGGGATGGGGATGAGGGTAAGTAATAGTCGGAGAAGATGAACTGGGTGTTAAAAATTTTAATTGGACCCCTTATTTTGATGATGTTATCCATGACTCCCTGTTTTGATGATGATAATAAACTGATCCCTTATTTGAAATGAAAATGTTTGTTTTTGCCCTCAATTTTTGTGCATGTGAGTGACACATACTAACTTAACAGCAATACACAAACGGCGTGATGGTTAGGGACTAGCAGTGAACAAAAAAAGGTGATCTTTGGTCAATGGTGATCACTTTTGAAGTTGAGGGACTGATTATGGGCTTGACCAAAGTTCAAGGACTAATGATGCATTTAGCCTTATTTTCTTCAAGTAGCGCAAGTTGATTTTTTGTGTGCGTGTCTATATATATAATGAGTAGCAAAAACAACAATTTCACCGGATCAAACACAACTCATTAAAAACCAATAACGTAATTTGTTTGATACTCATTTAATTCAAAACAAAAAAACTTTCTAACTATGGCACAAACTCCAATCCTTTTACATATCATATCATCTTTATCTTGAAAATTGGTGTGGGGTTTAATTGAAACCAACCAAATCTCTATTTATAAATAAAAATGTGTACTCTTTTTTTTTTTTTACAAAAAACCAAAAAAAAATAGTTTTAGAATTACGAAAATACAAAAAAGTGGTGAATGATTTTAGTTTGATTTGTATCATAATTTGATACAATCAAATTAGATTTGGCTTTGATTTTTTTTTAATCCAAACTCACCGTTGTTGTTTGGGAAGATTCAACTTTGATTTTGGTTTGATACATGTTTGTTCTGCTCATATGCTTGGTTCCAAATTGATTGAAAACTAAAAGAAAGGTTGTTGTAGGTAAAAAGTGAACATCTGGTCCCTAAAATTTGAAAGGGTCTTGTCATCCAAACCATTTGGTGTATGTGTGGGGATGAGGTAAGATTTAAGTAATTTCAAAATGTTAAGACTCATACATATGTGGAAATGGGACCCTCCATCAACATTCAACCATTTGAATAGATATAGCTTTAACGAAGTCAATGAATGATAAACCATACTCCTTAAGGAAAGGAAAGGAAAATGATTTCATTAGCTTTCTTTAAAAAACTAAAGGAATTGATACGTTCAATTGGCCCACTTTCTTAAATATAGAGAATACTAATAGTTTGACAAAACCTATGGCACAAAGCCATTAGCTTATTGGCAACTGACAAGTGCCCACTTTCCAATGCAATTTACTTCCTTTAAAGCAGGCCATGGTCAACTCAATTCCTATCATCTCAACTGGAAGAAATTGCTAGTTTGAGCAAAAGGTGACTCCGTGACACTCTAACTTTGTTCATGGAGCTTTGAGCTTCATATGTAATTCTTTCTTTGGCCATTCCAATAAGAGCAAAAAAATTAATTAATTAATTAATTAAAATTGGCAGACGATTTAGTATGTGAGATTCTTGTTAAAATCTGACAAAAATTTAAAATAGGTAGTTTTATCCTTCCACGTAAATAGAGAGAATATTTTACGAGCTAAAACTTATGATCGACTTTATATCACACTTAAAACAAATCTCATTGTTATGACAACTTGTCCTATAGGATTAAAAAAAAAACGTAAATGCGCACAAATTTACTTTACTAATTATAAGAGTACTACTTAGTACATCACCATTGATCCTACATGGGTACACCTAAGATGCCCTTTAAGTGAATCTTTGGGGTATTTCCTAAAATAAAAACTCAACAATTGATTATAAAACAGTGAATTATTGAGCAAAACTTGTGGTTTTTCAGCTCACTGGGAGCCACATTGAATCATCCATTAGTATTATATTAAGGCTAAGTCGCATCTCATGAACCATTGTGGTCCTTAAACCTTATATAAGGAGACTTTCTCAGTGTTTGATAATTAAAAAGTACGTTATTCCAAAATAAGAAGTTTTAAACAGTTGAAATGGGTATATGCATATCCACTGCATCTGCAGAGATTCAAGAAGTTGACTATGGCCATGAAAATGTGGTTTACTATCATGACACTGATCATGATCATAGTGAAGCTCAAAGATTTGGTTCTCTTTTTTCTCAACAAGGCAGCAAAGGACCAAACCAAGATGCTGCAATTCTTTATCAGGTATGTTACCAATCCTTGGCACATTTTCTTGGTTTTGTGGGTGTACTTCAGTTCCAAGGGTTTGGGATTGAGGCTTCTGAACACACCCTTATTATTTCTCGGTTGTGTTTGGATTGCTTCACCATTGAAAGGGAATGTTTTTCCTCTTTGTTTAGCTTGGCATAGTTTTAAGCTTCTAGCTGAGTCTAGATTTATTAGCTTGGCATAGTCTTGACATTCTTGAATTCGCAAACCTTCTAAACATAAAGAAAATATGCAATGGACTTGTATTTTTTCATGAAGAAAACAAAGATGATCAAAAACCAAAAAATTCGGTTCGAGATCTGAAAAGTAATGTATCTCCCCTTTGTTTCAGTCAATTAAGTTTCAATTGAATTGAAACCTAGACTATATTCATTAGATCCCCTAATAGGGGAGCCTGGAGCCTCCAAGGTTTCTTTTTGTATGTTAGGGAATTAGGCTTCTTAACACTTGCCAAAAACTGATGATGAACACTGTTCTTTCTGAAAGGGATATGGAATCGCAGATGGTGCTTTCTGTGGAGTTTTTGACGGGCATGGAAAAAACGGTCATGTTGTAAGCAAGTTAGTGCGAAACCGCTTGCCATCTTTAATCCTCAACCAAAAGAATTCTCTCACACGGGCCAAAACAGTATATGATGAAAATGAATTGGTTTCATACAAAGAGTTCAACAAATGGCAAGAAGCTTGTGTTAGTGCCTTCAAAGTGATGGACAAAGAGATAAAGCTTTTGGAAATTTTGGATTGCTCTTGCAGTGGAACCACTTCTGTTGTTGTCATAAGACAGGTAAATTCGTTATCTACGTTCTGTTTATGAGAACAGAAAGGTGCAGATCTTGTACTCGAATTTTTTTCATTTTCTTTTCATGTGTCGTTAAACAGGGTGAAGATCTTGTTATCGCTAATCTTGGTGACTCAAGGGCAGTACTGGGAACTATTGCTGAAAATGGAATTGTGCCTGTTCAACTAACAATTGATCTAAAGCCTAGCTTACCAGGTAAGGGGCTGTCTCAATACTACCATTCAATGTTAAATACAAGTATGAAAATTGTATCCATACAGAAGCAATCTTGAATTTTTTTTGCTACATTTCCTGTCTGAAACGACAATGATTGATTCGTGTATATGCAGTGGAGGCAGATCGTATAAGGAAGTGCAATGGTCGAGTGATTGCACTTAAGGAAGAACCACATATTCAACGAGTATGGTTGCCTCATACAGACTCTCCAGGCCTAGCTATGTCTCGAGCTTTTGGGGATTTTCTACTCAAACCCCACGGTGTCATAAACATCCCGGACATCTCTTATCACCGTCTTACTTCCAATGATCAGTTCCTTGTTCTTGCAACAGATGGGGTAAGTCCATTTAAAAAAATATATAACATTGCAAGACACTTCTCATGCACCATCCCTTTAGCTTAACTTGTTACGTTTTCTTATCAAGCAGTTTGATTTATGACACTGTTCAAACTTTTACGATCTTATCAAACAAACTCGAGCTGAGCTAAAAAAGGTTAACATAATAATGACCTTTAAGTAATGTCCAGGTCTGACTGTCTGACTAGTTTGGAGAATAAGGGTGTAAATCGAATCAAGCTAGCCAAGGCTTGACACAAGCTTGCCTAGTTATACCTTGACTGTGCCACACAAGTTTACTAGTTTAGTTCACAAGTTGTGCGCATCTTAAACTGAAGTAGCCAAACTTTGAAACCGTTTTTAAGCATGACAAGTTTATTGAGCTTGGCTTCG
This sequence comes from Codonopsis lanceolata, assembly GCA_013146195.2. Lineage (NCBI taxonomy): Eukaryota > Viridiplantae > Streptophyta > Magnoliopsida > Asterales > Campanulaceae > Codonopsis > Codonopsis lanceolata. The sequence goes on along the minus strand of CM028377.1, from coordinate 32,221,914 downwards.
GCTCGCTCCACTAAGTTCATAATTTAAAACAGTAAGTCAAGCTCAACTTGACTGGATTCATTTACACCTAATCTTGAGCAAGGTCTGAAATAGCAAGTCAAGCTCGACTCGACCCGCCCCGCCCCATTTCATTTGCACCTAACCTTGAGAAAGGTCCATTTGAGCAAAAGTTGTGCAATCTCAAGAGCTCTACCAATCACATGTTTCTAAACCCTACACCTAGTGAAATCGATTCACTGGTTTTTATAATTTTCTTGACATTTTGCAGGTGTGGGATGTGCTAAGTAACAATAAAGTTGCATCAATCGTATGGGCAGCAGAGAGCGAAGAATCAGCGGCACAAGCAGTAGTGGAAGCTGCAACTGCAGCATGGCAACACAGGTTCCCTTCTACAAAGAGAGACGACTGCGCTGTAGTTTGCCTCTTCTTCCAAAAGAAGCAGCCTCAGGCTCAGGCTTACCCTACGTATATTGCCCCAGAACACTCGCATTCTTAGCAAACCCCCAGTCTCTGTATTACACAAGTCATGTATGTTGGCTATCTTGGTTAACCTAAACAAAACTTTGCTGAACCAGTAAAGCTGTTATTATAAACTTTGAGGGCAAGAGAAAGGGTGTGTTTGGTTATATGGTCTTTTTCTCATTTCTGGGGTTTTTTGTTGTTTCTTTTCCCTGTAACTTTGTAACAATTGAAGCATAGAGATGGATAAATTCGTACAAAGAAAAGAGTAGGTCTCCAATAACACTGTCATACGGATCTTAATTCGTAATGCGAAGTCTCATTCTCTTACAGTTCAGCCGACCAACACACAATAAATCAGGTAAAGAGGATCCGTCTTAAAAAAAAAAAAACTCATAAAATCGTCTTTCTCAAGTTTTGCTCAAAGAAAAGGGATAGTGGGACCAATAAATGAGAACGTGACAGAAATACCAGGTTTTAATTCTTGACTTTACTATAAACAGAAAATGTAGCACTCAGATGCCCTTAAAGATTGTGCATGCACTGTTACATCTCAAACATTTCCTCTTAAAATGTTATTCAAAAACCTTAAATCCAGCTGTAACAGACGAATTTGGTTAAACCAACCACTTAAATATCCAACAAAAATGTTACTCTTCTTTGCTCTCCTCTTGCCAGAAAAAAATTAGACAATTTCCATTTCTTGAAGATGGGAAAACAGTTAGTTTAACTGCCTCAACAGACGAATTTGGTTTCTTTCTGTACTTCCTACCAAAGCCAAAATAGTAGCAGTAGCAGCTATTTCAATAATCAACAAAGATTGTCTTTTGGATCTTCGGCTCCAACCAGGTCATCGTATGTGACAGGCACACGTATTCTATCATGAACAGGCTTCCGTTTATGTTCAGTGCTGGACTTCTCAAGTTGGTCTTGCTCACAAGGTACACATTCTGAATCATCAGAAAGACTTCCGGTGACCTGATTGGTGCATGGCACGTCAGGTTTTGCTTGAGTTTGTTTGTTCTGTGCCAGTGCTTGCTTTACATCAGGTTGTTTGAATTGCTTCTACGAAATAATAAACAAGCCAGCAGTGATTAAATGCATGAAAAAACAATCATTGAAGCAATGACCAGATAAATAAGCACATGGATATTACTCCTATTTCCTATACAATAATAGAAAAAGTCCCACTTCAAAATCAAGAGTGTCTGTTTTGTAGATTGAATCAAAAAGCAAGAGACAGATAATAGAGAAAAATCGGGCGACCAAGGAGAGTGAACGAACCGCGTATGCAAATATGGCCTAGGCTACCAAACTTAATTATCTTCCAGAATAATTCGAGATATTTGTTAGTGTAAAAATTCACAAACACGCACACACGCACAAGGAGGTGGCTTCTTTTTTGCCTCCGTATTAAATCTGAATATAAATTTCCACACTTGGCCTTTTAAATGAATTATTTAACTTGGTAAAAAGAAGTTAAGAAGTTCAGCTTCTACAAGACTAAAGATGGAAGAAGTGACAGGATAATTAGCACATATAGCGCCTATTGAAATGGCACAACACAACCGCATAATATTCAACAAATCCAAGCACTAAGAACACACTAGGGCCTTCTTGTTGTTGCGTTGATTCTAGTACCAGTAGACCAGAGATTGATTTATGATTAAGAATTTAACATCCAAACAGACTTTATTTTACCCTAAACAAGAGAAGAACATTAAAGTTCAACGTCTACAAGACTAAAGATCAGGGAAGTGAGACAGTCCATATGACACCTATTTACAAAGCACAATACCATAAAATTCAACAAAACCCAAGCACCACAAAAAGGGATCTCACCTATTAAGATCTTTGCCTTTTCGTTTACGGCATACTGGTTCAATTTAATTCTTCCCAGAGAGAGAGAGAGAGAAACAAAAGGTGGAAGTCATTCATGCCGACCATGCCTACATCTGTGGTCTTGAGGTGTAGGCGTGCAATGACCTCAAGGTAATCACAAGGTTGCTAGGAGCACCATCTGTTCACTGTATCAAGAATGTAGCTTGAACATTTTAGAGATTCTACGATTCATGCTTTGGATAAAGCAGCAATTTTTTTCTGGACTTAGTGTGACAATTCACTTGGGTTAAATGGAAGTTTAAATTCAAATTAAAAGGGATGGATCCACTTTGAGATCCACATTCCTAGTGACTATTCTTGGTTTTGGAGAAAGATACTGCAGCTTAGGTCTTCAGATGTGCCAACTGTCGAGACAGATTGAGTCGGATATTGTATTTTCTTCTCGAATATACCACGGTATCCAAAGGGCATTTTAGAGATGTAAATGGAAAAGCTATTACTGAAGATACTAATGGTTGTGCAGATGCCACGGCAGGCCCTATATCCATTAGAATCAGGGGGTTTGCCCTGATCTTCCTACTCGAACGGTAGAAGTTCCTCCTATAGTCCATGCCACTAATAAATCATATAAAAGCTAAATAAAATTGATCGAGGATCTGTTTTCCCATTTTCTGGGCAGAGTATGGTAGAGCATGTGTTGTGTGTCAGCAGGGATTTCTAAGATCAGGAGCTTCAGTCGACAATTATTCACCTGAAAAGGAAGTCTTTCAGTGCTATAACCAGTAAGTATGTTTGCTGCTAACCTAGGGATGGATTTTCAAGCAGGCTACTCATAACCCGGCTCACCTCGACCCGTGAAAACTGCACTTGCACCGAGGCTCACAAATGACCCGTGAAGCTCGTTTGGTTATTCTAGTTGGGTCGGGTTCTCCAACAACTTACTCGAGCAGGTTGCCATGAACAACCGTTTTCGTCTTTACCGTCATCCCAGTAACCCACAAATCTGAGGCCTCTTTGTGTTGTCTCGACTACATTCTACCCCTCGGCTTTCTCCGCCATCCACAGCCCGCTCAGGCAAGAAGAGTTGGTGGTGGTATTGGTACAAAGCTCACTAATTCACTGGACTCTAGCTGACATTGGTTCCTTTGAGTCTAATCGAAGGCTGCTATGCTTCGCCATTGTTGGCGAGTATTTTTTGACTCATCTAATCCTTTGTAGGTTTGAAGCGTTAAGCAAACCAGCCTTGAACTTGTGTTACCAAGGACCTCGAGGTCTTAATAATAATAATATAAATCCCTCCATCCCAATATGGATGTATTTTGCTTTTTTAAAGATATAAAGAAAGTTAATTTAGTAACACACATATATATACTCTTTCTGTCCACTTTAAAGCATCCCAATCGCATATTGGAACATGATAGTTGGCAAGGTGAAATTAGTAACTTCATTACAAAATGGACAGTCATTTTGGGACAATTTTTTTAAAAAATGGACAGTTATTTTGGGACACAGAGAATATTCTATAGTACTCCCTATGTCCCTAAATGATTGTCCATTTACAAGTTTTTCATGTCCCAAAATGTGTCCATTTTTGTAAGTGGACTAGTGTCCATTTACTTTAGGCATATATCATGTCCTAGTGCAGACTTCTAATGTTATAAGTGGATATAGAAATAGCATTAATGTACTTGTGCTATTAAAATGCCCCAAAAGTCAACTTCCTTAATTTTAGTGAAAAACACAAAATGGACACTCATTTAGGGACGGAGGGGATACTACTTTTGTACTAATGTGATTTTTTTGGGAGAAAAGAGCACATGCACAAAGACCCTCACAGATGCGATGAGAATTGATAAAGCAAGGAACAATGTTGCAGTGAAGGCATCATTTGGCTATTAGTTTGAGGGACTCACTCAAACAGGCTGCTAGCCGAGTTCGGCAGGTCTGGTAAGTGACCAACTCAACCCATCAATTACCCGACTCGCTAGCTTTTAGTGGAAGCCTGACTCAAGTTCGGCCTTACTCGACTCGAACCTGGTCCCCTTCTACAGACCTAGCTGCTACCATACATCAGCTTGACAAATAATGCCCGTGTAAGTAGAAGATTTCTGAGGGCTGAGAGGGTGATGCCTATTTTGATGTTATAATCAAGGTTAGCCAGTCGAGAAATTCTAGTCATATGATCTAACTAGTTGAGAGATCTGGGAATTCCTTTGGGGCCATAGCATGGCAGTGATGTTGATTGGTTGTAGGATGTCTGCTCCTCTTGTGTCTTAAATGCTTTAAATATCATTCAATTACAATAAACTACACAAACGAAAACAAAAATTTGTCTGTGAGTGGGAAATCGTAGCGGGATCTGCTACCCAAAAGCATTTTTGGAGATCCTCAGCCATTAAACTCCTTCAATTAAAATGAGATCTAGAAAAATAAATACAGATGCAACCCAATCACAACCAGTTATGGAAGTGCCAAATCAAAGCCAAATGATTATCATGATAACGTCACTTCACCACAAACCACATGTATATAATCCAACAAGGACTTTCTACAATTCACAAACATAAAAGTATATAACGCACCTCAAACTCCCTTCCTTTTTTCATTATCTCCTTGAAGGCATTTGGATCACGTGCTTTGATGATGTTCCATAATATTCCACCACCTGTCTTGAAGCGTCTTCCATCAGCAGTTTTCTGACCCCCACAAGATTGGATTGCATCCACCTGTTAACATTACATCATGAATTTAATGAAGCCGTAGTAATCAACCTTATTCTTAAGGAATAATAAAAGGCGAAATGAATCTCTGATAAAATCATAAAATTTGAACTTAAATGAGTAACTGACAAACGAAACCATCAACATAAAAATTCCACACATACGGAAACATGAATGGTGAAAACATGATATCCATACAACAAATAACCTCCTATTGTATCCGTAGGAATTATTAGTGGCAGGGTGGAGTTATTCATTTCAGGTTATATTAGTTGATCTTTACCAAGACATTTAAGTATAGTCTATAATATTAAAATCTCATTCATGCACCCGGAAATCTGAATTAAAGACGGTAAAAACGAACAGTCATAAGATGAGAACGAAGAGGGGGGGAGAGTATAGGTCATCACGCATAATACTACTTGAAAAAAGAAAAGGTAAACGATGGATTATCAACATTCTTCAACATGATGATAACTCCGCCAAGCTGCACATATATTACTGTGAGCATAGCTGTTTTCAGAGATTAGAAATCAATATTCAATGGAATCTGAAAAAAAAAATTAATCACAAATATGAGGGGGGGTTTTGAGAAAAAATATATATGGAAGGAAAATTTCTAAATTATATTTAAGTTAATTTGTGAGATCTTTTGATTTTAACATCTATTACAGATATTATCTTTTGGATGTACAAGATATTTTCTGTATTCATACCAAGTGATGGAAACTTCAAAAGATACGCCAAAACATTTGATATCAATCTACACCAATAGGAAATAACGAAGTATTTCAGCCAGGAGATATCTCAGCCAAAGATCCACAGGACGGGAAGCAGTAAAATGGCTTCTGGAAGTGACATCTGCGAGTGTAGGGAAACAACATTGATCATCAGAAACTAAGAAACACAGCAGATTTTTAAGTAGAGTGAACAACACTGCAGCTCTATACTGCTTAAAAATCAGATTCAATCCCAATCTCTCACCTTCTGCAGCAACAATAAGTGAACCTTTCTCGACTTCCCAACAACCAAAGGCTAGATTTTTTCCAAAACTTACAGCTGCCTAGGCAAGGAAAGATGTGATAGATGAATGATGGTGCAATACCATGCTTAGAAGTGCTCCAATAGGTCAGTGACGACTCCCTCATTAGACTCTTACTAGTTAGGCAATCAAAGAAAGAAATAAAGACCGGACTATTGAAGCTAAAATTCGTGCTTCGCAATAATCATAATCTGCTATCCGAAACCCAAGATTTTTTGGTCCTAAATATAGATAATACACCCTCTCACTCAAGCTACTTTCACACGGCACAACATGAGACTAAAATAGATAGTTCAGTTTTTCATGAACACAATTTCAAATCATATGCGCTAATGCTTCCATTCTAAATGTAAATTCTTCAATCTGTCATATACAAGAACTTGTGAAGATAAAATCGTACCAACAATTTAGTATAGAGAGAAAATAATACCTCTTTGACAAGATCACTCAACGCAGATATACCAAGACAACCAATAGCAGTCCATACCAAGTATGATTTCCTCTCTCTCAAGCGCTTGCATGTATCCACAACAAATCTGCAAATGACATTTAAAAGACAAGTGAGCTCGAAATCATGCACTCCCCCTCCTATCATTCTTTCAACATAAACACAATCAGATAGAAAACAAATTTAGTAATGCCAATTTACCGGAACCAAGATGAATTATTGGAAAGAAAGATATGCGACACCCCAAGTGGAGATGCAAGTAAAATATAGAAAAAGGAATACCAATTACAATATATATGTACCCTGACATAGCATATGCTTCAACAGTAACATCTGGCTCTGTAATTGAGTAAAATGCTTATGGCGTGTCAATTAAGAAGGTAACTGTAATCAATTTACAGCCTATAACATTGAAATATCAAACACCAATCACTAAATAACCCATAAAATGTAAGCTATAGAGACGATTTTCATGAAGGTAAACATTTTTTTAGGGTTTACCATCGCGGACGCCAACGATAAACAATTATTGTCAAAATATACTCAAAAGAATTACACCCAAATAATCCATGAATTGTAATACAAGGGAGACAAGATAATTATAGGGCTTTGCATCACTCAAAATATATTCTAGGGGGTGGCATCACTCAAGCTCTATTAATCAAAATATTTTAGAGAATTCTGAGATTAAAATTTAAAGAACTAAATTGTCTACATAAAGTGTAATCTACATTGATGAAAAAAAAAATCTAGGGTTTCACATAAACAACACCCATTTCTGTAATAAACCAATATAATCAGTAACAATAATAAAAATGAAAAGATAGCACTGCAAATAAGGAAGAATTACTTGTTAATGTCGGTAATATTAGACCCAGAACCGCCTTTCTTTCCTCCACTCTTCTTCCTTTTGTTCTTCTTCTTGTTCTTTCTCGGTCTTCGATTTGGACTCGAAGATTCTCGGCTCACAGCCAAATTAACATGTCCAACATTGGTTTCCCCCAAATCATTAGTCTGTGACAGTGAGTTGATATCAACTAACAACTCGCCTTCTTCTATATCAAGCATCTCAACGTCTTCGCCCCCATCTTCATCGAAAATGGCATCGAATATGCTCTCGCCGCCTCCCTCCATGAAAAACCCCCCTCTGGAACTGCAATGAAGAACCCAAATCAAACCCCAACGAAATTTTGCTCGAGATGGACTGCATTCCCCCATATATAGTCCCTCCACCTCGGCCTATTTGTAGTTTTAATCCCTTGACTCAAACTCTAAATAAAGTTAGTCCTTTGACTTTCTCTTTGAATTATTTTTCGTCTTTCTATCTATTATTCTTGATACAACCTTGCACTCCATCCGTTCCGTATAAAGAGTCAACTATTCTATTCTAAAATATTTCAATTAAAAAGTTTACTTTCAAAAATAATTACGGATATTAATTTATAAGACGTAATCTCACTCTCTCACAGCCAAGGTTCTAAAAATCGTTAGGCGACCGTTAGGCGGCACACTAGCGCCTAGCACCTAGGGGACTAGTCGAGGTGTAATCAGGGCTTAGGCGAGGCCTAGAATTAAGACTTAATCACCATTTTTTTAATAATTTACATCAAATATCAAACACATTGACTACAAATTTAAATTTTTTTATGTTTGTCATTTTATCAAACACTTTTCTATATTTGTAAAATGAACAAAAATATACAAACCTACCTTTAATCTCAATTCTCAACAACCCCAAAGTAATAAACCAACCAAGTTTAGAACTAAAAACAAAAAAATTATTACTCCATCTACCTACTGTCCCTACAACCCACAGTCTAACATATCCTCCCTAATCTCTTCTCATTCTAAATTATGAGTCTTGAGACAGCCCTCTTCTTCTTCATCGTTTTTTCTTCTTCTTTCTTCTATCTATCTGTCAAACCGACAATGTAGGCGCCGACTTGGTCGATTAAGCGACGACTAAGAAAGTCGCAGTGGTAGAGAGGGGCCTAGCGCCTATGCGGGGCCTATGTGGAGCTAGATGGAAAGTTTTAGAACACTGCTCACAGCTCAACCCACCAACACACTGTAGGTCGGGTAAATAAGATTCGTCTTACAAAAAATTCTCGTAAGGTCGTCTTACACAAGTATTTGCCTTCAAAAATTAAGGTATAAAGAGTCATTTTATTATTAGTGGACTACTAAAAATGTCATTTTCTAAAAAAGTTTGAGTTTCAAATGGGGACTTTTTCCTCGGTACGGAGGGAGTACTTATTTGAAAACTATAAGAAATTAAAAAATTAAAAGAGATCAAATGAATTTTATTTTTGCTTTTCCATTTTGTGTTTTTTTCTTCACGAACTGCCTGGCCCAAAAGGTCCAAGCATTGGTCATGTGCCCAGCACGCCGTCGCCGTTTCCTCAGTCACGAGTGAAACACGTTCATTCATCATAACCCGAGCTCAACTCATAAGCGAGCAGGGACAGATGACTGACCACCCAGGCATAACAAGTGAGCATCCCCCTACCTGAAGTCTGGGGTCAAGAGTATAACGAGCAGGCAGAGGTCTTAGCGAGCACGCTCATCCCGTTCAGTTACATGGTAACGGTTGTCTTGAACATGAGGAGTTAATACCGGGAAACCTACCCCCACGTTCCGGACATGTCTTGAGATAAAATGATCATTCATTGTGGACATGCTATTACTATGTCTGATAAATGCTTTAGTACTTTGTATATGTCATTTTGTAATTGTTCCAAGCAAATAGGAGGAGATTGTTGATTATTGGAATATGTTTCTTGATAATTTAATTATCACCTTGCATATTCTATATATGTTAATTTGCTTGCCCCCATTACAAGTGAATCATAACAAGTGGCTAAAAGGTCTGCGTACCGGTTAGTGTGGCAACTTGTATGATTTCACATAGGTCTTAGATTAGGTGTGACCTGATCTAGTCCTACCTTCCTATATGATGATTTAATTATCACCTTGCATATTCTATATATGTTGATTTGCTTGCTCCTATTACAAGTGAATCATCACAAGTGGCTAAAAGGTCTGCGTACCGGTTAGTGTGGCAACTTGTATGATTTCACATAGGTCTTAGATTAGGTGTGACCTGATCTAGTCCTACCTTCCTATATGATGATCAAGACAATCCAGCACTTCAGAATGCACTTAGCACCGGAAGACTTGCAGCTTTGTCAAAAGCCTTCACCGGCAGACATACTACAAGTTTTAATACTCTCACCGGTAAACATCAGTTCTCCTGAATCGGAAGACTTGTTTCCACTGGCTCAAAGCATTCCACCGACAGACTTTAAAATATGCATGTGCTACAGAGAAAAGTCAAAGAAGCTGCTCAAATCAAGATAAATATGTTCGTGCCTCAAAAAGTCTGACATACTTAAAGCTACACGACTTTCTCTCTCTCAAGTAGTCTGTTAAAATCAAAAAACAATTACTTTATTGAACAGACCACCTGACAGTGCAACAGACATCAGACCTACTCTTCAGAGACTTATCAACATAGTCTGACAGACAACGAGCTCCAAGATCAACAGGACTAAATCTCTGCTCCAGACAATCAAAGATCTTGTGGACAAAGATCTCTATTCGATATTCATCAACTACTACATCTTCAACGGATAGAAATCTTCAAGTCTTCATCTCTCAACGATCATATTGATTCTCGCCTATATAAACCCCTCCCTCTTGCTCAACAAAGAGAGAGAGGAACTTAGAAAACTAAGTGACTCAATAACAGTGTGTGCTACATCTAAATCATCAGACGATACACTGTGAGCAACAAGTAACTCAATCTACTCAAGAACTTCATAGAAAAGAAATCTTCAAAGAGATCGTCTTCACCAACGTATCTCTGATTTCTACAACAGATTGTAGTAAACTCATCAAACTCTTAGCAAGACACCTTCAGTGGATTGCCAGGAAGAAAAGCTTGGAAAAGAGGAGAGAATGATCAAAAACTTCAATAGGCAGAGATGAAGATCTGAAGATCAATGTTAGACAATATATGAAGAAAATGAAGAGTTGTCTGTAGATATTGCATTCATATCTTCATATTTGTATCCCAATACAAATGTTGTTAAATGTGCAATTATCAATCATCATGGGAGGATGAGTGCTTTGCACTCAATCGTTTAGATATATTTTTATATCTGAACGACCTTAAGAATCCTCTTCTCATAACAGTTTCTTGGTTTCGTCTCCTATTGTCCTTTGCAAGTTAATGATCCTTGAATGGATAATTAAGTAAGGATTGAGACTTAGGAAGACAAAAGCCAGAAATTGTACATAGATTATTTAGACTAATGAAATATGCAATTTATCTTTGAATAAATTCATATGTTCTTACTAATGTTTTATCTCTCAGTCCTTAAATATCTATGAGGTTTTTATAAATGATTTATCTTTAGAAAAGTCATTCTCTACTTGATCTCCTAAACCTGCATTGGAAATAAGTAACAAGTGTGTTGTTGTTCTGAACATATATTCGTGTACAACCACTTAAGACTTCTCCAAATCATAGCCTCTTTACTTTCCGCTATACAAATATTTTATCAGGCTTTTGATTTAATTAAACAGTTTATCGGCAGAGATATTACGTCGGTCGGAAGACCTTTACGTAGTCGCCTACGTTTTGGTTTGGGTGAAGGTGAGGGTTGGTCGAAAGAGGGTTTTCGCTTGGGTGTAGGAATAGGCTGAGGAGTAGAGGTTGGTGGTTCTGGGTTAGAAGGTGGGGGAGATGAAGGCTTACCAGCAGCTACAGAGGAGCTGCCAGCAGACTTGTCTTGTCTACCGGTCTTCAGCTCTTACCTTATCCACTTGGCTTGAATCTTTTCGGCCTCTTCTTCCGCCCTTGCCTTTTTGGCCTTGGTCGCTTCCTTTTTCTTCAACAGCTGCTCAGACTCGTCAGCCAGATCCTTGGCTTCTTGGTGAATGTATTGAGCAAGGTTGGTTCTGAATTTGTCTACTGCAGCGCGATAGCCCTTGCTAGCAGCATCATACGCGTCCATGTTGAAAATCGACGAATGCTTGGCAACTTTGTCAAGTGAAATATTAGGAAGTCCACGTTGATGCCTTCTTTTGTTGTCATAATCAGCATACTTCTTGAAGAAGGTAGCCGTCATCTATTTGTCTTTGCTCACAACTATGAGCTCATCTTCCTTGATGGAAGAGTTGATTTCTACCGTGTCTCGTAGAAAGACATTTATTAGCCTGACAAACGGTCGTTTGAAATTGGGGTTGTCCTTCACTTTCTGAACGTAGTGCCTTAGCTCGTTGTAGATGATTTTGCCGTAGTTAAGTTGAGATTGCAGGAAGACGGCACTTGTCAGGTTGAGCTATTGGGTAGTGCACATGTCGTGTGCCCCATTTTTGAATAGTAGACCATTGTCAATCAGGTGGCTTGTGCAGTAGACATCCAAAGGGAAGAGGTTCCTCAGCATTTTGCCTTGAGGTTCCCTCAGAATATTAATTCCCCTCATTACTTCCCAGACATGGTCAACCTCAGCAATGGATATTTCAAAGTCTCTGCCATATCGTACACCGATAATTTTTGAAATGGTTTTGGTAGAAATGGAGATTGGTCTTCCTCGAATCCATCCACGCATCACAGACGGAGTTTTGGGGTCAATGACCATCCTTTGATAGAATTCCTCGGCAGGGAGGATACTGTAGTTGTCGTCGTGTAGGCAGAAGAGCGTTAGAAGTCCTGACTCGTTCAAATCTGTGCAAGCTTTGACTCCGGCGATGAATGTGCAGACAGTTTGGAGGTCTATACACATCCCGGGTAGATACAGCTTCGGATCCAGAGTCACAATGATGTCATGAGGAGCAGGAAATGGGGGATATCCTGGAAGGTTAATAGATGGACTGGGTGGAATGGCCTTCTCAGGGTCAAACGCCTTCCTGCTGTCATTTTTGGACTTGGAAAAGGATTTCACCTACAAGAACACAGTCAGAAATTAGGGCTTTTGTTCTGACAGAACAAACAAGCAAGGATTTCATTTTTGTAAAATTATTTGAAATTTCCGATGAAAATCTTGAAACCCTTGAATGTTTTGGATAAATAAACTAGAGAAATATTAACAGATGATTTCTAAGAGAAATGAGTATACAAAGTGCAGAGAAAAACTGTCAGTTTCAAGGTTTTGAAAAATAACAATGGTGGAAACCGGCCAGATACACAAAGCATCCTTTCGGATTCCTAAAGAAATAACTCAAAAGAGGAAATACTAAACAAAAATCAATGGATAGTAAATCAGAGAGTCAGTGAAGAGCTTACCATTGTCGCTGTAGAGAAGAAGAAGAAGAAGAATTGGGAAAAGGAAGGAGCAGTTGCAGAGAAAAAGATAGGGTTTGAGTAGAGAGAGAAATATTTAGAGAGAGGAGTTTCGTAAAGTTTTGGAAAGGGCGAGTCAGAGTCTATTTAAAGGAGAGAAAATATCTTTTAGCAAAAAAGTAGTGACTTAAGATATTTTCAAAGTACAAAAAAATTTGAATTTTAACCCCTTTTCACTTTTTGAAACCTGTCCCGCTTTAATAGACTAAATAGTTGAAGTACTAACTTGGTGAAAGCGAAGAGCTTAAAGTCTGTCGTTAGGAGGCAAATAAAGTCTGCCGGTTAGTAGTAATTTAAGTCTACTGGTATGAAAGAAAAATTTGAAATTAAAATTAAGCAGTAGGATCAATCATACCAAGATTTCTCCTTAAATAAGCAAACCTGGTTGCATCCAGTGGCTTTGTGAGAATGTCAGCCAATTGATGTTCAGTTGGAACGTATTCCAGACTGATGTTACCTTTTTCCACATGATCTTTAAGGAAGTGATAACGGATATCAATGTGTTTTGTCTTCGAGTGCATCACTGGATTCTTGGGGGCTGAAATTGCTGAAGTGTTGTCACACATGATTGGACAATTTGCAGTCTTGATGTTATAGTCCAATAGTTGCTACTTCATCCATAGTAGTTGAGAGCAACAGCTGTTGGCAGCAATGTATGCCTCTGTGGTTGAGTTTGCAACCGATCCTTGCTTCTTGCATGACCATGAAACAAGTCTATTTCCAAGAAATTGACAAGTCCCACTGGTGCTTCTTCTGCTCACTTTGCAAGCTGCATAATCTGCATCTGAGTACCCAATTAGATCGAAGTTGTTGCGTTTGGAATACCAGATACCCAGATTTGTAGTTGTTGAAACATATCTGATGATACGTTTGGCAGCAAGCAAATGTGATTCCCTTGGATCTGCCTGAAATCTAGCACAAACACAAACAGCAAACATAATATCAGGTCTACTGGCAGTAAGGTAAAGAAGTGAACCTATGATTCCTCGGTACTTGGTCACGTTCTCTTGCTTTCCCTTTTCATCTTTGTCAAGATGGCAATCGGTAGACATTGGAGTCTCAAATCCTTTTTCTGAATCAAGACCGAATTTCTTGATAAGTTCCTTTGCATATTTGGTTTGGCTGATGAAGATTCCGTCTGAAGTCTGTTGAATCTGCAATCCTAGAAAGTAGGTGAGCTCTCCCATCATGCTCATCTCGAACTTGCTTTGCATCAGCTTCTCGAATCTTTCGAATCGTTCTTCCCTGGCTCCCTATCGGTCTTTTTTTTTTATTTTTTTTGGAAGTGGTAGACCTTGACATCTCGAAGTAGGATTTACTGATTTTTTTTTTTTTTGAAATCGAGAGGGAACGATGCACTAGTCAACTAGTGATGCATTTATGAATGGTTAGGAGGGAAGATGAATTTGGAGATGGCAATTAAGAACAATGGTGAGGGGGTTTTGTCTTATCTTCACATATTTTAGAAAACAAAAAGAAAACACATAGAAAAACCACTTTTTTTGTAGATTAAAGCATTTGACCGAATCCAAAGGCTGCCTACGTTCCTCATTTCGAGGCTCAGGTCATCGTAGTTCTTTCTTGATAGAGAAATTTTCATTTTGCTAATCTTTTTTTTTAATTTGAAGAGTTTTTTTTCTTCTTGTTTGGGGAGAACGAAATCCTTTTTATTTTATTATTTTTTAAATGATTTTTTTGTGTGAAAAGGAACGATTTTTTTTTGGAAAGGAAAAGAGAACTAAATATTACACATGATTTTTTTTAAAAAAAACAACCCCCCTATTTTTGCGATCATTGAAATGAGATGTGACGATTACGTACCTCCGGACGATCCTTTCAAGAGAATAAATGATAAATAATCAATTCTTTTATTTTTTTAGCCCCTGCAAAATTGTTAGTGATACCAAAGGAAAACAACAAAGATCTCAATATGTATAAATACAACACATGATTTAAAGGAAAGAAATTTTTTTTTGAAAGGTGGAGTAACAGGAAAAATGGATGCACCAAACGGTAAAAATAAGCGACCCAACGAATAAAATAGGCACAACATCGAACAAAATTGTTAAAAATGAGGAACGAGCCACGTAGGAAAAAGGTGAGCGCAGCCCAACACCAATTTGGGCGCTCCGCCCACATGAAATGGTCATGTTCACTTTTATCTTTTGGCACTTTAACCTTTAACCTTTCATTCCTTTAACACTTAGACCCCTCTTGTTTCCTTCTTGTCTTTTAACTCTATTTAACCTTTTCAAGCTTTTTTTTAAAGGAGAAAAAAACTATGCTCTTTAAAAAAAAAACTGTGAAAATAATTTCTTTTGGAAAACATTATTTTTTTAGAAAAAAAAACATACTCTCTCCGTCCCTAAATAATCGTCCTAGTTGACCCGGCGCATAGTTTAAGAAAAAACAATTGACTTGGTTATTTATATTGGTTTAATGTGTAGTTTCCTTTAAAGGCCATGTGTATGTGACCCATAATAAAAGTAGAGTGAAAAAGTAAGGGTAAAGTGGTAAAAGTGATATTCTAAAAAGGTAAGTTTCAAACTGGACAATTATTTTGGGATGGACAGAAAAAGAAAGGAGGACGATAATTTAGGGACGGTAGGAGTATATATTTCCCTTCTAACTCTTTTATTTACTTTTTGGTTTTTTGAAACAACCATTTTTCAAAAACCCTCTTTTTTTGTTTTTTTTTTTGAACTTTTTTTTTTGAAAAAATGAATTTATTTTTGCTTTGAGAAAATGAGTTTCTTTTTACTATTTAAAAAAAAACAGATGAATTCTTCTTTTTTTTTTAATTTTAGAAAACAAATTTCTCTTTTTTTTTTTTGAAAACTTTTTTTTGATTTTTTTAAATTTCGAAAAACGATTTTTTTTAAGATTGAAAAATTACATACACACAAGAAACCAAAAAAATATAAAAGAGAAAAGAAAAAACAAGCATATTGCTATTAAAGGAAAGAAGTTTTTTTTGTTGTTTTTTTTTAAAGATTGAAAATTATATGCATTAAAGAAGCTAAAGAAATGCAATATAAAAAAAAAAAAAAAAGCATATTGATAATTTCAAAAAACGTGAGTCTAGTCCTCTTTTGTTTTAAAGAAAACAATAAAATCCCCAGCAGAGTCGCCACTGTGAGTGTCCCGTTTTTAACTGGATCCGTGCCATTGAAAAGCGGGGTGGTTTCGAAACTTCGAAGCGCGTGGAATACGCTTGGCCTCTATTGTGAACCCAAAATATGTATAACAGAGTCGTCATCTTTATTTTTATGAGAAATAAAGAAAAACCAAAAATACTAGATTGTATGGGTTTGAGAGCTAAGTTACGAGTTAAGAAGGCATTAGACACCCAACTTGCCCTTTCGGTCTCACAATGGGTTTGTCAATATGCTCGTTTTATTTTATACACTTTGGTTCAGAACAAAACATTTATATATATATAAAGAAATTAAAAAGAGATTACTTTACATTTATTAAAAAAAAGAAAACAAAATTACAACTAAAATAATATAACTTAAAGAATAATTACAATATTTTTATAAGCTATTTTAAGGATAAAACATTTATACTAATAACAAACATTATTTACATTACACGTAAAAACATGAAAGAAACTTATTAAATAATAATTAACATAATCTTTTCCATATTTAATGTATGTGCAGAAAAGAAACTAATTAAAATAGAAGAAAAATATAACTATTATATATTTAAAGAAAAGGCGGAAAAGAAACTAATTTAAACGGAAATGAAATATAACTATTATTACATTTAAAGTAAGACAGAAAGAAACTAATTTAAATGAAAATGAAATATAACTATTATTACATTAAAGTATAAACCGAAATAAAACTTAATTAGATATTTACATTTAATTTATAGATTATAATAGATAACTACGGGGATAGAACTTACTTCCCGGAACGTGAGTGTTTGAACCCGGTATGCCTGGGCTTAAGCCCACTAGGCGGTTTAGATGTGCTTACCCTGTCCTTTTGAGAAAGAAAGTATTTTTTTGCTGCTTTGCTATTGCGGGGATTCAGGCAGAGTGACTACTCCGATTAGTTGCTTTTCGCCTCGAGATCCGGGCGGCACAACAACTTGCTTTTGCTTTTTTGCTTGCTTGTTTTGTGTGCTTTTCGTGCTTGCTGAGTCTGAAATCGGGCAGAGCAACTGCTTGCTTTTGCTTGATATTGCGTCTTGAATCGGGCAGAGCAACCGCTTGCTTCGGTTGGATTTGACGTCTGGATTTGGGTAGGGCAACTGCTCCGTTTGGGATTTTTGAACCGGTGAAATAGAGCGGAAACCTAGTTGGGTAGTTATGGTTCACTTTGGGCGGAGAGTTTTAGTGTTTAGGGGGAATTTGGAAGAGCTTCGGGGCTGGATATGAAATAACCTCGGCGTTCTCTCGGGAGAACTTTCACAAACTGTTGTGTGAAGTGTGCGAATTTCTGAAGCCGTGAGGTTTTATTTATAGCCGAGGATTGGGGATTCCTTCGTTGTTAAGTATCATCCATTGTGTCTGAGCAGCTTGTACCATGTGCTGAAAAGGTTGCACCAAAAGGTAAAAGCTACAGTGCAGGGGTAAAGTGGGCTCGACCCAAAGCACGAATGGGCGCAGCGCCCAGCCCTTTTTCCTTTCCAATTTTCGCTTTTTGACCCCGTGCAATCCACTGTTTATGCATCCTTATTTTCTTTTGCATTTTTTTGCATTTTAAACCCTGTAACTTGACATTTGTTAGTTCTTTTAACATGTCTTGATATTTTATGTCATGTCATACAACAGGGGTACGTAATTAGGGTGTCTACAAGGTATAGATGTTAAATTGGGTTGACACTAACCCTACAGGGCCAGCCCTATAGGGTCGTGACCCTACAGGACCGCGGGTTAAACGGGTCACTCAAATCGTGACCTTAACCCTAACCCTGTAGGTCTCGGTTTAATAGGGCCGGCCCTATTAGGCGATTAACAATAATACAAATATACGATCTAAAATAAAATAAAGTCATACAACTTAACTACTTAAGTCACAAAATTTAAAACACAAAACAATTAACAACTTCAAGTCTTCAAGTACTAGTGTACTAATTAAAAAGTACTAATAAAAACAAAAACAAAAAAAGAGCACAAATATGTTAATAATCAGAGAATTCAGATATGATAGCCAAAATAATTTATTCAGTCACTTTGTTCTACTGTACTAACTTATGAATTTAGTTAGTTGCCTTTTCAAACTTTTCTCTAAGGCAATCACATTTTAAAGCTAGATAGCAACATAATACAAGGAAATTGTATACAAGTTACCAAAACACGTGAGGAGTATAGAAGCAGCAACCACCACTTAGATGCCATCAAACATAAGCCTTGTTCGGCTTCCTGCACCTTGATCAAACATTCTTAGTTTCACTTTTATTTCCCATGGCCCTTTTGACTGGGTCTTCAATCTTCACTCATCAGTCATCATCTTCCCATTCTAAGATTATAACCCCACCCCCCTCTCTCTCTCCCTCTCTCTCACACACACACATACAAACACACACCTTAATCATTCACTAATACAGTAATACTCTAATAGGTCCTTCCCGGACCCAGACGGCCAGACCCTGTGCACCGGTCGTCCTTATTTTGTTATTATTCAATAATTTCTAAATTAGGGTTTCATTAAAAACTTACCAGGTTTGCTGTTCAGTTGAAGATAACAGCGAGATTGAAGACGACGCGTCGACGACAAGATTGAAGATGAGTAGATGACGACGAGATTGAAGACTGAAGACGGCCCTTCTTTTCTGCCGTTTCTGTAACTCTGTTTCCCCCTTTTGCCATTTAAGTTTTGGTTGGGTGTCAGGTGAAAATGAAGGTGAAGCAGTGAAGACTCACCAGTCACCACCACACGCACTGACCACTTGAGTGACTTGACTAGGGTCTGGTCTCCTCCGTCTTTGGTCTTTGTTCTTTCACTCTTTAGTCTTTAGCCTTTTGGCCCTTTTTGGCCTAAAAAAACAACCAGCCAGTGGGTCAGCCTGTTTACCCTGCAGGCCGACCCATTTTGCCCGCGGCGCTATAGGGTCAGCTCGTTTAGCCCGTTTATTAAACGTGTTGCACTTTTCCAACCATAACCCTTTCCGATTTTCGGTTAATAGGGTCGACCCTGCGGTTCCCTACCCTTTTAACATCTCTACTACAGGGGGTTCTGAAGAGCCAGCCTCGAGCATTGCTGGAGTATGTTCAGGATAGTTAAAGATAGAAACAGAAGTTGACCCTGTCAACTAAGGACCAGACTATCACCATCAGTCACAAAGAGAAGTCTCACACGACCACAGGGCCAGTTCAGATCATTGTGGTTGGGCAGAGTTCCACTCAAGGCGAGCTGGCGGCTAAAGTTCGTTGTCCTTTGCTGACGATGGGGTCGGGGGGATAAGACGAGCATCCGAAGAGCATGGTTTTGGATGAGGTGGATCAGGTGGAGACACATGCTGAAGCTGAGGAAAAGTTGGAATGTGACACATTACAAGTGCGCGATAAAGCCTGAATTCACCGTACAAGACGAGCTAAAGGAGATAGTGATTAACCCTGCCTATCCCGAGCTGAAAATTAAGATAGGCATGGCTCTTTCTGTTAAGGCCCGTGCCAATTTGATCAGACAGCTCCAAAGCAGTTTGGATGTTTTCGTGTGGCGACCAGATGACATGAAAGGTGTCAGTGAGGAGGTGGCAGTACATTGCCTCAGCGTGGATCCGGCTTATAGGCCTATTCAGTAGTGGCCTAGGCAGTTCTCCTTAGAGAAAGATAAGGCAATTAAGGAGGAAGTGGAAAAACTGCTTCGAGCAGACATAATTAAGGAAATTCACTATTCGACCTGGTAGGCCAATGTGGTCATGATGAAGAAGTCGAATGGCAAATGGAGAATGCGTGTGGATTTAACCGATCTCAATAAGGCCTACCCGAAAGATTGCTATCCTCTTCCCCGTATCGATAAACTGGTGGATGCTATTGTGGGGTTTGAGTTTTTGAGTTTCTGATGGGCGCAAAACGCAACTCGGGCAAGATTACCCGGCCGTATCAAGTAATAAAGTACGTAAGTACGAGTCGATCCCACGAGGAATGCGCGTAATTCTCACTCCAACTAAGTACCGAAATTATGCTAACTAATTATATTTGAGCGAAAAGAAATTGAATTAAAATCTAAAAATATAAACAACCTAGAAAGCAATTAAATCTAAACTAAAGCGGATGTGGTTTGGCAACAACAAATCAATATAGAAATATAGGAACGCATTATTTCTAGTCTAGCCGGTGTTTAATTTAATCCTCTTTCTACTTTTCTTTAACTCAAGTTTTGGTAGTCGGGTGCACTATTTTATTCGCTACGGGCTCTCGCAACGTATAGCAAATATAGCTACAACTCCTAGCTACGGGCTCTCGCTTCTTATAACATAGGAGAAAATAGTCACGTGTCAAAGCAAACACCCAATGACTATCTACGCACGATCTCCTCTCGGTCTCACGTAATGTAAACAATTAATGTGATTTTCGGAATTAATAGGACGGGCTCTCGCATCTTATCCTATAATTCTAATGATCATCTAATGGTTCGCTACGCCATTAAAAGCATGAAGATCACACAATAATAACCAAACACATGGGTAATACTTCGCAAAAAGAAACTCTCTATATTTTTCTACAAGTCATGTTGGTAGCCGAGACAAATGAAATTGGTTAACTACGGGCTCTCGCATCTTATAGTCAACCCTAATCTCTCCGACCTCGCGAATGGCTAAGGTGGTTCGATCGCGTGTCAAACCTAGTCTCATTTTGGCTATCGGTGTGTGTCACAAAACACCAACAATTAAATTGATTGGTCCGAAATAAATAGGTAGCCCTCGCGGATCCTAAATATTTCTAAAATCATTTAATTAGTGATCAATTAATTAAAGGCATTAAGTGCACAAAATAATAACCAACATGAATGTGTACTAAATAAAGAGATAAATTAAATTAAAACACTACATTTAACATAGAAAAATAATTGCATTCCATAATTATTTAAGCACAAACCAATTCTTCAATTACAATATTAATCAACCCAAGAAATCATAATAAATATCTAAAAATATAAGTTGGAAGAATTAAACCGAATAATCGCGGATCCGAGATTGAAATAAATTGTAATTGCGTCTTTGGCTCTTGAAATGATGCTCCAAACCTTCATTATCGGACAATTGAATGGAGGAATTGAAGAGAATTTGATGGAAATGGAGGTTGGTGCCCTATTTGGGAGCAATGTCCCAAATGGGGACTTGTCTGGTTCGAATGAAGGCTGCCAGAGATAAAGGAGAAGGCAAGAAAGCTGGAGGTAAGTCAGGGGTATTTTCGACATAGGAGATCTAGGAATGGGAAAGGAAAGAGAGGTGGTCGGAAGAGGGTCAACCAAGGAGGAACACGCGGGTTGCCCAGCTGGGGAAATGGGTGAGATATGTGAGATGAAATGGGCTGGAAAGGCGGGTGATGGGCTGAAGGAAATGGCTGGACACGCGGGCTGACCCGGATCCATGAGGAAGCACGCGGGTCGCGCTTAGTGGAGGAGAAGCGGCAGATGCTGACACTGGCTTCACATGGTGATCGACAACGCGCCAGGGACTTCTCTGCAATTGCGGCGGCTTCCCTACAGTTTCTGATTATTGCTCCGGTGCCCCTAGGCTTCAGAAATTGGCGCCGCCTTCCTGTCTTCCTTCCAGGTTTGCATTTTGGTCCTCAGTTAGTCTTTTCAGCCCCTGTTAGCTTGATTTTGCCTTGGATCTCTTAACGCACTTAACGAACTTTGTCCAAATAATTTCCAAATTAACTTTTAAGCTCGGAATTGTCTCGAACTTCGTGCTAAACACCGTATAAAAGCTCGATTATGCTTGGAAACCTACATTAAGCGCAAAAACACAAATAATAATATTTCCAAAGCATAATTAATTCAAAAATAGCACAAAATAAAAGAAAATTCCCGGGAAAATTCGTGGAAATCTTGCGCTCATCAGTTTCATCGATTCGTATTCAGGATACCATCAGGTGAAGATGAATGTAGAAGTAAGGCATCCTGGTGGTGAAACGTTTTATCCCACCTTAGATTCAACAAGAAGGGTTTTTCCATCCTAGGCGTCAACTTTATTGGGGTCGTCGCTCAATAGCTTGAAATAGTTGGGGTTGGAGTGACCAGTTATGCGTTTGTTTTTCTTGTCAAGCGAGAACATAAAGAGTTTTCTGAACAAGGTCATATCGGGCTCAAACCCGAGCAGTCTACATGCTACGGTCCCCTTAGTAGTTATGGCCTTTTTTCTTAATGTCCAAGTCAAAGGCTCGCACACGATAGTTTTTTGGGTCAATGCCTAGAGAGTAGAACCAGGTTGATATTTCTTCGTCACAGGTCAGGTCATTCCATTTCATGAAGGCCGGCTCATCGATTGCGTGTTTTTGCCTTTACGTATTTTTCTCCTTTCTTGAGGAGCGCCTGTACTGGGGGATTCAGACCCAGAACGTCTATCCTCCTCGTCAAATACTTGCTCACTCCCAACATAGGCAGGGTAATCCTCATCCTGCTCGTTCTTGGCATGTACATCTGGCTCCTTGTTGGAAGCAATTCAGGATCTTTGTTCGTAGTTTCCAGGAATTGTACCAGCAGCCAAGCTTTCATCCAGTTCAGTTCCTTCAGAGCTGTTCGAATCAATCTCAAAACTCTCCTCGCTCTCAGATGAAGCTCTGTGATCGTAGTCGTGTCCTTTAATTTATGAGCCGCTCTTGTCGTAAGAAGACATCCTACAGGAATCAGATAACATACATTAATTCTTGCCCGTTAAAGCAGGCGTGAAAGATCGGGTAAAACCCTTGATTAGAGTTTTACATCTCGAACTAGTAAGCAGGGCACCAGTTCTCAATTTCCTCGATCCATACCTAAGAATGTGCTCGCGTGTGTGTAAAGGTCAAAATAAGTAACCAAGACGGACCTAGAAAAGGTAGGGAAACTTTTTGGAAGATGACATCAAACAGAAATTAAGGAAAAAGTGGAGTTCAAGTGGTTTCACCGATTGGATATCGAAACTTCCAGTAGGTAGACTAGGTTTCTAGCAGAGATGAAATGAAGATGAAGTGAAAACAATAGAGCAATGCAGATCAGAAAGTTACCTGTTACTAGATCTTCGATGTCGATGAAGTCTGATTGGCTGATTTGTTTCCTTGATTCTTCAAGAACTCAAGCAATCCGAAAACAATTGAGGAGTAAAAGGGCTCGTGAGTTTGGAGGGTTTGTGAAAAGAATAGAAGGAGGATGGATTTTTTTTCTTTTATAGGTCAGATGAGGGGCAAAAGGGGAAGAAAACTTACCTACAGACGTGACTTCCTGGACACAAGGCACATGAGTCGAGGCGTCATATTTAATGCTGCCTCGGGAAAGATGCACGCATGCAGCTTCTAGCTTCAAACGACAGCTGCACCCTAGCGTCGCTTCAGTGCATGCCTGACATCCACCTACCCTTTCTAGTCGTTGGTGTGATCTTTTGTGCTCCCACTACCAAGCCTGCTTTACCAGCCTTGCCAATAATCAAAGTGGTAAAGTCTTATGACAAACATACGACGCATTTTTCCTAAACCGAATTTTATGCTCCTCGCTCCGAGCATGCATGCTTGCGAGACAAGAAGCAGGGGGCCACTGAACTGCCTGGCCCAAAAGGCCCAAGCATTGGTCACGTGCCCAACACACCGTCGCCATCTCCTCGGTCACGAGCAAAACACATGCGTTCATCATAGCCCGAGCTAAACTCAAAAGCATGCAGGGACAAATGGCTGGCCGCCCAGGCATAACAAGCGAGCATCCCCCTGTCTGAAGCCTAGGGTCAAGAGTATAACGAGCAGGCAGAGGTCTTAGCAAGCATGCTCATCCCGTTCAGTTACATGGTAATGGCTATCTTGAATGTGGGGAGTTAAAACCGGGAAACCCGCCCCCACGTTAGGGATGTGGCCCTGAACGTGCCCACCTTTCACGCCCTTGCCTTCAATGTCCGGCTTCCAGCCTTGAAGGCTGGCCCTATATAAGTGATAGATGTGTTTTATACGCTTCTATTGGGTACTTTTATAGCTTAGAAATAGCAATTCCACAAGGCTTTTGACTACTAATATGTGTTTTTGAGCTTTATTGTGAGTTTTAGGGTTTTAGGTGAAATTATGAGATTTAAAAGGCTTAAAGTGAATAATTGAAGGAAGGGTGAAAAGTGCTGAAAGTGGAAAGAAGATTGTATTGCCTGAGGAAACCCCTTGTTGACGCAAGGGTAAGAGACCTTTCCCCCGTAAGGTCTCCAGTACATAGACCAATGTTGAGCCAAGGCCTTGCGGCCATATCCATAAGGGACCTTGCCCCCACAAGCCCTTCAGTTTATGTGAAGCTGTGGGTTCCCGGGATGGAGTGCTCCCGCGCCCTTGGATAGGGGTGCGCGTACGTGCGGATGCAGTGACATCCACTGTTCTCGTTCCACCCTCCCTTTTCTAGGGGAGGACGAAATCAAAAGTGCGAGAGGAGTGCTGTCGAAATAGCACGTTGGAATGCGCCTCGGTTGCCTTTAGTGGATTTTTTATCCAATATGGGAGCTTTAGGTTTTCTATGTCAAGTTATCCCTTTTTTAGGGGATACCAGGATATAGGAATGCATCACCCTTCTATTCTCATTCTCCCTTTTTTAGGGGAAAACGTGAAAGTGCAAGGAAGGAATGTTGCAGCGCCCCCACTATGGATTTTATGAAAATAGCCTTATGGCCTATCTCGGATCATTATGGGTGCTTTGGGTTTTCTACGTCAAATTATCCCTTTTTTAGGGGATACCAGGACATAGGAATACATCACCTCTCCATTCTCATTTTCCCTTTTTTAGGGGAAAACGGAAAAGTGCAAAGAGAGATGTTGCGAGGCCCCACTGGATCCAAAATGTTTTAGAGTCGCCATATTTATTTTAAGGAATAAATAAAGCAAAACCAAAAAGAAAACCAGAGATAATGAAAACGGGTTCGGAGGCTAAGTTACGAGTTGGGAAGTCGAGTAAAGTTAGCATGAATCAACAAGCATAAAAAGTCAAGGCAAAATATTACAGGCATACCTCGCTCAAGTTGAGCCCTACGTGTCCGAGCAGGACGTGGCCGGCGGTGTCGCGATCATTGGTGACATCCTCTTGCAGTAGCCGCTTCATAATGCCCTTCCCCACCAACCCGACAGGACTACCGCGGGCAGATAGGTCGATGTGCCCGATATTGGGGACCTGAGATAGCCCACTCGCAATGGCCCGGGCAGCAGTGACAGTCGTCGGCATTTCATAGCCGGGAAGCAGCCACGGCTTCGTTGATTCCCTGGCAGTGTGCTCGGAGCCCGTGCCCCGGGGATGGGTAGATCGGTCGGCGGGTGAAGAAGGATGTCTCTTTCTTTTGCCCGTTGCCTTGGCTGCCTTGGCAGCGGCATCGTCAGCAGCCGTAGCGGGCACATCGGCAGCCGGCTGAGGAGGGGGAGGAAGAGTTTCAGCAGGTTTCTTGGCTGTTGGAGGTTTTTTGGCCGGAGGACCAAACGAAACGGTGGGTATGGACTGGGCTGGTTTGCTTACCAAAGCGGCCACCCTTCTGCTCTCCTCTGCTTCAAGCTTCTGTAGCTGCCTCAAGGTCATCATAACTGCATAAGACAGAGAGAGAATCAGCACGACAATTATGAAAAATTAAAAATCAAAATAACAAGGGAAATAAAGTATCGATCAGGGGCAGCCGAGTAAACAGGGGTGCAGTCGTGCTCGACCCTGCGGCACTCATCGCAGCGATTACGGAAATTATGTCTGTGGTAATCACCCCAATAGACATGGGCCTCTTCGGGCTCGAACGTGCAGAAAGGCTCGACCCTGGGCACAACAATGCGGTGCCCACCGGCCAAACGTAAATTCTTGGGGTTGCAGACCAACTCCTTCCAGTCGAAAGGGCTCTCCTGGCCTACACGCTTCTCCCCTTCCATCACGACGCCCAAGGCAGCCCGGATAACGGCCAAGCGACCAGAATCACCGGTAGTGAAGCTGCCGCGGGGGAGCTTGGGAACATTTATACATGCCTGGCTCATAGGCATTATTGGCCAGCCTGTCCGGGATTCGATTAAGACGGCTCTCCTATCCCAGGCCTTGACCTTGCTCGGAACCTCGGACAGAATCTTGAGAAAGCTGGAGTTGGACCGGAGGTTCACCCGACCATAAGCATCAACGCTTAAAATGAATAGACACCAGAATATATTAAGTGTTGGCTCTATTCGCAGCAGACGACACGTCACTATATATGCCATTAGAGCCCAGACTGTATTCAACATCAGGTCGCCAGGCATTGGGCCAAACTCCTTGAGAAATCCAAGGACGAAGGGATCTAGAGGTAGACGCAACCCTACCAGGAAGAAATCAGCGAAAAATAGCAGTTTTCCATCCTGCTCGCGGGGATACTCCCCATCCAATAACACCGCTTTTTCCACTCGGTAGTTTTGGGGATCCACCCCCATTGAAGTAAACCATGCAGTAAGTTTGGCGGGGGTATCTAAGGAGGCCCAGTGGGCGGCATAGAGGGTTTCATCAGCCGCGGACATCCAGTCTGGCATGGGGGTAGAAGTGGTGGCCTCGTCTCCGGCACCGGCAAGCTGCCTCCTCCTCCGGGCTATTGGAACGTTATCAGAATCCTCCTCTCCCGAGTCACATGCCTGATTAACGACCACGATTTCCACAGCGTCAAGCGATATCTCATCCCCTGCCCTCTCCTCGGCCACAGGCTCAACTCGTTCGGGCAGCTGTGCTGGGCCTTGCCCGCCAGCGGCCACTGTTCCACCTCTCCATCAGACAAGCCGTGCTCACTTGAAGAGTCGATGAGTGTGATCACGGGCACACGCGCTCTTGTCACAATGGCCTCTCCGGCCACGGACTCATCTCCCTTTTCAACTTCGACGTCTAAGGAAGGAGACTTCTCGCCGCTCAGTGGGTCATTTTGCTCGCCATAGCTAAAAGCCTCCCTGTCATTCTCCGAGTACTCTCCGTCGGACATCTACATAGAAATCAAGGAAAGCAAAGGTCATACTTTGCTCGCAGCATAGAATAATTAAGAAAGGGAGAAAAATCCTTAAGTCTAGGTATATCCAAGGGCCATGCCCGCCTAGCAGGCAGGACACAATGGATGACTCTCCTCGATCTCTGCCTATGGTCTTTACCAATCCCACGAGTTTTACCCAAAAATTCAGGAGATGAAGAAGAAACCCAGGAAATTCAAAAATGAAAGAGCAGACCTGTAGACACCCCAATTTCGTACCTCAGATATATGACATGACAAAAAATATCAAGAACTGTTAAAACATTAACAAATGTCAAGTTACAGGGTCAAAATTGCAAAAGGACAAAGCAGAATGCACAAAAGGACAAATTGCGAGGGGCGAAGTGTCAAAAATGAGCCATGTTTGAGGTTTGGGCACCACTACTAGGGTTTGGGTGTGGCGCCCAAGCCCTATAGGTGGCACCCAAACCCCACTCTCCAAGCACTATTCATCACTCCATTTGCCGTAAAATGCAAATCGTCCAACGCAGTGTACAACTCCCTGATGCACGGAGAGAAATCACAAAATTCCTTCGATGTCCCAGCCTCCTCCTATAAATAGAGGCCTCCGGCTCCTTCATTCAACACACTGCTTTGCGTAAAATTTCTCTGCGTCTACATTCTGTTGAAGAAATAAACACCGATAGATAAATTTCTAAAGCCTCGAAACCACTGCCAAACCTCAGCAAACACAAATCCAACCGGTAGAAGTGTACCTTAGCCCCCGACTAGGTATCCACCCTTTTTCCCGGTCCAAAAATCGAGGATAAGCGGTTGCTCTGCCCGATTTAAAAGGCCAAAATAACCGATAGTAAGTTACTCGCCAAAATTTAGCCTTTTCGGTCAAACAAACAACCGAAATAAATAGCAGTTACCCCGCCCCCGATCCCGAGAAAAGTAACTTTCGTTCTGTGCCCAAATTCACACAACACACAACTTCAACCGACCACAAAAAAGACTCTCTCTCCCAGGGACAGGCGAGCACACCCTACGCCGTTTGTAAGCTTTTATTGTTAAAGTTTTTTATTTCTATGTAATAGTATTATTTCGATCCGGCCCAATGTAAATATATAGCGGTTGTCTTTGGATTTTATTAGGAAATAGTACTAAATGTAGCCGTTATTATGGCAAAATATTTTTAGATGAGTTTGTATTTATTTATTTTATTCAATAAAGTTCTTTATTTGTAAATGTATTATTTCGATCCGGTTCAATATAAAAATATAAGCGATTATCTTTGCGGATTTTATTAAAAATAATACTAAAAAGCCGTTATAATGGCCAAATATTTTTAAATGTGTCTGTAATTATTGGAAAGAGGCGTGCGAGTCAAGTAAATAATGTGGCCACGAATGTATCACATTTAATTTTCCCTTGTCAAAATAAGACCTTATTTATTTGCTAAGTAAATGTGACAATAAGCATACTCGATCCAAAAACGTTCGAGACGAAAGAGCGAGTTGGGTGCTAGCACCTTCCCAACTCATAACTTAGCCTCCGAACCCGCTTTCTAAAATCTACGGTTTTCTTTTACGGTTTTCCTTTATTTTGCCTTAAAATAAAGGTGGCGACTCTAAAACATTTTGGATCCAGTGGGGCCTCGCAACATCTTTCTTTGCACTTTCACGTTCTCCCTAGCGAGGGAGAATGAGAATGGAAAGGTGATGTATTTCTATGTCTTGGTATCCCAGAAATAATGGATAACTTGGCGTAGAAAACCCAAGGCACTCATAGTGATCCAAAATAGGCCATAAGGCTATTTTCATAAAATTCATAGTGGGACGTCGCAATATTCTTTCTTGCACTTCTCTATTTTCCACTGAAAGATAAAGGGAAAATGGGAATGGAAGAGTAATGCATTCCCATATCACGTTATCCACGAAATAAGGGATAACTTGACATGGAAAACCATAAGTTCCCATATTGGATACAAAATTCACTCAAGGCAGCAGAGGCACATTCCAACGTGCTAATATAGAGCGACACTCCTCTCGCACTTTGGATTTCGCCTTCCCCTAAACAAGGGAGGGTGGAGCAGAGGCGGTGGTGTCCCGCATCCGCCGTCACGCGCACCCTATCGAGGCGGGGCGGGAGCACATTTCAGGAACCTCACGGTGGCGACTCCTTGGGGGCGTTGTTTTATTTTAAATAAAATGGAGGGCTAGACTTCGCAAAATAAAACCATTTTTTGTTTTTATTTGTTTACGGCTGCGATATGCTTGTCATATTAATTTACGCATTTGAATAAAGTGTTCCCATTACGGTAGTAGCCATATTTGTGGATATGATCCTCCATCGGCGGCGATCTCGTTCGATAACAGTTACGGGCATGTTTAAGAATATAAAAAATATATATATATACATTTTTAAAAAAAAAAATCAAAAAATATATATATATATATATATATAAAAAAAATATATATATATATATATATGCACGTAAGTTCAAAAAAAAAAAAATATATAAGTGCGCATAAAATATATATATATATATATATATATATATATATATATATATATATATATATATATATATATATATATATATATATTCTCTATATATATGTGTTTGTACTATTTACATATATATATTATGTGTAATACTATCCGGGCAGCACAACAAAAAAGGGCTGGGGCTTTATTTCAAAAAAAAAAAAAAAATCTTTTCATTTTCAGTCTTATATTATTTTATTCTGCTTCATCTTCATTATGCAAAATATACATATGTATATATATATGCATTCATTCCGTCATTTTTATTTTGGGATTAGGACCCATTTTCTAAAGATAAATAGATTCCCCGCTTTTCTTTCTATTTCTTGATGGTATGCTTGCTTGCTCTCGCTTAAGCTAAAAAGCCGAGAAAATCCATACACAACAGCAAGACAGGCCATATCTGTTTTATTTTATATTTCTATATCTAAAGAAAAAAAAACAAACTTCTCTTTTTCTTTTTAGATACCGCACACACGCGCACATGCATATAGATATATTCGAACTGCTACCCTACACCATGGCCGACCTACCCCTGCATAAACCAACGTTAGGCGCATATGATTTTTAGGACACTTCAAGACCAGCCGGTTTTGCATTTTAAATTATGGGTCGGCCCAGTCAAAAAAAAAAATGTGCGCAAGTCAAAAAAAAATGTGCAAGTCAAAAAAAAAATGTGCGCAAGTCAAAAAAAAAATGTGCAAGTCAAAAAAAAATGCGCAAGTCAAAAATTTTTTTTTTACTGGGGCTGATTTATTATTTTTCTAAGTGCTCGACCCAGATCATTTTGAATGGTGGATCCCGGAAAGAATATAGGCCCTTCGCCTGGGATCAGTCCGATCTCGGGGAGTCGAAAGGCAGGTGGAATACGTTGGTCCTATACTCTGGAGAAAGAATCCATTATTCCAGGAAAGTCTTGAGACTGTCAAAATTAAGCAGGTGCTTATCCGGTCATTTTGTAGGGAAAATAATAAAATAATAAAATATACTAATAAAGGCGTTGTACTCCAAGCCGAGAAAAGCCTTGACCCGACCTTCGATACAGTCCATTTTCCCGAGCTTGGCCAATTTGGAAAGGTAGAGCGATCTTGGCCGATTGATCTGGGGAAGATAATGAGAAATCGGATCGAGAGGTATCGAGCAGTCGAATCGGGGCAGCTTTCGGCGAGTGCAGATCGAGCAGTATGGCGAGAAAGTGAAACGATGCGCTATGGAGTGCAATCTGAGGGGCTCGGGATATGCTCGGAGCTCAGGCGGCAATGCGGCGGTGGCTAGATCGAAATTTGGGTGCGCTGGTGGCCGAATAATGAGCAGATGGCTAATCTGAGTGCAGAACTTGAAATCGGTGGTGAGGTAATTTCTTCCCTGCGGTTCCCGGGAAGCATCAACCTCATACACTTCCAAACCCAAACCCTCGGCCAAACACTAACCCACCAAACAACTTACCATCACTCCAAATCCTAACCCTCACCAAGGCTCCTACTACCCAAATGTCAATCCTTACTCATCCTATCCTCCATATCCTCTCCCAAACACTAATATTCCCGAGAATCCAAATGACCTCCCTTTTCCCATGAACAACCCACTCCAAAATAGCCCACATATGGATCCCAGGCTATAACCCGTCGGGCCAAGTTTACCTACTTATCTCCCGATGATCCGGCCATCCAGTAGAAACCATCGAGAATCCACCGGCTACACCCAAAGCCATTACCCGGCTCAAAATCCACCGGCCCGAATCTCTATCAGGCCAGAACCTCTATCCGAGCTCAAAACCTATACAGGCTCAAAACCGGTACCTGTCAAAAATCCACCATTTCAAAACCCCTATCTTGACCCGAGAATCCATACCGGCTCAAAACCCTATCTGCCCGAATCTCTATCAAACCCACGGCCCGAATCCATACCCGGCTCAAAATCCACCGGCCAGAATCATATCGGAATCCTTACGACTCAAATCGACCCAAGATCCATACCACTCAAAATCCATACCCGGCACCACGGCGAAATTAACCCGGCTTTCTAAATCACGCGGCATATACACGAAACCAACTCCCCGACCACCAAAATGGAAGCCGAGCATGGAAAACATGAAAACCATGATGCTCAGCGCTTTCGAACAAAGGGAATTTTCTACTCGGGCATTGACATTACAACCTTCCGGCGATGCGCTTCAAAATTCAAAATGCCGGAGCATAGAAAAGTTTGATGGAATTTGGATGCCATATCCCATCTGAAATCCTACTCAGCTGGTATGCGGTCGAGGGGAGCTAGCTTTGAAGCTATGGCTTCCAATTTTCATCTCACCACGGTAGGGGCGCAGCAATGGCGATGTTGTCGGAGCAGTAGCACTCACGAATACACGGGACCGGATAGCCGAGAAGAATTCCAGAAAGGTATAAAGACAACACTAGCCCGAGAAAATAAGAGAGACCTCGAGTCATGCACCCAGAAAAATGTCAAACATGTCTTTGAATTTGCGATCGTGGTGGAAGCGAAGTTGGCCCGGACTTTTGGCCGGAGGACGATCCGTAGGAGTCATCTTGGGATGTTTATCAAATCTCCAACCCATATACAGGGCACATGCGGTATCTCCACTGGCGGCTTTAAAGAAGTGGTGGAGATAGGGGTCGTATTGATGAAGATACGGACCAGGACAACTAAAAGTCAATACACCCTCGGGTTCTTTCCGATACTAAAGGAAAAGGCAGGCCGCACCGACCCCGGCCGTCAATATGGTAGGAGAAGCCTCGGCCACTTTTCTACTCGAAACTATAGTGCTCAACTCCATGGTCACATGGATGAGGTCTGTCAACTCGGTCGGAGGGAATAATGGCCCCAAGAAATTTCAGAGAGGCGAGCAGGGGTCAGCCGGTACTTTGGCAGTTGAAGCTCTACATGCGTGATATTACGAGGTAATGGCTCGGGGAATGTTGAAGCCTCTTTGAGAACTACAGGCCTCCAAACCTACGCGACAACCGGAACCACGCCCGATGCTTGTAGTATCATCGTCACGGTGGTCACCTCACCAGATCGGTGCTACACTCAAACATGCTATCCGAGGATCGATAGATGACAAGGTAATTGAAAACCTCCTCCGGGACCAAATACAATCAATAACCCTACCTCAAATCAACATGATTGAGGTTAATGAAAAAATCACTTGCTCCCAAGTTCGAAAAAATCAGCCACCTTACCATATATTCTCATTCCCTTCTCTTCATACACTCCATAAAGAGCCTAGGCGCAACATGCTCTCTTGGGGGCGCCATCTGGGTAGCCAAAATACTTGCAACATCGAAAAAGCCACTTGGGTCGGTGGGGATGTTAGCCACCTTACTAGATCTGGCCAGGAGCTTACCAACCAAACTGGAAAAGGGTGACCACTCGGGGAAAAGACAAAGAGAGACAGAATCTTGGGCCTAAAGAAGTGGAAGATACTCTGTTAGCCGGATGAAAACTCGAGGCCAACATTTCCATCAGGGGCTTGCTCTGTCTTCAAAAACCCATCGTGATACATTGG
>CM028377.1:31997631-32188823 GCA_013146195.2 Codonopsis lanceolata | reverse complement strand
ATTTTTTTTCTAATAAATGAAAATTCTAATATAAAAATTATGACTTACAATCTATAATTGGAGAGTTGTAACTTGTAAGAGTATCCACAGTATTGGCTCCGAATATCACTCTAGTTACCTCGCTTTGTTCAGTTACACTTTTTTCTAAAAAAATTCACTCCAATAAACATCCTCTATACGCAACACTATACACCTCAACTAACAAACCTAACTAACGACATATATTTCATCTTTTTTATTTCCCACCATGATTGGAATGAAATATATTTTATTTAAATTTTATATTCTATGAAAAAAATCTTGTATGTTTTAATAATTTCAATTACTTTTTAATAAAAAAAGTATGTGTCAATCAAGGGGAAAATTTATGTTTAAAATACATTTTCATTATTTTTAATTTTGTCCTCTCATAAATTATAACATTAAGGACACAATACAAATATTTTTATTGATCGAAAACAATTTGCAGTTAATTTACAAATTTCATAACAATATTATTATTTAAATTGATATTACACAGAATAAAATTCAAAGTTTGTATCTCAACATTACAATAACACATCAGTGAACCAAATACAACCACGAATTGGGTAAGAATATCATGGAAAACTCAAACTTCAAATATACTCTTATTATTTCCACTACATTTTTCAGTGTCAAAGACTATAACAGACACCTTGGCTTTTTGGTGCTTCACGCGAGTTTACTGGATAAATCGACGCAACCTCTAAGTAAAATGTTAAAATTTACCACCATAAAAGCCACCGTTGTTGAGTTCTTCATGATCCCTCAGTGAGTGAGTGAGTGAGAGGTTGGCCAATCTTCACTTACTGTTGTGCTCATTATTCTCGATTTTGCATCCTTCCCAATCTGTCATGCTCACTTCTCTAAAGCAACATTAATAAACTTTTTAGGATTTGAACTTCAAACCTAGTTGCCCACCAAACCTAGAAGCTGTAACATATTCATCGGTTAAAAACATTTCATTCAAATAATCAAAAGAGGATTGTATGATTGTATAATTTGAGGAGGAAGAAAACCCATCCCCTTAACCAAAAATCAAAAAATAAAAGTAGTGATATCGGAAGATATGCAAACCAAAAGTGGATTCACATTCCAAGAGTTGATGTCCTTCCTACTCCAAGTAATTAGCCAACAGGTTTGTAAGTACATACCCATATCAAGTTGATCATTGCAGCAAGTCCATATTCCTGCTATGCACTACGATTTCATTTATTCTAGATGATCACACATATAAGCAAAATAATTCATTTCTCCCGAAATAGAACCATTTATAGCCATTACACCAACGCTTCTTAGAACTTTCCTTGTAAATTGTCTTTTGGCGTAAATTTTCTAACAATGTCAATCCAAGTAGTCGAAAATTTACTTCATTAGGATAAACAATATGCAAATTAGAAGAAGCCGACAATATCTACCAATTTAGTCCTAAACTATATGATAAACTATATGCAAATTAGAAAAGGCAGGAAAGTCTCATGTAATTGAAGCCAACATCCTAGAGAGAGAGAGAGAGAGAGAGAGAGAGAGAGAGAGTTACAATGTCTTAGACGCTAGTAAAAGGATCTGGTGCTACTGATCCTTTTGGTGGTGCAAACGAAACTCTCTTAGTGCATTCCTTTAGCTATTCGAAAATAGCAAGCATGGCAAACTTGCTGCATCTCTACAAGAATTGTTAAGGCTAACACATCAAGAAAAACACAATGTGTTCCAAGAACTAACCTGATGTAAGTAGTGGCATAATTCCCAGCAAAAAAAAACCATGAGCGTTCAATGTAAAAGATGCGCTCAACAACTAATTTTCCTATAACAACGAGCCCTTAAACTCATAAAGAAAAGTAAATACGATCAAAACAAGGTACCCAGTAATTGAAAGCTTAAGGTCTAGTCGAATAGCTAAAGGAATGCACTTCTTGAAGCTAAAAAAGGAGCTATTTGTTGAAATGAACATTTGGATCAGTCGGGATGACTATAACAAAAATTGTCCTAAAAACTAAAGCACATTTATAAATGAAACAAAATAGTAGTAGTATATTTGAGATTAACACTATACTCGGGATTAAAATAATGTTCAGCCTTGTTTCACAAGGTAGATCAACACAATAAAGTCTAAACTTTAATGAAGAGGGGTCGCCTCAGGAAGTACTTTTGAGGGATATGCCTTAATAGTGCGCCTTAAAGTGAGCACCTGAAGGAAAATTCACTTTTGCCTTCTTACCACGAATCCTTCTAGCCTCAGCATCATAAGTTCTAGCAGCTTCTTCAGCAGCATTAAAGGTTCCAAGCCAAACCCGAATCCTTTTCCTAGGATCACAGTTCAACGGCCGTTTACCCCTCACATTGACGAATACCTCTGAATGGATTTTTCCTTTTCTTCTTCAAGGAATTGCCAGTTTGATCATCAGATTCCTAAGACTTTATGGATTTAGAGCCTGAATCAAAGAATGAAGAAATATAAACCATCAAACTTGCGGCACTATAGATTCGCAATAATGTCCATCAATTTGTATCGAAAAGATACCGGGAAGAAACTAAATGAAGGTTTTATTATCGGCCTATTACACCCAAAATAATGATAAAAAAGAAACATATCTTACTTCCTCCACGCATGAAGGGTTATCTCACAAGGTGATTTTTTTTTGTTTCAAAACTTTAGATGATCACATAGAAATTTTAAGGGATTATAACTTAAACATAAGCAACAATCCAATAAAATTCATCTCTTTGTTTCTGATGCCAAATAAAACATTGAAGACAGATAGTCCCAATAGAGATACTCAAAAATACGATCACCAAATTCTTATAATGTATTTAGGAGACAACTTTGACCATAGATTGCCCATTCAGAAGGAAAAAGAAGCATAATTCAAAAGGCACGGAGAATATAGGATACATAATCGACGAGGTCAATTAAGCAAACAATTTTGAGCCAAAGCATTTTAACCCAAAAATAACCAAACTATCATAATTGCAAAAAGAAACTAAAAATAAGTTTTTGCCCAATTTTTTTTTTTGGACAGAGTAGCATATTAAGGTGAAAAACAAGACCATATCACGATTAATCATCAAACAAAATTAACATCAATCATAGCACCCACCAAAACCCCTAAAAAAAGGGCTTCAAGGAACCTTATGTATTTGCTAAGGTTGTAACACCCCGCTCCTTCGTTATCTCGGTTTGCGTGCTATACTTGCACTTCTTCCTCATCATTGTATGTTTGGTTTGCGAGAGGGTCTAGATATGTTTGAGAGACCATATTAAGACCAAAACATTATTAAGAGACTCCATATAGTGGATGACTTGCTAAAGTCAAAAGTCGTGACTCGACGATAGTCGGAATGCGACGCGATTGAGGGTTTGCTTGCGTTTTGCGTTCGTGACCTCGGTTTGGTCCTAGACCTCTTTAAGATGGTTTAATAACATGTTTAGATGCATTAGACTTCAAGTTGGAGGTGTTCCTTAAGTCTATTGACGGTTTGGAAGTTTTGGAGATAGCGTTCGTCTCTATCGCGTAGTTCGGGAATCGAGTCGCGTAATCGTCTCTCCTTTGGGATTCTTATTTCCCTAGTTGTTATTCAACTTTCTAGAAGTATTTAAGCTTCTTCATTAGCCCTTAGACTTGTCTTAAAAGTCTCCTTTCATTGCTCGTTCGATTGCGAGTTCATTCGCCGTTCCGGTTGCACGTTGTTGCACCCCTTCCGGTTTTGCTCGAGTTGTTTTGGGAGTTCTTCGGGTGTGTTTCTGACTTGTTTTGAGTTGGGTTAGACCTTAGAATGGTTGCCCATGAGTTTGGGACCATTTAGGACATGTTTAGACCAAGTTTTGAAGGTTCTGAGGCCCAGGCGCCCGCCTGGACATAGTGAGGCGCCCGCCTCAAGTGCTGAGAGCTTTGCAAATGAATTTAGGCTGTGCAGAGGCCCAGGCGCCCGCCTCAATATGTTGAGGCGCCCGCCTCAACACCAGAATGCAGTTACGGGATTTTTCCCCTGTTTTGAGTTTGGACGAATTATACCTATCCTACCCTCATTAAACCCCCTCTAAACCCTTCCTAACCACCCATACTTAACCCAAATCATGTCCTAACATTAGTTGGAAGTTAATTAAGGTTAGATTAGTGATTGATTAGTCCTAATCTCTACTAATTGTACTTGGGAAATGTCAAATGTGCCCTCCTCAATTTGGGGGTATAAATACCCAAACCCCCTTTGCAATTTCCAGAATTCTCTTCATTTCTCATCCTCCACAATACGTATTATAGAGAGAGAGAGTCCAAGGGAGATTCAAGCCCTAGCTTCCTTCTCTCTTCGATCCAAGACGATCCATCCACCCGATTGCCTTCAAACTTCGGAATCTTGAAGCCCTCGGCGAGTAGAACAACTTCACCGATCGGATTTGTGTTCTCTTGAGTTTTCACTCAAGCTAGGTAAGTTACCTTCTTTTTATTTTGGTTCATTGGCCCTAAGGAAAACAATATATGTGCTATTTGTGGGCAATGAACACCTTGTATGTCTTGTATGCCCATTTTGTGAATTTTTGGAAATATGAACTTGTTAATAACATGACTAGTATGATTTGAATGTTATTATGTGTTGTAGAATATGGGTTGTGATTTATGTGGAGTTTTATGAAAGTTAGGGCTTGAGAATCAAGCCCGAATTATTGGAGGATTTGTTGTTACTTAAAATGGGCATTGATGTGTAGGTTTGGATGATGTTGTGTGTTGGGAGAAATGTGTTATCTCCTTGTTAAGGTTTTTATGAATTTAGGGCTTGGGAATTAAGCCCGAATTAATTTGGGAATTGTTATAAATTGAAGTGAGTGTCATTGTTGAGATTGATGAAATGTATAAGAAATGAAACTTAGTATTTAGACTCAACGGAGTCGAAATAGGTTCAATAATGTGTCAATGAACTCGGGTTGAAGTCCTACGACATTTGGGATTCGTTTGATTTTGATTATGTTGAATTCTTGGATTTTTAGGCTTGGGAAACAAGCCCGGATTAATTTGGGAGAATTATTATAAACTTGAATGATGAGTTAGTTTTGGGATTTATGAAATGTGTATTTTATGAAATGCGATATTAAGACTCAATGGAGTCGTTATAGGTTCAATAAGATGTTAGCGAGCCTTAGGTTGAAATCCTTCGATGTTCAGGTTTGGTTGGTTTTGATTGTGAGTACCCGAGCACCTCGAATTGTGTCCCATTGGTGACACCCATGATATAGAGGCTTATTGGGGTTTTATTTAGAGCGTGCTCGTAGAGCACGGAGCATTAGAGACCAATCAATGATCTCGCGTATCCTTAAGAAATGATTATTGAATGAGATTTCTTTTAGGAAATTCAGATGAACGTACATGGAAAACTTGCGGGTCTTGGACTACGGTGTAGTCTTGTCATTCATGAGAATTGTTTCGAGGATGTCGACTATGCTCGACGGTTAGGACTATGGTTGAGTCCGGTATGCCTTTATGTAAAAGCTTAAATGCTAAGCCTTGTTTGTGTTTGTTCTTAGACTAAAATAATAGTCTTTGATTTAATCTTGAGTAGAGGACTATAGTAGACCTCACGTTGTGATTTATTGAGCTATAAGCTATTCTTGAATTGGTGATGACTTGAGGATTATGAATACCTCAATATGTGGGTTTTGAACTAAACTTACAAGTTAGTTGAACATGTTAAGTGTGTACAATTATGTGCATTGAATATTGGGTTTTGTAGAGCATTATGACCTACTTGAATTGATAAATTCTTTTATGATGGACTTGGTCCTTATTGGTTTATGCAAGTAAATATCTACTTGAGCATCTTGATTTGAGTCCAACCATGGCCTTGGTCGCTTTTGTCGGCAATGGGACGATTCATAGCCTTTGGAAACATTCGCTACGAATCGCCGCATTGGTACCCTTTCTCCTCACTATTTGGCCGATAGTGGGATGTGGTCTCGTATTAGCGCCCCCTAGCCTGATATTGAGCTCCCATTACTCATCCCAGGGTTGGATGAATGTAACGAGGTACTCATTAAGAAAACTGGTGAGTTGTGATCATTTGAGGATTGAATCCCAGATTATGATCATTTGAGGGTTGGACCCGTGGTTTGAATATTGAAGGGCTAGGCCCAGATCTTGGTTTTACGTGCTTATGTATAAGCACTTATATGAAAGATAACGTGCTATGTGGTTTATGAAGTTTATGTTACATGCTGACTTTATACAAGTTTATTGTTGGTATACGATTAAGATGCCATGATTTTATACATGTTTGTGCATTACGCCATGCCACGCCATGCTATGCCATACAATCGCATTTAGTAACTTACTGGGTCATTATGACTCATTTCGTGTGTTTGTTTTCCTTAGTGTGTGCAGTGATCCCGTTTGTACGCGCGGCGGCTTCGGATAGTGATTCCTAGAAGGTGGTCTTCCGGGCTTTAAGCTTGGATTTATTATCATTATGTTATTATGTATTTGTGAGACACGAATGTAAAGTTATGTAGACTTTACTTGGGTAGATTATATTAGTATTTTGTTATCGTATCTTTTGGTAGCCGACTTGTTTGGTCGAGCTGTTGTATCTCTTATGAGTTGTTCCCTTTTATTATTCCGAGCATGCTTTAGCTCACTCATTCTAGTATTGTTGGTATTGTCATCTCCGACGACGTTAGTCGTGAGACTTGGGTTTAGTTATTAGAATTTGAATATCTTATTCTTTTAGTTGATTTATTCCTCCGGCATGTTATAGCCGTTGAGTTGTTGTTTATCAGGTTGGTATTCTGTTGATTCG
This sequence comes from Codonopsis lanceolata, assembly GCA_013146195.2. Taxonomy (NCBI): domain Eukaryota; kingdom Viridiplantae; phylum Streptophyta; class Magnoliopsida; order Asterales; family Campanulaceae; genus Codonopsis; species Codonopsis lanceolata. Next base: position 32,182,019 of record CM028377.1, on the reverse strand, counting down.
TCGGCCTTAGGATTGCCGATGGTTTGTTGCCCGTGCGCATTGTTGCGTCACGTGCGTCGTAGATTTGTCGAGAGATAGTCGTCTCTCAGCCTTGTATTCCTTAGTTTACAATTATAAGTTTGGGTTCCACTTATGATTTGCTTCCGCAGATTTTAGTTTTTGGTTATTCGGTTTTGCCGTTATGGCTTTTCATTCCTGTTTAGAGTTTGTTGGTTCAACTCTGGACTCGCACCACTACGCTTAGCGGGTGCTTGTCCGTCTTTTAGATTGCCTTGACGGCACGACCTTGGGATTCCGCATTGGAGTTCGGGTCGGGTCGTCACAAAGGTGCTGATCATATTTCCTCAAGCAATCCATAAACTTCCACGCAATGAAAACTTTCTTGAAATTTTCTTTATTGAGGTTCGATCCTCAAAGATAAGGATTTTCAAAACAACATTCTTCAAGGGATAAACTAAATAAAGCAAATACAAAAAAAAAAAAAAAACAGGCAAATCGGAATGGAATGGAATATTTACATCCGAATCATAAAGCCCAAATAGTCTAATTGACATAACAACACCAAATGATACGAAAATAAACACAATGATAAAATTATGATGCAGGGATCCATGAGAAGGCCAAAAAAGAATAGAAGAGATTAATAATTTTGAAAAATTAAAATAGAAAAGGAAGTAATAAAGTGAGAACAAGAAAGTGACGAAATTGAGATTTGAAATTACCTAAAAATTATGGAATGGGGAGCAATCTAACGACATATTGAAAACCCCAACTCGGAGATAAGCCAGAATCTTCGTCCGCTGGTGAGGTGAAGAAGGAGGTGGCGGCGGTAAAAGGGGGTTTTGTTGTTGAGAGGATTGGTGTAGGCAGATAGAACGAGGAAGACAGTTGGGAGAAAGAAGATAGAAGACAGTGTGGATTAGAGAGAACGAGGAAGATGCCAGAGAGAAAAGAGAGGGAGGACGAGCTACTGTTCACGGTAAATGAATCGCAACTGATTGAGATTCATTTAAAGGACTATTGGGATAGAGGGTGGAATTGGGAGGCCACTGTCGGCTTCAGTTCCGTTAAAAAACTCTAAAGGTGGTTTTGGAGTATTGATAAAAGGCTCCATTGTGGACGCTCTAAGTTGTAAGTAGGCTAGTAGTAACACACTTGGAGAATTGTAGAATAATTGGAGAGTTTTAGAATTGAAAGAATTAGAGAGAAGCTGAGTAGGGAATTTTTTACAAAGAGTAAGAGTATTTATAGGTTAGTAAAATAGGAAAAAACAAAAAAAATCATAAGACCGTTTCAGCCACCCAAGAGGATCCAGACCGTTCATTGAGAGAGATATGGGCCGTCCATTTCAAAATCCAATCGTTTTTCCAAAAAATTACTGTTTGAATCGTGAACCGCCAGTTCACGATTCACCCAGATGGTTCAGAATCACCAGTTCACAAAAAACCAAATACTTGAATTTTTTATTGAACCAGTGAACCTCCGGTTCCGGTTCATTTGAAGACGGTTTCGGTTCCTGTTCGATTCACGGTTCAAACCGTGAACCTTAAATCGTGTGTGTACCTTTAGTCGAGATCCGTTAGAACCCTGAATATCAAACTGGTTGTGCATCGGGTTAAGATGGCTAAACCCGTCTTAACCCAAAAATTCCCAAAAATCCATACATTTATATCATAAAAACTAATGGGACAAAACGGGGCAATGGGCTCAACCAGTTTTAACCCGACCCTGCCCGTTAACATTTTCAGATTGTAACTAGTTACTTGTTTTGACCCAAAAATATTAACGGGTTAGATTGTGACAGGTTACTTTCATGTCCGGTGAGTTAACGGGTTCCGAGTTATGATTGTCAGACCTACTGACTAGTTACATGACACTCGTTAAAAAACATATTTTAATACACATATTTAGCATTCTTAAATAAAAAATGTCACCATGCCAATAATATTTATAATTAATTACTATCTTATAATATCAAATATTGAGCATATGGATAAATATGCGTTATCTTGGTCTGGTCCGATTCTTTGGTCGGTACAGTTTTGAAAATAATATGCTCACTCGACCCTATTTTGGGGATAACCTACTTCTTGTACTTTAATCTTATTTCATCTCTCTTCTATTAGGAAAAAATATTTGGTGCAACACTGAAAAATTGACTTGGTATCATAAACAAATTAGAATGTATTATTCCTTTTTTTCCATCCAAAGAGTCTCAATTTGAAAATTATAATTATTAAGGGAATATATTAATGTCATTGAAGTTAGTTATAATTACAAACAATACTTAAGCACAGGCAATGTGTTTACAACACAAGTGATAACGATGAAATATTATAGAAATTGTAAGCATAATTTTAGAAAGTGGTTTCTTAAAGTGAAACATCCCAAAATAGTATAGTTAACTCTTTGTCTGAAGCGGAGGGAGTATTAAATTTAACAAATTTGCTGCTTGTTGAGCTTTGCTCTTTAGCTCAGGAAGTGTTAAAGTTTGGGTGTTTATCTCAAAACCAACTGACTTCGAGAGTTGTGGCTCTAGGATCTTTACTAATTAAGTGATTGTTAGACTTGATTATTCACAATGTGCGTTTAGGGTCTCAATAGGAAGGTTTCTGATATAATACTCCCCTGCTCCAAAATAAGTATCTTCTATTCTATTTAGGGAAGTTCCAAAGTAAGAATTTATTTTTGTTTAAATTTTTAGAAAACCCATTAATTTGGCACTATTAAGGGATATGTACTCATAAGGCATTAAATAAACATAAATTAAATATATTTATTGTAAAGTTAATTGAAAACTCTTATTTTGGATAGAGAGTACAATATCTTAATGAGGTATATTGATACGAGTTTAAACTTATACTCCATCCATCCTAAAATTATCGTCTGAGTTGACTTGACATACGGTTTAAGAAAAAACATTTGACTGGATTATTAATATTAGTTTGATGTGTAGTTTACTTTAAAGTCCATGTGTATGTGAGTAATGCGACTCATAATTAAAGTATGATGAAAAAGTAATGGAAAAGTGATAAAAGTGTTGTCCTTAAAAGGAAAGTTTCAAACAAGATAATTATTTTGAGACAGACGAAAAAGAAAAGAAGGACAATAATTTTGGGACGGATGGAGTAGTATTCATACAAGTTTTAATATTAGTGTTGTCAGATCTAATTTACTTAAATCTTTACACTATCAAATCAATTTTGTCATTTTCCAAGTAATAATATAAACTTTCCAAATCCTAATTTAAGCAACTGTTTAATACTAAGAATAGATCAACAGTCTTACAAATCAAAATCTGTAAGACAGAGCCTCAAAAATGATAAGAAGAAAACTGTTAAAGCAGACAACCTATCAAAGAAGACCGCGGGTTGCCTGTAAAGGAAATGGGCTAAGTTGTGACTGTGAGATAGAGAAATGAGTGGAATAAGTAGGATTTGGGTTGAATCAAAAGACCCAAACCCGAATCCATATAAAAACCTATTAAAGGAGGGCGACGTGGCACGCTGCGCATTAGTGAATTGTTTCATTAATTGTTCGTGCCCTCCATCTTTCAGATTATGCTCAGGTGTCCTTCCTCTACGAATATGACTATCGAAATCTCTAAATGTCTAAACTTTACATTGTAGTGTTAAACCAACCTAAAAGTTTGATTAGCTTTATTTTTAATGCAAAGTGACACTTTGTGGTCAAAAGTGTCACTTTTCAAGGGTGAAAGTGACACTTTGAAGAGAAAAAAGTGATACTTTTTGATGTGGTAAAAACGCAGCTTGGTTCGTCTGTGTGATGGGTAGGATATATGGGCTTGAACTGCTTCCTTGAACCTGATTAAGATCACGAAAATACCTTAGTTGAAGTGCAATGCTTGGCCTCGCGAAACCACTTCGGCGTGAGAGTAAGTATCGTGTGAGAGAGTCAAAAAGCAATTTGACAGAGGTTCTAGGCTCAAGAAGGAGTGTGTACCTTATTTTTGGTTTATGGAGGGGTATTTATAGTCCCCCAATGTCATTGAATTCATCTAGGATTCACTGCCTTAGTTATCTTGTAGGATTAGGGGAGAATCCCTTGATTCTAGGCATGATAGGCGGCTGGCTGCGTGAATGTAGGAGCAGGTATGACAAATGCTCTGCTTGGTTAAGGAAACCTTTGACTTGTCTTGGGAAGAAAGTTTTCATGACTTCCCGATCGATGTGGGCCCGGGCGAGCAAGGCTCTGCCCGACTATATGAGGTAAACTAGTTGGAGACAAGTGTTGATACCGGGCATGGCCCCTAGTCGGACAGGCAAGGCCTATGCCCGACCAGGCTTGGACGTGATGTGTTTGATTCTTTACCTGATGTAAGTGTGGTCCCCGGGCATGGACCGTGGTCGGGCAAGGCAGGGCCTATGTCCGGCCAGATTTGGGCTGGAGTTACCTTACTCATTGCTTGATATCTTGCTTACTCCGCTAGCTAGGCCTGGTAGGTCCCACATTGTCTGACCCTGTGGCTGGCACGTGATGGTTGTTCGTGCCTTGCTCATGGCCCCGCTTGGGCCAGGCACATCAGTGGCCCCTAGCTCCTGGTCTGACGAGTATTTATGCTCGGAGCGGGGAGCGTATATGCTGGGTGATGTTGCTCTTGCTCCGGGCTCCAACACTTGTAAATTTTTGAGGAAATTGTGAAGGGTCTGGAAGGTAGGATTGAAGAACATTTTGGAAGCTCAGTGGAATACAGCTGGAGTGTGCTGAAGAAGCTTTCCGTTGAGAGTGCAGTTGGGCGAGTAGACGTGAAGGCGCGTGAACCGTCAAGATGCAGCGTGACTTGATAGGGCGTGACTTCCGAAGCACTGCATTTAATGTGTGCATGCCTCGGGTGGCATCATATGTCCTTCTAAGCGTCGTTTCGGCCTCCACTTTTTCCCCCCAAAACCCAAAAACCTGGCCTATAAAAGGTCATCCCCCTCTCCCCTTAATTTTGTTTATAGTTTCTGAATTTTGGAGAAAGGGTCTTGAGCTTTTGTGTTCTTGCTGCTACCTTGAAGTGATTCCCAGATTCTGGTGATCTTGCCTTTCGACTTCGACCATTCGTTTTTCTTCGGTGTTCGAGGCCTTTCATCGGTTCTGTTTCAACACCAGTTATTCCCAAAGAAAGCTTCAATCCAATTCTGACAGTAAGCTTCTTGCACTTTTTCTGGTTTTGTTCTTCCCTTTTCTGAGTTCGATGAAAATTCCAGGGTTCTTTTCCCTCATCTTCATGCATTTCTGGTAGGATCTTTAAGATTAGAATCGGTCCTTAGATAGAGATCGAGGAAAAGACCAGGTGGTCCTACTCGCTAGGCATGCATGGCCCCTTGATGGACCTAGTGTAGACACCCCAATTTCGTACCCCTAGTATGTAACTTTGGCATGTGATATCAAGAACTGTTTAAACTTAACAAATTTCAAGTTACAGGAGTTAAAAAAATGCAAAAAGGCAAAGCAGGATGCGCAAAACAGTAAAATGCAAGTAATAAAAGTGAAAATTCAAGACTGGAATAGTGCTCTGGCGCGGCGCCCATGAAGGTTTATGGTGGCACCTAACTAGCTACAGTACACCCCGGACTTAACGCATTGTGCAATTTTTGCAGCGCGGTGTACAAGGAATTTGAGCACGAAGAAGGAATTTGTAATCCCCGATGAGTCCTCTCCTTCAGCTATAAATAGAGAGTTCGGGGCTCACTTTCAGACACTCCGTAAAAACCAAAACACCGATAAAATTTCTCCGCGTAGCTGTTACGCTAAGAAAATAGAGAGCAAAGTGAGATAGGGAATGATCCTCCTATAAAGCCTCGAAACCCTGCCAAAACTCCGCCAAACCTAAAACCAACCGGTCAAAGTGATCCCTAGCCCCCTAGTTAGGTATCCACCATATTTCCCCGGTCCAAAACCCTCGGAAAGAGCTGTTACTCTACCCGAGTAAAAAGGCCAAAACTATAAAAAATAAGCTGTTATTCTGCCCAAACCGCAGCAGCATAAAAAGTCTCCCTCTCTTGAAAAGGACAGAGCGAGCACTCCCCGCCCTGAAAGATAATAGCCTTTAAGGGCGTTTATTTTATAAAAGTTCTTTTCAAATCCGGCCCAATGTAGAAAATATAAGCAGTTGTGCTGCCCGGATTTAGTTAGGAAATACTATGTAAAAGAGCCGTTATTATGGTCAAATATTTTTAAATATATTTGTAATTATTGTAAGGAGACGGCTACAAGTCCGTAAATAATGTAGCCATGGATGTATTTGCTTTTATTTCTTGTCTTTTAATGCTTTGTTTATTTGCTAGATAAATATAACAGAAAACATACTTTAGCCAAAAACCGCTTTTGAGACCGAAAGGGCGAGTTGGGTGCCTAGCACCTTCCCAACTCGTAACTTAGCCTCCGAACCCGTTTTTGCAATCTTTGGTTTTTCTTTTTTGGTTTTGCTTTATTTCTTCATCAAAATAAAGATGGCGACTCTATAAAACATTTTGGATCCAATGGGGCATCGTAACATTTATTTCTTGCACTTTTCCGTTTTCCCCTAAAAAAGGGAGAATGAGAATGAAAGGGTGATGCATTCCTATATCCTGGTATCCCCTAAACAAATGGATAACTTGATGTAGAAAACCCAAAGCACCCATAGTGATCCGAAATAGGCCATAAGGCTATTTTTTATAAAATCCATAGTGGGGCCTCGCAACACTCCTTTCTTACACTTTTCCGTTTTCCCTTAAAAAATGGAGAATGAGAATGAAAGGGTGATGTATTCTTATATCCCGGTATCCCCTAAAAAAGGGATAACTTGATGTAGAAAACTCAAAGCTCCTATATTGGACCAAAAATCCACTAAAGTCAATCGAGGCGTATTCAAACGCGCTATTCTAGACAGCACTCCTCTCGCACTTTTAATTTCGTCTTCCCCTAAACAAGGGAGGATGGAATGAGAGCAGTAGTATCCCGCATCTGCACATACGCGCACCCCTACCAAGGGCGCGGGGCACGGGCGCAGTCCGGGCGACCCACAGTGGCGACTCTGCTGGGGAGATTGTTTTTATTTTTAAATAAAAATGGAGGGATAGACTCATAAATTTTTTTTTGTTTTTCTTTGTTTCTGGCTAAAGTATGCTTGTTATATTAATTTATGCATTTGAATATTGCGTTCCTATACATCCGTGTCTATATTTGTGAATATGATCCTCCATCTTGCAGCAGTTTCGTTCCGATAACTGTTACAGGTATGTTTAAAAATATATATTTACAAAAAATATAAAATTTTCAAAATAATATATATATATATATATATATATATCATATATATTTAACAATAAAATTCCGGGCAGCACAATATAAGGACCGGGGCTTTATTTTTAATATTGCTTCATTTACGGCTCTATATTATTATTTTGTTCTGTTTACTATTTTTATTCCGCAAAATTTGTATGTATTTGCATTCATTCTGCCATTTTATTTTGGGGATATAGGATAAATTTGTAATTAATAAGAATAGATAGATTCCCCACTTTTCTTTCTATTTATTAATGTGATTGCTTGCTTGCTTGCGCTCAAACTAAAAAAGTCGAGAAAATCCACAAATAACATCAAGACATGCCATATCTGTTTTATTTTCCGTTTCTATAACTAAAAAAAAAGATTTTACTGCTTTTTAAAGGCTGCATACACGCACACGCATATAAGTATATTCTGAACTGCTACCCTACACCATGGCCAGCCTACCCCCTACATAAGCCATCGTTAGAATGCATATAGATTTTTAGGACACTTCAAAGACCGACCGGGTTTTGCATCATTGAATCGTGGGTCAACCCCTGTAATAAAAAATAATAATATGAGATCGAGAAAAAAAATGTGAAAGTCAAGTCAAAAAATAAAATTAAAAAAATGATAATAAGAAATGTGCAAAAAAAAAAAGAATAAATACACAGGGGCTGATTTATTATTCTCTGATGCTCGACCTAGACCATTTTGAATGGTGGATCATGGAAAGAGTATAGGCTATTCGCCTGGGATCAGTCCGATCTTAGGGAGTCGAAAGGCAGGTGGAATACGTTGGTCCTATACTTTGGAGAATTCAATGTTCCAGGAATAGTCCTAAGACTCTCAAAATAAAGCAGGTACTTATCCGGTCAATTGTAGGGAAAATAAATAATAAATAAAAAAATACTAATAAAGGCACGTTGTACTCCAAGCCCAAAAAGCCTTCAGCCAGCCTTCTGATACCTCCAAACCCATTTTCCTCAGAAACCTGGCCCGAATTTGGAAAGGCAGAGATAGTACTGGCCGGTTGATACGGGAAATAAGTATAGAAAGCTGATCAGAGGGTATCAGTATCAGATCAGATAAGGGCAGTATCAGTTCAAAGGGTACAACCCTAAGGAGAATGGCAGCCAAAAAGACACAGGCAATGATGGAAGCCAGCAACAACTGGAACAGCTGGGAACCAGAGAAAGAAACTCCCGAGTACGCACCTCCCCCTGGACTTGAGGCTTGGCTAAAAAAGGAATTGGATGCCCATGCGGAAAGGATAACAAATCAGGTAGTGAATGATCTCCTAGCAGGTTTCTCAGAAACTCTTGCCGCTTTCTCCCAAATGACCAAAATCCCGAAATATGTTCCTAACACTTCTCACCTCCCTGAAATAAATTGTCCCGATACCTCAGAAAATATCTTTTTCCAAGCTTCCTGGAAACCACCAAGCGTCAGCCATCAGCCAAATAATGACCTCATTGCCCAAAGTAATATGATTTCAAGTGCCCATAATCCTAATCCATATCCTCCAGAAATCAACCCCGATCTCCCTCACCTAAATGCTTGCTATTACAACCAAAAGAATTATCTCCTTTTTGATCCCGCAAATACATATTCTCAGCAAACGACCCCAAGGATTCCAAAAGAAATCATTTGTATACCAGAAAAGGAATCCCTCTTGGGCCAAGGTCCAAGCAACCCAATTCCAGTGCAATATTATCCAAGGGAAAAAACCCCACCCAGTTGCTTAACCAAATCCTAATCTGGCAATTTGCCTAAGCCAAGAGGAAGGAAAGAGGTAATTCCGAGGCATTATGATGATCTGCCTGCTCCAAAATCTGAAATACTCCAAACACTGTGGGCCCATGGGATACTTAAACCCATCGATAATTACAAACCACCCAAACTGTTACCCGTTACCTAGAATCATGCCCAGTATTGTGAATACCACCGTTGCAGTGGTCATCTTACCGACAAGTGCTATTCACTCAGAGGTGCAATTCAGGATCTCATTGATAACGAGGTAATTACGGTGGCAGGCACAAGGATTTTTGAAACAGATCAAGCCAAGGAGGTCTAAAAGGGCAAGTTAATCTAATTAGCCAGAATAAAGGTGTTGTAGATATGCTAATCAATAAAAGGAGTTTCTAATGAATGTCTAGGAGACAGCTTCCTGGGTATGATAGATGGAGGCACTGGCTATGAAAGGCTCCCTCTGAGTTTGAGCTTATTACCGATAAGCCTCCGTAGAACTGGTATACTACGACCGGCCCGCTTTTGACGCCCGCAGATTTGGTGGACCGCTTCGGATATACTATTCCCCTTTCTCCCCCTAGCTTTACGGGTTGGTCATCTACTAATCCGCTCCCTAAAGTTGAGGATCTCAAACCCCAGGTCCTCAATAATGTAAATAACCCTGTACAGTTTGCTTTTAATGATAATCTAAATGTCTTTGCTTATTCCTTAGTTGCACCTATATTAAAAGACGCGTTAAATAATAATAATAATGAGTCATTTGATAAAATGGACCCAAAAAATAAAAATTATTTGCTTGAGCTTGTAAAGTCAGTTGAGCACCGGGAACAACATCATTCATCAGTAGTAACTGAAGACTTGTCCATCATCAATCTGGGGCTGGAAAATGAAATAAAAGAAATCAAAATCGGCAACTACCTGCAAGGCTTTGAAAGGGTAGCATTTATTGATCTCCTCAAAGAGTTCGTGGACATATTTGCGTGGTCCTACGAAGATATGCCCGGGCTAGACCCAGCCATAGTCGAACACCGGATCCCCATATATCCGAATGCTCGGCCAATCAAACAAAAACTCTGCTGAATCAAGCCAGAATGGTCACTACAAGTTAAAAAAGAAATCATGAAGCAGCTACACATCAATTTCATTCGGGTAGTTGAATACCCGATCTGGTTGTCCAACATAGTGACCGTTCCCAAGCCCAACGGGAAGGTCCGGATCTGTGTAGACTTTCGCGACCTCAATAAAGCGTCGCCCAAAGATGACTTCCCTCTACCCAATATTGATATTGTGGTAGACGTCGTTGCTGCTCACAAAGTCAGATCCTTCGTCGACGGCATGCTGGGCTACAATCAAATCAAAATGGCAACAGAGGACCAAGAGAAGACCTCATTTACTGCTCCTTGGGGAACCTACTGCTACAATGTCATGTCGCTTGGGCTGAAAAATGCTGGGGCTACTTATCAAAGGGCTGCCACCACCCTCTTCCACGACATGATCCATAAAGAAATGGAGGACTATGTTGACGACATGATCATGCTGCGTGCACTCCAGCGGCGCCAACGGTGCCCATATCAAAGACCTTCGAAAATTCTTCGAAAGGTTAAGGAAGCACCAGATGAAGCTTAACCCCGCCAAATGCACATTTGGGGTTACCAAAGGTAAGGTCCTGGGAATCTTGGTGACCGAGCAGGGCATCGAGATCGAGCCAGCAAAGATTAAAGCCATCATAGACATGCCACGGCCAAGAACTCCAACCGAAGTCAAAGGCTTCCTAGGCCGATTGCAATATATCAGCCGCTTCATCCGGCAGCTGACAACCACATGTGAGCCCCTCTTCAAACTCCTAAAGAAAGATACTGACCAAGTATGGGACGAGAAGTGCCAACTAGCCGTCGAAAAAATAAAAGCCTATCTTACCAATCCACATGTGCTAGCTCCACCCCATACACATAAACCGCTCCTCCTATATTTAACCATCACAGACACGTCAGTAGGGCTATGCTCGCCCAAGAAAAAGAAGATTCCTACATTGAAAATGCTATCTACTTCATAAGTAGGAAGCTACAAGGAAGCGAGCTAAACTATTCAGCGCTAGAGAAAAGCTGCACCGGCCTAGTCTGGGCCACGCAAAGGCTCAAGACCTATCTGCAAGGACGATCCATCAAGCTCATCTCCAGGATGGACCCTATAAAGTACATCTTCGGAAAGCCATCACTGTCCAATCGATTGGCTAAATGGTCATTTATTCACAACGAGTTTGACTTAACCTATGTCACACTCAAATCTATCAAAAGCAACGTAATTGCAGACCACTTAGCCGATCTGCCTTTAAAAGCTGAAGATGCGACTGAGCCTAGTTTCCCAGATGAAGGTGTCTTGGAAATCATTGACCATGACACCAGCTGGCAGATGTTCTTTGACGGAGCCGCAAATAAAAAAGGCTTTGGCATAGGAATCTTGCTCATAGACCCAGCCGATTCTCATACTCCGCTGGCCATAAGGTTTGAGTTCGAGTGCTCAAATAACACGGTGGAATATGAAGCCTATATTACTGGCCTAGAAGAAGCTCTCCAAAGGGGAGCCAAAGATCTCGAGGTCTATGGAGACTCCGCCCTAATTATAAATCAAGTTGAAGGGAAATGGAAAACCCAAGATCCCAGGCTGCAACTCTATCATGCCAAACTAACAGCACTTGCCGCCCGATTTGATTCTATCTCGTTCCACTATCTGCCATGAGATAGAAATCAATTCGCCGATGCATTAGCCACTCTAGCATCGCTAGTCCAAATTCCCGCAGGAACTAATGTTCAGCCATTCGTAGTCGGGAAGAAGGTCACTCCGGCATATTGCTTCAAAATTAGCGCAGCCCCTGAAGCAGATCACGAGCCTTGGTATTCTGATATCCTGAACCTGCTTCAAAAAGGGATCTATCCTCTCGGCCTAGACAAAAGAGGGAAAGTCTCCCTGCGGAGGTGGGCATCACAATTTGTGTTGAGCGATGGCAGTCTATATAAAAAGGCACTATCAAGGCCTTAACTTATTATGCGTCGATCAGGCCAAAGCTGAGTAAATCATGGATCAACTGCATGGTGGTACCTGCGGGCCCCACATGAATGGCCATATGTTGTCCAAGAAAATTATCCGACAGGGGTACTATTGGAGTACGCTTGAAACCGATTGTATTCGGTGGGTGCGACATTACGACAAGTGCCAACACTTTGCCAATCTGCAACATTTGCCCCCGCATGTCCTATATAACTCCACTGCCCCCTGGCCTTTCTCAACGTGGGGAATCGACGTTATAGGCTAAATTCACCCGAAAGGATCCAATGGCCATGAATATGTCCTGGTAGCCGTCGATTACTTCACAAAGTGGGTGGAAGCCTCTTCCTATAAAATCCTGAATGCCCGAAAGGTGTCTGAATTCATCCGGACCAACATTATATATCGCTACGGAGTGCCTTTCAAAATAATCTCCGACAACGACACGCATTTTGAAGGGGACGTGAATCGTCTGCTCGACGAATTCAAGATCCAAAGGTATAAATCCTTCCCCTATCGACCGCAAGCCAATGGTGCCGTTGAAGCAACCAACAAAACACTCGAAAACATCATCAGAAAAATGGCTGATACAGGAAGAGACTGGCCAGAAAAATTGCCATTAGCCCTATGGGGCTATCGCACTTCAGTTCGCACACCCACTGGGGCTACCCCTTATTCTCTAGCATATGGCATGGAGGCGGTACTGCCAATAGAAGTTGAAATACCATCATTAAGAGTGATGATGGAATCTGGCATAGCAGCAATCGATTGGGTCAAAGGGCGATTTGAAGAATTAGCCATATTCGACGAACGACGTTTGCTAGCCCAGGAGCATACCCGAGCGTATCAAAGGCGCATAGCCCGGGCCTTCAATAAAAAATTCAAAGGTCGCGACATCCAAGTCGGGGATCTCGTGCTTCGAGAAAAAACCCCTAGTTATGTTAATACTACGGGAAAATGGAAATCTCCATGGATAGGACTGTATATTGTCAAAGAGATCCGGTCAGGAGGTGTCGTACTTCTCACAAACCAAGAAGGAGGAGATCTTGTTCAGCCCTTCAATCTCGACAAGCTCAAAAGGTATTATGCTTGAGCTAATCTATCCGGCAGGTGCTTCCCTCTCCAGCTCGCCAGGTTGAAAACCCGAAAGGGCAGCCTAGGCAAAAATTAGAGCATAAAAAAAAAGAAACAATAAAAAGGAGAAACAAGGGCTCGCTAGGTTGAAAACCCGAAAGGGCAGCCTAGGCAAAAATTAGAGCAAATAAAAAAACATGAAAAAAATATATCAGTAGAAAAAGGGGAGGGGAGGCACTATTTGAATCCTCGGCATTCTACCTCCAGTCTTCAGCATGCAAGGGGCTCGACTGACAATAGAAAAAGAAAAACCACTACAAAAGCTTATATTAAAACGCTAAAAAATAATAATATTACAGGTCCTAAGGTTCAACTTAGGAATAATTGCTAAAGAAATTTAGATTGTGCATTATTTGCTTGTACATATTATTTTGCCACTCCTACCCCCTTTATTCCCCCAATATTTCCTTCATTTGCAGCCTAAGCCCCGAAGCAGTCCATCAGTGCCTGCGGCGTCCACCCAGCCAGGCCCATATACTCCTTCTGTGAGGCGCAGAAGAAGCTCTGGTCTCATCTGCATGAGAGCCCCCGGAAGTGTCCTCTTCCTCGTCGTCGGCATCCCCATTTTCCTGGGCAACTGTGTTACTTGGACCGGCCCCATCATTTCTAAGAGCAGTGCCCCATCCAGTCTGAGGGGGAGGGATAGCCTCCTCTGGCTCCCAAGGATTATGCTTCCTGGCTTCCTGCTGACGTTGCTTAGTCGAGGAGGCTCGTTGCCATCATTTCTGAAAGCAGTGCCCCATCCAGTCTGAGGGGGAGGAACAACCACTTTTGGTTCCCAAGGGTTGTGCTGCCTGCTTACAATGCTTAGCCGGGGTGGCGCATTGCTAGGACCTGATATATTTGGTCCAGGAGCTGTCTGGGCACCAAGATTGTGCACCCTCCCGAATTCCTCTTGCAAGGCCTGGGGGACAAATAGCCCTGAACTATCAATGTCCTTGCCTATTTCCATTAGGTAAGCATCTATGCCACTAGCAATATAACGGCCTAGCAGTCGCCTCAGTACATGCCTGATCATGCGGGACAACCCCTCAGCAGCCACCATGATCCACGACAGATACTCATGGGAAAGGAGCATATAATCATAAAATAGATAGGCCACCTGCAGCCTATCAAAATCCCGCTGCCACATTCCCTGGATAGTGGTACCCATGTCCCCGCTATTATTATCCAACTCTAGAAATATAGGACGGGTCGGGTCAGGGATAAGCTGTTTTCTTCCAAACTGGCGCAAGATCCTATCTGCTCTGTAAAAAGAAGTTCGCTCGATGCCCAGCAAGACAACCTGATTATACTCCGTGGAATACATGATAAAGCGCCGGATCTGCCAATGGTGATCACCCAAATTATATCCATGAAGCCCCTGCGAAAAAAGCTCTCAGCCCAATCATACTTCGAATAATTGGTCTGAGGGAAATGACTGCGAGAGCCATAAAGCCATGGATCATACATTGCTCCCGGCGGTACGGTGACCATCACCCAAAGAAAGTGCTCCTCCAGCCACATGTGGATCAAAACGGGGCTGCCAGTAGGGAATAGCTCATCACCGCCTGCAAAAGCATCCAGGCCCGCCAAAGTCTCTGCCAGAATCTCCGGGATAATATATATTCAACCTGCGATCCCGTGCCTGCAATGCTAGGTCCACGACCCGCACATCGATGAATTCGGGTTGGCCCACCATCAAATATCTCCCTACCAGGCAAAGAAAAAGTGCAGATAGCCGACACCTCAAGTAATCCACATCATCCTCCCTAAACTCTGTAAAGGCTTCAGGAAGGACAGACAAATCAAAAGTTACTCCATTATAAAAGCCCAGAGTAGTGAGGCGAGTGGTGCGAAACAACTCCCTAATTGCCATATATGGACGCCTCCGATGAGAAGGCACAGCGATAAGACAGGAAGGTGCCATCCCCACCATTGCACAAAACTCCTCATAGGTAGGACACATCTCGTTCATACTGAAGTTAAAGAGGTGGTCTTGAGGAGACCAAAACTTGGAGGCTCCCCTCAGCATGTCCCAATTAATGACAATATTCCTCCAGGACAGCAGACACCTGTATCCAAAAATATGCTCAAACCAATCACGCTCGTCTGAGCGCAAGGAAAGAATCCAGAAATCCAAAGCATTCTCATAGATTTCTATCACCAACGCTGTATGAATTGGTGTAGCCATTTTTGAGAAAAATGCAAAGGATTATTTGATAAAGGTGGCAACGGCTGAGCAAAAGCAAGGCTAAAAGTTTATGCGAAGAGAGCAGATGAGTTTGTGAAAAGAGGCAATCCCTCGTCCGCCTTTTATACCAAAAAGTTAAGAAACGAACGGTTTCTGAGCACAGTACGCGAATAGTGCTGAACAGGGATTGCACAGAGAAGACTCTGGGCGTTGCCATAAGCCCCCACTGGCGCCGCACCAAAGGCCTTGTTTGGCCGTGCCAAGATGCCGCCATCGCTCCTTGAAACCGCCGGTATCTCGGTTTTCGGCTCCGACAGATCTCTATTATTTCTGTCTGATCACGAAAGAAGAATGAAAGCCTATAAACAATAGCGTTGGCAGCAATTATATGGCCAAGAACAGGAGAAGGCGGCTCCCCTTTTCTTCCCCGCATATCATCAGAAAAGCCCGCTCGAGCCCGAAGGTGTATTCTTATAAAACTCGTTTCTAAAATACAGCGTGCCATTACCCTTAGATATTGGTATAGCTTTATTTTATGCATCCGTTTTTGAGTATGCATTTTTAATATTTTGCATCATATAAAATTGTATTGCATTGTATAATAAATATTTGTACAGGTTTTAGTACGCAAAAAAAATAAAAACTAATAAGCGCAGGTATCCAAGACTAATGTGCACGGGACGACTGGCTCCTATCAAGACCACCTCCCATAACCCAAGGGCCCACTGTGCCACCAGCTCTGTTTGCTCGTCCTTTGCCTCGAGCGCGACTCGACCCGGCGTCCGCATCATCATCATCATCGCCCCGACGCCAGGTCTGCCGTACCGCGTCATTCCCCCTGCAGGAAAGCTCATCCACAAGCTTTTGGTAAAGCTTGTTGATACAAAAAAAGCCCCGCAGCAGCCTCTTATAAGTAGACACATTCACCTGGAAAAAAAAAGTGAGACAGCAAAAAGAAAATATATTAGTCTCCAAAAAAATAGATATGCATAAAAAGAAAAATGATAAATGAAAATATATGCATGATATAAAAAAAAAGAAATGCAAAGGTAAATGTGTCTACCGAACGGGCCTACTCCGGAACCCGACGCTCCTCAGGAATCTCAACATCTGGAAGCATTTCCTCTACCATTCGGCCACCCCAATGATACTGAAAGGTAGAGAATACATCATCAGGCTCGACGAATTCCAGATGCTCGTCGAGAGATGGGATGGAAGGCTTTGGCCTGGCAGATGCATCAGAAGCCCGTCTGGGTGCAGCAGGAGCAGGAGGGGGAGGATGAAGCACGGTCTGCAAGAAATCCTCATACGCCATAGCCGGAAAATCATTCGCAGGCATAAGGAATTTCGACAGGTACTGATACCTGTTCGGCAAGTGATCCGGCTCTTTCACCCAAAAAGGAGGTCTAGGAGGCACCACTAGAGGCACCAAGACTAAATAATGCTGGCAGTTGACCCGCTCGCCCATGTATAAAGAATCTACCATGATAGATACCATCAGTATCCGACAACGGCTCAGCCCTAAAGCCACAACATAATGTCCCTCTAGGCCTTCCCAAGGAAGGAAGTGCACTGTACCCGCACTCGAGCTAGCAATCCGCTCCTGCACCTGCTCCTTCTTTGAGCAGCTGCCCCGGTCCGTGAACTCGATCCACAAACTCAAGCAAATAAGGTGGCTGGTGGACACGCTGATGTAGCCGACCCGGCGTGAAATGAAAAAATGAGAAGGCCCACACCTGCGAAAAGAAAGAAAAATAAAAGAGAGAAATTTTATCAGCAATAAAAATATATGTTGCAAAAGAAATATGTGCACAAAAAAAAATATATATATGTTATGCGAAAAAAAAGTGAAGCAGCGAAAAGCAGGAAAAGACATATACCTCCCACGCCGGGGCAAATCCATTCAGAGTCGGAGAGTCATTTCGGCTAGCCCTATCCATGAAAGCATAAAGTTCGGCTAGGCCCGCCTGCCCCCAGTCATAAGCGGGAATCTACTCAAAATCTGCTAGGCATGCCAGGACAGAAACTCTCAGGGTGGTGGAAGAATTGGCAAAAAGTGACGTGCCAAGGAAGAAGAATAAGAACGCTCTAGCAACGCGAGCCACAGCTACGGGGTCATTTTCTGAAACCCGCCCGACGTTGTCTAGAAGCCATTTTCGCACGCTGCCAATATAAATCTCATTTGTCGACTTGTATTCCGACTCAAAACCCAGAAGGTCCTCCACCTCGTCATGACGCCGACAGAGAGTATAATCAGACGCCATGGTCCAACCAACACTAGTAGGAAGGCCGGTGATGGAAACAAAGTCACAAGGGGTCATGGTCGCTTCCCTCCAACTGAAATGGAATGTGTGGGTAGTATCCCACCAGTAATCCCGGAGAACGTCAAAAATGGGAAAATAGCTCGAAAAGGGGCGGAAGGCGTGTAGGAAGGTGCTGAAATCGGAACCCTCCACCAAAACTTGTGCCGCCTGTGGCAGCATGTGATAAATATCCGCCACGTTGGCACAAGTGGCTCGAACCCGCTGAAAAGGCCTGCGAAGCTGAAAAGAAAAAAAAAAGGAAAAGAAAAGGTAAGTTTACTATCTTTTATTTCCTTTGCATAATAATAATAATAATAATAATAATAATAATAATAATAATAATAATAATAATAATAATAATAAAATAACAATAATAAAATAACAATAATGAATAAACATGTTGCATGTATCATATTTTGTAAATCATAAAATGACAGCATGATAATTTCCGTGATGCACTTAAAAAAAACACATCTTTTAGTATTTGAAATATATTTTGGCATCACGGCAATAAAAATACATATGTATTGCATTTTAGCATGCGAGATTTCAATTGCATTCCTGGTATCATCATAAAAATAAAAATAAATGCATTTGTGCATTGAAAATTTTTTCGGGTATCTGAAGGAAAAAATCTTTACCACATTTTAGCATTTTCAAAATTTTAATTTGTATCTTTAGCATTCTAAATAATAATAATAATAATAAATGCATCTTTTTTTATTTAAATACGCATTTTGGCATTTTAGGCATTATAAAAATTTATATTTTGCATTTAAAAGTATATACTGCATTTTTGCATTTTCGCATGCATAATAAAATAAAGAATGCCCATGCATCATGTTAGCAAGCATCCCATAATTTTCATGCATTGCATTTGCATCAAAAAAGTAATATATGCATCTATCATTTGCATTTATTGTCCAAATAGCTGCATTATAAAGAGAATAAAGTGTCATCAATCATGAAAAATAAGATATTCACATGGTATTTATTAGGCTCCTGCAGCATAAGCAAGCATAAAAAGTGAATTCTAGTGCATAAAATATATCTGTTTTGTCTTGTATATATCCGAAAATGCGTCCGAAAATATGTCCGAAAAAAAATTGCATTATATTCCGAAAAGTCCGTTTCATAAGCATATAGCATATAAAATTAATATTCAGCATAAAGCATGCGTCATATAGCCCCAATTGCATTGATAATATAAATCATGCATTGTAGGGTCAAATAGTGGCCACTAGTTCAATTATACATCGCAAAAATAAATTGCATAAATTTTATGCATCATCACTAAATTGCATCATTTTAGCATAATTATTGCATGCATAAGCATTATTAATAGGGTCAGGAATGCTCCAAAAGCCCAAAGCAGTGCTAAAATCTAACAAATATGAGAAAATATCCAAGTAGATTTAGAAAGAAAAAAACTTACAGAAGTACTTGGAAGATTGGACACATGGGTGTCCCAATCGCGAAGGATATTACCCCAGTCATCCTTGGAATAGCGATATTTGATTTTATTTCGGATCAAATGAGGGAATTCCTACCTCATCTCGCCAGATTCTGGGTGCATGAGAGCCTTCCCCTTCCTGGATCACGACGAAGAAGCCATCTGCTAGAGAAAACACGCAAATTGGCGGAAGAAAAATGAAAAAAAAAGGAGCAAAAATGGAAAAGAAATGAAAATGGGCAACAATGGCCGCGTCGCAGAAAGAAGCAGAAGGACGAAAGAAGAAGAAGTGAAGCAGTAAGCTTCACTCCTGCTTGCCCGTCCACTTAAAAGGGTGGAAAAAGGAATTTTTCCTTTTTCCCCTCTAAAGTTTGAAGTTGTGGCATTTAAGTCCCCGGATTACAAAAGCTGCGAAATGGCCCCTAAAACTTAACGAAAGTCATTTTGTTAACCAAATGCGACAGTCATCCATTCAAGAGCAAGGGAAAAGTGGTATCCCCAGCAGACCAGCCGCAAAATAAGCAGAAAAGTGAAGAAAACCGGCGGCAAAGGTAAGAATTTTGTAAAAATAAAGCATGCAAAAAAAAAACGAAAAAAAGAGAAAAAATATGGCATGCAAATTAAAAAATGGCAAGCATGCGAAAAGAAAAAAAAAAGGAAAAAAAGCGACAGAAAAACAAAAGAGAAGAATGCAAGAATAAGAAAAAAAATGCATGCAAAAGAAGAAATGTAAGCAAGAAAAATAAATAAATAAATAAATAAATAAATATATATATATATATATATATATATATATATATATATGCATGTAGCAAATAAAAGAAGAGAAGAAAAAAAAGAAAAAGAAAAAAAAAGAGAGAGGGGAAAAATGCATGCAAAAGAAAAGAAAAAGAAAAAAAAATGTATAAATGCATGCAACAAAAAGAAAATGCGGCGGCAAAAAGAATAAATTTTCAGCTGGAACCAGAAAATGCAGCAACAAAGAAAAGAAAATTTCTAGCCAAGGTTAGAAAGAGCAGCAAAAAGAGAAGAAAAATGCAGCAGCTTAAAGAAAGATTTTCCAGCTAAGGCCGAAAATATAGCGAAAAAAGGGGAAATGATTTCCAGCGAAGGCTGGAACTGCAGCAAAAGAAAAATCCTCAGCAAGTGCAGCAAAGAGCAGCATGAAGTAGCAAGTGCAGCAAGTGCAGCAAATGCAGTAAAGAGCAGCATGGAGTAGCAAGTGCAGCAAGAGCATCATAAAGTAACAAGCGCAACAAAGCAGCAGCAGTGACAGATGGTCGCAAGGGCAAAGCAAGGGTAAGGAAAGGAAAGTAGTTTCTTTTTCTGTGCATTTGTGTAATGTTTGGAAAACTTTCCCTGAAGGGGCAGATAACCCCAGATCGAGGGAAAGGCTTTGTTCTCCGACGAATGTTGCGTTCCTAAGGAGGCAATGCATTCCAGGCATTTATAGCTGTGTTGGAAACTTTCCCTTAAGGGGCACGCAACCCCGGATCAAAGGGAAAGGTTTTGTTCTCCGACGAAGGCTGCGTTCCTGAGGATACATTACATTCCGCCTAGCAGCAGACGAACTACGATTGGTCTGATTTGTGACGACCCGACCCGGATCCTAGAGCCGTCAAAATGGGTCAAACCCGTTGGGTTGGTCCGCCCCGCCATATTAAAAAGACGGGTTGGGTTTTAAAAATACAACCCCGCCAAAAGGCGGGCTTTTTGGGTTAGACCCGCGCGGGTGGCGGGTTAGGCGGGGCGGGGCGGGGCGGGTTGGTCCGCCAAATTTTGGATATTTATTATTATTATTATTATTATTATTATTATTATTATTATATACATTTGTAATTTAATTATAATACAAAACTAATTAATGTATTGTATTTGAAATGGTGTGAAAAGTCAAAACCTATTAGTCTATTACCTACCATTCTTAATTTCTTTTTCTTTTTCCAGCAAATGATCAGTGATCACCCTCTCTCTCCTCCGGTTCTCCCTTTCATTTTTCCAACCATTTCCCAATTCCCACAAGACCACACCCAGTCACCCTCTCTCTCAAAAACAACCATTTTCGTTCTCCCTGTCTCTACCGCACCGCCTGTCTCTACCTCACTGCCTCTCTCGCTCTCACATACAGTCACACACACTAACAACACACACAACACCCATACCCACAGCTTCAGCTTCCTTTCCCCTCATTTCTTTGTTTTAAGAAAAAAATTAGAAATCAGTATTTCATCGTCATCGAATGTCGATCTCCCTGTCTGACTCTCTCTCAGTTCGCCATCGTCGATCTCTTTCTTTCGGAGTCGATCGGTCTTACTCTCTCTCTCTACATCCACCGACTTCTGCGCTCTGGCCATACCACGACCATTGATCTCACAAACGTGGATAGCATCTTCATTTTAAGGAAGGATCTGGGTTGCTTTGTTTATGTAATGAGAGATCTGGGTTGTTTTGAGGAAAGATTTGGGTTGTGCAGTGCAAGGTTGCTAGAATACAAAGTGTATATGTTTTCAGTTTTTATTACAAAGTATTAGTTATATTATTAATTATATATCATATTGAAAGGTTGTTGTTCATGGTTTGATTCTACAAGCGGCCAAGCCTTGGTTACTAAAATTTGTGCTTAATGCATATAGCTTGTGCTTGTTCAATCATTTTTTTTTGTGTCAAGAATTTCTTTTTTTGGTGGGTTGGTCCGCCCCACCCCGCAACCCAAAGTGGGTTGGGTTGGGTCAAAGAATTTCCGGTCCGCCTGTTTTGCGGGTTGGTCCGCCCCGCCCCGCCATTTGATGGGGTCCGCCATTTAGCGGGTTGGTCCGCCCCGTTGGTCCGTTTTGACGGCTCTACCGGATCCCAATACGAGACCCAAAGGTTGTGCCGCCAAAACACACGAAACAACAAGCAAATATCAAATAATGGGTAAGGCCATAACGGTAATACGCCAACAACTTAAAACACATGCGGAAGCGAAACATAATAACACAGTGGCACCCGAGCTAACAAGCTCAACTAAGCACAACCAAAGATATAATTAATCTCTCGGTCCAAAAATTCGACGCACGTGCCGCAACATTGGGCACGTATAGCAAAACTCCCTATCATGCAATATAATTATATAGCAACAAATAAACCAAGTCATCGGCGACGCTACAGCCGGAACCCAACTTTACACTAAGTCTAAGACTCTAGTCTAACATGCTCAACGGCTAAAAACATGCCGGAGAATAAACATGATAATTTATCCATCAATATACAACTTAAAACATAATCACCAACATTCACCAAGCGCGACTAACACAAGTCGGCTACCAAAAGAATAGGCATTAACCAACATAAGTATAAATATTAAAAGTACATGAACCAATAAGAACACAACTTTACTACCCATAGTAAAGTTTATATAACTTCACTTCCCAAAAGTCCTTTCCAATAAACTAAGGCTACAAAAATAAATTAAAGTAGCAACCTTTACAAAAATTACACTTTTATCGTAGGCTCGGCAGTTTCCTTCGAATTACTAGCTCGGCTCGAATCTAAGGAAAACAAAGAAAACGAGTAAGTCATAATGACTTAGTAAGCTACTAAAGATGCAATGTCATGGCATGACATAATGCTTAAATAAAACATGTACATCTCATGTCATGCTTATATTATGTCATGTCATGCTTATATTATGTCATGTCATGGTATGATTCTCAACATAATCCCACTTTTCATCCATAGTCATATGGAACACAATTCTACATGATTTATCATGAAGTAATCCATATCATATAAAGTATGCATCTTACTTCCAAAAATGTGTAGCATGTTAATTCCACAATTTAATTTATCATCAAGCCACATAACCCAATCATACCATGAGTCTCATAATTCTTCATTTATCACAACTCATATAATAATTCATATATGGGAGATTATTGTTTCCATTCTAATCATACATAACATGTTATATTTTTAGTATAACATCATATCATGAAAATCATCATTTCATTAGCATGTTACATTTCTATTATAACATCTCATCAAGTAATCATCATCTCATGTAAATCATATTATAACCACGTAGCACAACAATTCATATACGTGCTCGTAAAATAAACCACATAAGAGAGAGAAAATGATTTTCCTTTCCGTTTACAGCGTGTAACTTTTTTTCCTGCGGAAACAAACGTGTCCTCGATAACCCTTTCGTGGCATCGACGTCCCCGAAACAATCCCCGTTCGGGTTCCATAGCTATCAAAGTCATGTGTATTACTCTAACTAAGATCAGCTACTTCCCCATCGTGGCCATCGATGGAGGGGTGTGTGCAAACCCGGCGCGGCAATCCATTGCGATCACGAATCCCACAATTCGTGAAGACAATGCATCGTCCCGCCAAAGACTCAAACCAAAAACCGCCAGCTGGACTCAAACTCAAGCACATGTAATATATACTCGCATGCTCAAATAAAGGGAAAAGTACAACACACCGTACTAATTCATTCAAGTAGATATTTACTTATAAATCACGTAGTTATGCATTTCTATGCTAACTAACACATAAACATCTTAGAGCGATAATATCAAGTCTCTAATACCCAAGTGTTCTTCATACACTTGAAAACGCTCGGAGGCTTGACCTCTATCAAAACTACCCCAAATTCCATAGGATCTTAATATGTGATTCACTATATTCATATTAGTCCAATAATCGACTCCGTTGAGTCATTTCTACTATTTTCAAATTTGAAGGCATAGAAGCTATTTGCATCATAGCCCTCCTATTATTCATTAGCTATTATTCATGGTTAAGTTCTTAAGGTTAGCAACATTGTGCAACCCAACAATCCATACCTTCCCAACAACAACCCAAAACATGGTTCGTAGGTCAACACTTAACATTTAAAGTCAACCATTACATTTCAAGCATGCATCTCAATATAGCATTTAATCAAGCATGCTTTCATCCAAAATAACCATTAATCTAAACAAGATGTAATTTCATCTAGCATGCTCATCACCAAGATATAAATTAATCTAGCATGCTCATAACCTTCAATTCATGAATTAGTGTTGACCAAGATACTCTTATATGCATAAAAGTCAACTCAACCCAATAAAGTCAAACATTACGGTTTATTCATGCAATCCATAATGATAATTCATTATACATGCTCACAACCAAAAATTCATCAATTAGATAGCATCATACTCTTATATGCATGATAGTCAACTCTATTCTTAAAAGTCAAACGAAACATTCAAACATGTAATCCATTGTAAAAATTCATCTTTCATGCTTACAATCAAAATAGAGATTCATCAAGTATACTTCCCAAACTTTAAACATATACATATGTGATTCCAACAACTCATAGTATTCCATAAAATCCCCCAAAATCATTCATAATATCAAGAACCAATTTACTACATAATCATCATATCAAACCCTAGGTTTCTAGGGAATTATGTACCCATCAATCTCAAGTCCAAACTCATAAATTGAAGCTTAATATCATACTTCATTAAACATATAAATCAACCTATTCATGCTTCTAGCAAGTTCACTCACCAAAAATCTAAAATTCAAAATAAAATCACACACATCATACATGTGTACTCATTGACCTCAAATAGCAAGCATCTTTGTTTTCCTTAGGGTCAATGAGCACAAAATCAAGAGAAGAGGGAGTCTAGTAGCTTACCTAGCTTGAGTGAAAACTCAAGAGAATCGAAATCCGAACGGTGAAGTCGTTCTACTCGTCGAATACGTCAAGAATCCGAAGTTTGGAGGCGATCTAGCGGTCGGATCTCCATGGATTTGAGGAAGAAGAAGCTAGGGCTTCAAAGCCCCCATGTCTCCCAACTCTTTCTCACTCTATACGGTTGAAGAAGAAGGGGAGGAATGAAGAAATTGGCTGAATTTGTGAAGGGTTAAACTATTTATACCTCCCAAACAAATGAGGGCACAAAGGGAAATTCCATGGTACAATTAGTGAAGTTTAGATGTAAGCCACCACTAATCAAACTCTAATTAACTACCCAAACATGTTAGGACATGATTAG
Source organism: Codonopsis lanceolata (assembly GCA_013146195.2). Classification (NCBI taxonomy): domain Eukaryota; kingdom Viridiplantae; phylum Streptophyta; class Magnoliopsida; order Asterales; family Campanulaceae; genus Codonopsis; species Codonopsis lanceolata. The sequence continues at coordinate 32,156,855 of CM028377.1, read as the reverse complement.
GGCTTAGTATGAGGGTTAGGAAGGGTTTAGAGGGGGTTTATTAAGGGTAGAATAGGAAAATCACTTCAAAATTGCAAAACAGGGAGTGGGCTGTTCGTGGCACCATGCGCTCACATGGTGCTTCCCCCATGCGACCGCATCATCCTATTTTACCTAGCCAACCATTTTCTGCAATCCTCGTTCGCGTTCGATCCTTCCCGCATGCAACCGCAAGCCTTAAAGCTTCGAAACGGCCTATAATTGAACCCTTAAAGTCCACATACTCTTAGCTAAACCAAACAAGTCTCAAACCACTTTTAAAGTAGGTCTAAACTCCCATAAACAACTCCAGAAACAACCCGGTGCGAAACCGACGGAAGGCGCAGCAACTCGCTAACGAAACGTCGAATGAAACCACAAACCGACGGGCAACAACCCATGATTATAAACACTTCAAAAGGCCATAGAATAGGCCTGAATGCCTCTCAGATGATCAACAACAGATAGGAGAAAAGAACTCCCGAAAGACGAGACGATCACACGGCTCAATCTCGAACTACGCGAAGACAACCAAAGGCTAATTAAAATTCTCTCTAAAATTCTCTCTCTATAGTCTGGCCACCTAGGGTTTTCTTCGTCTGGTTCCTTCTTGCCGGCGGCTATGGCCGAAGTCCCCCTCTAGCTCCTCCAGACCCTCCTCTGATTCCTAAACCCCCTTCATTCGTTGAGGTCCTCTCAGCTTCATCGTCTGTTCCTTCATTCGCCATCCCTCCTTCTTCGTATAAAGGGGAACCCGCTCTTAAACTATCACATGAAATCATAGAATCCCTCGCAAAACCTTTCAACCTTGCTCTTGTTGGTAAGTTTTCTCACGGCCGCCCCTCTATGGAAGTTACTCGCAAATATTTTTGTACCATTGGCCTTAAGGCAAACTTCAGTGTAGGCCATTTAGATCCCAAGCATATCCTCATTCAAGTCCAAAATTACCAACGCCTTTGGATAAAAGATCAATGGTTTTTGGGTAAGTATCCGATGCGAGTTTTTAAATGGACCCCAAGTTTCAGGTCGGATGTCGAGAGCTCCATTGTCCCAGTTTGGTTTTCTCTTCCTGGTCTTCCGATACATCTTTTCAATAAATCAGCCTTGTTCTCACTTGCTTCTTTATTTGGTCGCCCTCGTATGCTTGACCAACCGACCATCAACCTTTCTCGACCTAGTGTTGCCCGTCTTTGCGTCGAAGTAGATCTTTTAAAACCTTGCCCGAAAAGGATTTGGGTGGATTGCGGCTCAGTATACCCTAGTTTCTGGCAGCCTCTTGAGGCTGAGAATATGCCATCCTACTGCCATCATTGTCTTCGGCAGGGTCATAGTGAATTATCTTACAAAGTTAAAAACCCTAATCCTCCTACTTCTGAAGATCCAGCCCCCGCTCCTAATTCAACTAGACAACGTTGGACTCCCAAAAAGGTTCCCCAAGTCATGGTGCATGAACAACATGACAATGCTCTTCCTGTTTCTAGCGAAGACTGCATGGAGAATTCTGAAAAGGACCATCAATCCTCTCTTAAACCTCCAGATTTGGGCAACACTTGTCCTCTTTCAACTAAGGATAAAGCTCAAATTTCTGATCATTCTTTGTCCCCTAAACATCAAGATTGCGCTGCTTCTTTGGCTGGGGAAAAACCCTCAAACTCTTCTAATGAAGATCTTCCTCATTGTGACGCCCCTTCAAATCTCCATGATGTTCCAATATCTTCATCTCCTTCTCGGGACCGGGACTTTACCCAATCTCCTTCACAAGCTGTTGATCCTCCATCTTCTGGACGACAAGATTGTATTTCTCCAAACAGGTTTGCTGTTTTGGACATTTTGGATAATGAGGAGGAGGTTGATAATATCTCCTTGCAAGCTTTCAATTTAGAACAACACATACCCCCTCCTCCACCTAAACCTAAACCTTACATCCCTCATTCGGCAAGACAGACTCGATCACAGGCTAATAAGCCCCAAGTTTCTGTTCCCTCCAATCTCAATTAATGGATTGTAAGGTCCTCTTCTGGAATGTTAGGGGTATCGGTAATGACCCAACCGTTTGCCGTCTCAAACAGCTTGTTAAGCTCCACAAAATATCTGTTATAGCTATTTTTGAGCCTATGCTCAATTCTTCTAAAGTTTCTCTTATCACCCGGCGCCTCAATTTCAGGTTCTCTTTTTCGAATTCTTCTAGTTCTATTTGGGTTTTTATCAAATCCAATTTCTCTTGTAGTCTTATTCATGAATCATCTCAGCATGTAACTCTCCAACTCAAACATTTTTCTTGGTCAAATGATGCTCTTTTTTCTTGTATCTATGCGAGGTGTGACTCTCGCGACCGGCAAGATTTGTGGGATGATTTGATTAATATAAGCTCCAGTCATTCTCAGATGCCTTGGTTACTTGGAGGTGACTTCAATATTATTTTAGATCCTTGTGAAAAAAAGTGGTGGATCAGGTTGGGATCGAGCTGGGGCTCTTGACTTCCATGCTTGTCTCTCAGCCGCGGGTTTAGTGGATTTGGGATTTTCTGGTAGTTCTTACACATGGTGGAACAAGAGGGATAGTTCTGCTACTATTCATGAGCGAATAGACCGTGTTTTATGTAACACGTATTGGTTGGATATTTTTCAAGACACTTCAGTTCAACATCTCAACAGAACGTGCTCGGATCATTCTCCGCTGCTCACCTCCATTGTTAAGCGTGCTTCTCATCGTCCGGTGGCCTTTCGATTTCTTAACACTTGGACGGGTCATGAATCTTTTCAGGAAGCTGTTTTACAAGCCTGGAATCAGCCTGTTATGGGACGCCCCATGAAGAAGTTTTCGTGTAAATTACGTAACGTCAATGCTGCTTTAAAATTTGGAACAAGGCTGTTTTTGGTAACATTTTTGACAATATTCGAGCAGCTGAAGAAGATGTTTCATAAAAGGAACTTTATTATGAGCTCAATAACTCCCCCTCCAATCGGGAAAATCTGATGTTGGCCCAAGCAAAGCTTCGAAAATTTCTGTCTCGGGAGGAAGAGTTTTGGCGTCAAAAAGCAAAAATTAATTGGTTGAAAAAGGGGCAAGGTAACACCAAATTATTCCACGCTTCGGTCAAGCAAGCTCAGCGTCGTCATCACATCCATTCTATTTTGGATACCGAGGGAAATTTTTTAACCACGGCATCTGAGATCAAGCAAGCTGTTGTTTCGTATTTTAGATCACAGCTTCAAGCTGAGCATTGTTCTCCCTCAAACTTGGACATGATTCCCTCTCTTATTTCGACTGAGTGGAACAATTCTCTCATATCTCCTCCCTCTTTATCTGAAGTTAGAGATGCTATTAAGGATTTAAATGAGGATAGTGCTGCGGGCCCTGATGGTTTCACAGGCAAATTTTATTCCTCTTGTTGGGATATCATTGGTGCAGATTTTCATGAAGTAATTTTAGAATTCTTTTCGGGTTTCTCTCTTCCTCGTTCTTGGTCTAGCACGCTCATTGCCACTATTCCCAAAATAGACCATCCAGTGTCTTTTAAAGACATTCGCCCAATTAGTTTGTGTAATTTTTGCTCCAAAGTTATCTCCAAAATTCTTTCTTCCAGGCTTGCTCCAATTCTGCCCCATATTATTTCTGAGAACCAGAGTGCTTTTACTAAAGGGCGAATTATTTAGGATAATATTTTGCTTGCTCAGGAGATGATGAATCACTTGGGAAAGAAGGTTAATGGCTCTAATATTGTCCTCAAGCATGATATGGCTAAGGCATTTGATCGGGTTTCTTGGGTCTTCCTCATCAATGTTCTCCGCAAATTTGGCTTTCATGAGATCTTTATTGATCTAGTTTGGCGCCTCATTTCAGACAACTGGTTTTCAGTTATTATTAATGGAGATCCAGTGGGATTTTTTCTTTCTTCTCGGAGTCTTCGACAGGGTGATCCCCTCTCCCCTAGCCTTTTTATTATCATGGCTGAAGTTTTTAGCAGGAGTATTAATCAGCTCCACAACCAATCTCCAGCTTCTATCTTCTCGACGGCGAGTGGTTGCCCTATTATTTCCCACCTTGCATTTGCCGATGATATTATCATCTTTTGTAACAGAAGTAAACCATCTCTCTCCCAACACAAGACCCTTATTAAAGATTATGAAGCTTCTTCTGGTCAGCTTGTCAACCGATCGAAGAGTTTTTTCTATGTTGCTCCCTCAACGGATATTCACCGAAGTACCCTCATAAATTCAATTTTGGATTTTCAGAAGGGTAATCTTCCTATTTCTTACCTTGGGTGTCCTCTTTATTGTGGTCGAAAGAAGAAGGCATATTTTGATTCTTTGATTCTTAAGCTTCAACGAAAGATCAGCACTTGGATGGGATCATTCCTAGATGCAGCAGGTCGTATAACTCTCATCAAGCATGTTCTTCTTTCTATCACCTGTTATCAGATAGCTTCTCTTAATCCTCCTGTCTCGGTGGTATCTTTGATAGACAGACTTCTTTCAAATTTTTTCTGGGGCCAATTGGATGGTAAAAATAAATGTCATTGGGTTTCTTGGTCAACCTATTGCAGACCTATTTTAGAAGGAGGTATAGGGGTTTATGCTATGACGGACCTGATTCAAGCTTATGGTCTTAAATTATGGTGGCGCTTCCGCACAGTTTCCAACCTTTGGTCTTCCTATCTTTCATCCAGATATTGCTCCCGTCTTCACCCAAGTTCTGTACAGTCTAAAGGATCTCATATTTGGCGTCGCATGATTAAAGCTAGAGAGTTTGCTGAGCCTAACATATTCTGGGTGATCGGTAAGGGTAATTGTTCTCCCTGGTTCGATAACTGGATCCGTGATCTTCATTTAGTCAAGCCGGCAAATTGTAGTATCTCCATTGTTCGTGACTTTCTATCCAGCCATCTTTCTTGTAATAGTCCGGTCTCTGATAGCATTAAATCCCAGATCATTACTCTCACTGAAGATGAGGATCGGGCCTACTGGATTGGTAACTCTCAGGGTGATTTCTCTTTACGTTCAGCCCTTTCTGTAGTTCGTTCGGGTCACCACAGTTCGCTCTCTTCAGTTTATATTTGGCATAAATCTTTGCCCAAGAAAATTAGTGTTTTTCTTTGGAGAGTTTTCCTTCGTCGTCTTCCTATAGATGAAGGCCTTTGGGGTAAAGGTTTCCATCTAGCTTATAAATGTTGCTGTTGTGATACAGGGAATATTGAAACTTTTGACCACGTTTTCATTTCCAACTCTACTGCCGTTAGTATTTGGAATCACTTTCATTCTATCTTTGGCGTTCCGCTGAATCATGGTTTCATCTCTCAGCGTTGTTTTGTTTGGTGGCTTCACCGTAAGTCTCTTGTCTTCATTGTGCTCCCAACTATTATTCTTTGGCATATATGGACGTTTTGAAACTGTGCAGTTTTTGAAGGTGTTAAGCATTCAGTTCATCACCTGATTTCCAGCATTGATTCAGACCTTCGAGATATCCTTCAGGCTGCTAATTTCTTTATTTCGCCTCTATTTCGTAGTTCTAATATATCCTTTGGTCAGCGTAGAAAAGTGACTATCCAAGCAGTTTCTTGGGCTAGTCCCTCTTCAGGATGCTTTAAACTTAATACAGATGGGGCCAGTAGAGGAAATCCGGGTTCTTGTGGTGGTGGTGGCATCTTACGTGATTCTCATGGTCAATGCATTTATGCCTTCTCCATATTTTTTGGCCATGGTTCTAATATGATGGCTGAGTTGCGTGCGTTGCATCATGGTCTTCTTTGGCTTTTCGAGCATGGCTTTTTTGATGTTCTTATAGAAATGGACTCTAAGGTTATTCATGATTGCATCTCTAAGGCCTACAAGTATCCTTGGAATTTTGCTTATATTTTCCGTGATATTTTTCGGCTTCAAAGTCTTGGTCACTATTCCTTCAAGCACTGTTTCAGGGAAGCCAATAAAGTTGCAGACAGTCTAGCTAATCTGGCGTGTGATTCTTAGGTTGATTCCAGTTTTCTCTCGGATTCAGACATCCCCCGTGCTATTAAAGGCCTTATTCTTTTAGACGCTAAAAATACCCCTTATGTTCGTATTTTTTTATTGATTTGCTCTATATTTTCGTTTTCGAGGTTAGGCTCCTCTGTCCTCCCATTTATAAGGGCAAGGCTGGTTGTCCCCCTCAAGTTTGTATTTCTTTTTTATTCTAATAAAATCTAGTAGGGTGCCGCCCCTGTTTCCCAAAAAAAAAAATCTCGAACTACGCGATAGGAAGAATTGCTATCCTCGAAGGGTCAAAACTTCACGAGACTTAAGGAATACATCCAAATAGAAGTCTAATACATATAAACATGTTATTTAATCATCATGTAAAGATCTAGGACCAAACCGAGGTCCAAAACGCGAAACGCGAGTAAACTCTCAATTGCGTCGCATTTCGACTATCGTCGAGTTACGACTTGTGACTTTGGCAAGTTAACTAAATGGCATCTCTTAAAAGTATTTTGGTCTCAATGTGATCCCTCATACACATCTAGACTCTCTCACAAACCGAACAAGCGATCAACCAAAGAAGAAATGCGAGCATTGCACGCAATTTAAGCTAATCGGGAATCGGGGTCTTACATAATTCCTTGTATAAGGATACGTAGGCAGCCTATTTCGGTAGGCACGACCATCGTAGCACTTGATAGATACCTTTGCGGCACTCGTTTGATAAACTTTGCAGCACTTGTTTGATAGCATTGCATCACTTGTTTGTTTAGCATCGCAACACTTGCATCGTAGCACTTGTCAGTTAACACCGCAACACTTGATCCCCAGTAGAGGTGAACTACGTTTCGGTCTGATTCCTTGTATAAGGATACGTAGGCAGCCTATTTCGGTAGGCACGTCCGTCGTATGCATGATAGTTTAGGTTTTGGCCTGAACTACGTTTTGGTATGAGTTCCTTTATTAAGGGATACGTAGGCAGCCTGCTATAACCGACTAAATATGTCTAGGATATGGAGTTTGGTTAGCATTATAAACTATTGCATTATAACTTTAACCTGTTGCATTTCTTTCCTATTATAATTGCACGAAATTGGAGAGTCTATTGTTTATCAACGATGATCGTTTACTCAGTAAGCCTCGGGTTACTAGTAGACTCCATCGTTGAGGGGCTCTGTAGACATCCCAATTTTGTACCCCTGGTATGTAACTCTGGCATGTGATATTAAGAACTGTTTAAACTTAACAAATGTCAAGTTATAGGAGTTAAAAAATGCAAAAAGGCAAAGTAGGATGCGCAAAACAGTAAAATGCGAGGGATAAAAGTGAAAATTCAAGGCTGGAGTAGTACTCTGGCGCGGCGCCCATGAAGATTTATGGCGGCGCCCAACTAGCTACAGTACACCCCGGACTTAACGCATTGTGCAATTTTTGCAACGCGGTGTACAAGGAATTTGAGCACGAAGAAGGAATTTGTAATCCCTGATGAGTCCTCTCCTTCAGCTATAAATAGAGAGTTCGGGGCTCACTTTCAGACACTCCGTAAAAACCAAAACACCGATAAAATTTCTCCGCGTAGCTATTACGATGAGAAAATAGAGAGCGAAGTGAGATAGGGAATGATCCTCCTATAAAGCCTCGAAACCCTTCCAAAACTCCGCCAAACCTAAAACCAATCGGTCAAAGTGATCCCTAGCCCCCTAGTTAGGTATCCACCCTATTTCCCCGGTCCAAAACCCTCGGAAAGAGCCGTTATTCTGCCCGAGTAAAAAGGTCAAAACCACCAAAAATAAGCCATTACTCTGCCCAAACCGCAGCAGCAGCAGCATAAAAAGTCTCCCTCTCTCGAGAAGGACGGAGCGAGCACTCCCCACTCTGAAAGGTAATAGCCTTTAAGGGCGTTTATTTTATAAAAAAATCTTTTCAAATCCGGCCCAATGTAGAAAATATAAGCCGTTGTGCTGACCGGATTTAGTTAGGAAATACTATGTAAAAGAGCCGTTATTATGGTCAAATATTTTTAAATATATTTGTAATTATTGTAAGGAGACGGCTGCAAGTCCGTAAATAATGTAGTCATGGATGTATTTACTTTTATTTCCTGTCTTTTAATGCTTTGTTTATTTGCTAGATAAATATAACAAAAAGCATACTTTAGCCAAAAAGCGCTTTTGAGACCGAAAGAGCGAGTTGGGTGCCTAGCACCTTCCCAACTCGTAACTTAGCTTCCGAACCCGTTTTTGCAATCTCTGGTTTTTCTTTTTTGGTTTTGCTTTATTTCTTCCTCAAAATAAAGATGGCGACTCTATAAAACATTTTGGATCCAGTGGGGCGTCGCAACATTCCTTTCTTGCACTTTTCCGTTTTCCCTTAAAAAAGGGAGAATGAGAATGAAAGGGTGATGCATTCCTATATCCTGGTATCCCCTAAACAAAGGATAACTTGATGTTGAAAACCCAAAGCACCCATAGTGATCCGAAATAGGTCATAAGGCTATTTTTTATAAAATCCATAGTGGGGCCTCGCAACACTCCTTTCTTGTACTTTTCTGTTTTCCCCTAAAAAAGGGAGAATGAGAATGAAAGGGTGATGTATTTCTATATCCTGGTATCCCCGAAAAAAGTGATAACTTGATGTAGAAAACCCAAAGCTCCCATATTGGACCCAAAATCCACTAAAGTCAACCGAGGCGTATTCAAACGCGCTATTCTAGACAGCACTTCTCTCGCACTTTTAATTTCGTCTTCCCCTAAACAAGGGAGGATGGAATGAGAGTAGTGGTGTTCTGCATCCACACGTACGCGCACCCTTACCATAGGGCGCGCGGGGCACGGGCGCAGTCCAGGCGACCCACACCTAGACTTAAGAATTTTCTCCTTTTGCTTTATCGGTTATCCGAGCAGAACGTTGATTTTGCTTCCTCAATCTCTTTTGTAGATGTCTGACGTTGTAGATAATGATCACGAAACCTTCAGCTATGGTGGATGAAATGACTCACTCAGCAGCGAGAAGACTCCTGCTGTAGATTTCGTGCGAGAAGAAGGGGAAGAGTTTGTGACTAGAAAAACCATTCCCAAGCGTATGGCTACCCCCATAGTTGACCTCATCGATTCCTCCAGTGGGCACGGCCACTCTAGAAAGGAAAATGTTGAGGGAGATGGATATGCTGACGGGCAAGGCCCTGAACAGAAGGTGGACCAAGCCACTGGTGTGGTCGGGAAGGTGCGGCTCGAGCAGGGAGAGGCCGCTGGAGATGCTTTTGAATCCGATGAGATGGATGACATGCCCTTTGCCCGCCGCATGAAGAAAACTGGTCGCACTCAAGTGGAGGCCATGAAGGAAGACCACGATGAGCCCGACTGGTATGTAAATGTTGATGAGAGTCGGTATGCTTCTTATTGGGCCTCGTTGGACACGGACGGACAAGGTGATGGTCTGGCTCACGTCCCTTGGCATTGACTCCGCCTACTACCGGGCAAGTAAGATGGGCATGCCTAGCGGATTAGAGCTGTTTCGCGAGCAAGGGAATGAGCTTCTATTTTTTGCTGACTTCTTTTGGGTCAGACTGCACCTTCCCCTGGAGCCTTTCTTGGTAGACTTCCTACTCAAGACCAAGGCTTTGCCCTGTGACTTGATGCTGAATACTGTTCGGGCAATCACGGCCTACACGGTGGCTTGTCGTCAACTGGGTTTCGAGCCGGACATGTATCTGCTTCGCAAGCTATTTATCTTTGCCCTGAGCACAGGCGGGCGGATTAGAGTGAGGTCCAACTCCAACTTTTTGAGGCTTCTGTCTGATGTCCCTGGGAAGGTCGAGGCCTGGGATAGGAGGGTCCTTTTTCATTGAATCCTGGGTTGGATGGCCATTTGCGCCCACAGCAACGGGCGAAATGAAAATCCCAAAGGTCTCAAAGCAATATTTCAGCTAGGACGAGATTGCCTGCCTGGCGGTGTTGAAGGCTGTCGTTGGGGGTTGTTGAGGAGAACGAAAGGCGGGTTGGCCAGCAATTTTTGCTCGATTGGAACGAGCTGGTGTGCAATCCATACAACTTGTGCCTGGCCGGCGTGATCCGATCTGAAGTGCCTGGTGTAGAACCCCTTCTGATCCACGAGCCCGAGAGACCCCATCTATACTGGAGTGATTGTCACAGGCAAATGTTCAAGCACGAATGCGTAGAGTGCCAGTGGCTGGGCCCTGGTGCAGACTGTCGGCCAATTTATGAGGATAAGAATGGTTGCTCGCCAATTGCCGATATTTTTCAATTCATGTCCTGATTTAATATTATTCATCATAACTGTACTAATTCGCCTTGTTTTATTTCATGGATGAAGAACTTGGCCGTGATAAAAAACAGGAAGAAGCAAGCCGACCAACGGGCTGCAGACTTAAAGGCCAACGAGCCTGTGGCCTTGCCCAAAGTCCCATTCTGTTCGCCGGCTAAGAAAGCCCTGGCCTCAGGCAAAACCTCAAGCCCGGTCAAAAAGGCAGCGGCTTATAAAGTCGTTGTCCCCGTGCAGAAAGAGGCCACTGAGGCTGTTGCTGATAAGGCCAACAAGGCCCCACTGTCCAGATCTCTGAGGTCCCCACTACCAAGGACGCCAAGGCAGCGGGCAAAAGAAGAAAAAACCCTTCTCCTCTTCCTGATCGAATCGTGCGTCAACGCGGTTCGGGTAATGCTGCTTCCCCGCAAACCTATGGTGGGGTTGCTATCTGGAAGCAACCATGCTTTGAAATACCCACCACCACCAGCGCTGCCCGGACACTCGTAGAACAAATTTCCGGGGATGCTCCACTGCTGGGGGCATCGACTTATCTGTCCGCGGGAGCCCGGGAGGCTTGGTGGGCAAGGGCATAATAGAGCGAGCCATGCATGACAGCTTGGCACTAGAACGGGAGACTACTAGCCATGTGCTGGTCGGGAATGTGGGCCTCTGTCTGATCGAGGTAAAAACGAATTGCAGCATGATTTCTAAATTCTTTATTCATTCTTATGCTAACTGTTTATTCTTTGCTTGCAGATTGCCTCCACTTGTACTAATCTGTATGACCGATACAATGAGGAGAAGGAAGCTCGCAAAAAGGCGGAGGCGGAGAGTAAAACCGTTGGGAGCCTGCTGAAGGAGAAGCTTGGGCAAGTATTGTAACCCCCCAAATTTGGTACCGACACCGCAGTCTCACAATTTGGTCATGTCACTAATAATCATAACTTAAATCATAAATGTTCCAACTCTCATAATAATTAAATCTTAGACATCCTTGACTAAAGTCAAAAATAAACCCAAAGTAAATCAATACAAAATCTATCTAATACTTAACATGAATCTATATTTTATTGAATGTACTATCAAGTGATTCAACAAGAAAAGACTAGATCCAAAATTCCCGGAAACTGTCATCTTGGTCTACCCGTACCAAAATATTCTAATAAATCTTACTCATTACCTGAGAAGAAGAGTGTGAAGGGGTGAGCGAACAATGTTCAGTAAGTTCATATACAACCCCTTCGGTTACTAAGGAGGAGTTGACCAGAATAAATCAAAAATAAATATTTCAAGTATTCAAAATTTAATGTTCAAATATCGATAAGCGGAAGAAATTATCAAATTTCGATTTAAGTGAATGAGAATCCAAATGAAAATAAACGTACAAGGGTGACTCAAATAACCAACTGTCATCAACCGTCCCATACCGATTGGAGGCAATTGATTACTCATAAAATCTCATGATCACATAAGCAAATTCGATATTTACTCCTAAGAGTTTCGATAGTTCGATAACATTGGTATATCTGGATAACCATACTACTAGCTAGGTGGCATTCGATAAATCAATTGTTCGATAATCACATCCACAATCAAGTGGTATTCGATAAAATTAATAATTCAATAAATATGTAACCGGCTTAGTGATCATGGTAGAATTTCTAAAGAATGCTACAACAAAACCTACGCATCGCAAAAATCATATTTTTCATATCAAAACAATATCCCACATGAAGCTCGATAATTATGTGAGAGTTATTAAAGAATAAACATCATGATTTCGAAAGAAGTGTAAACAACAGAGTTCAAATTCAAATGTCGATTTAGAAACGGCGTACGTTTCAAAGAGGCATTAATATCAAAGAATTTAATGGAAGCCTAGCGAATGGTATTTAAAAGATCAGAGACCTAAAAGAGGTATAATCCATTACCTCGAAATGCTTAGCAAAATAATTCCTATCACGCGTACAATCGTCTTACGCTCACTCGTTCGAAACTAACATCAACATAACAATGCATCGATCAATATAGCTATACAATAATAATTTCTTTATTTGACTTTTCTCTTTCCTATCCCCCGTATCCACTTACTTACATAATGATACTATGTTAAATATAAAGAATTTAACACATTCATATACTCCCTCCATAATCATTACTCCTAACCTATATATACCTATATAGAATAGTATAATATAAATATATACACACACTAACTCATGCACAAACACACGCACACAACCTATACACCATGATACATATCACATATATAACTATTTAATGTAATGATTACATATCATATATCATATATATATATAACTATTTAGTGTAACTATACATATCATATATATAACTATTTAATGTAATGATTTCTCCTATATAATAATATTTATCATGTAATGGTATAATATAATACCCCACATGCTTACTGACTTCACAAACATAGCACACACATATCATCATCTGCATATATATTGGACCTGTTTGATTTAGCTTATTGATATATGCTGATGACTTATTACTTATGACTGATGACTTATTGCTTATGATTTATGGTTGATGACTAACAACTTGAGATATTTGATTTAGATTTTTAAAAGTACTGATTATCTTTCATAAGTTAGTGTATGTGTTTGATTAATAAGTTGAAATAGTGTTGAAATCAAATATAGAAACTAAAATAGCATCATCACAAAATGTGATTTACATCATTAATATTATTAATATTATTATTATTAACAATAATATTAATATTATTACTATTTATATTTATATTAATATTACTTTTAATCTTATTATTATCATTATTATTTTATTTATTTATTTATTTATTATTACCACTTTTTATTATTTTATTAATATTAATGCAAATTTTATCATTATTATTAATTATTACTATTATTACTATCATTATTTTTTCCTTTATTAATATTATTATTATTGTATTGAGGCTGAGCGGTCGCTCAAAGGGAAGGCTGAGTGAGCGCTCAGTCCCCTTTTCACTTCCTGGGCTTGCTGGATTTTGTGCACTCGCTCAGACACTGGTTGAGCAAGTGCTCAGGGGTCTGGATGGCCAAAATAAATAGAAAACAAGTCCTAAATGTGTCCAACTCAACCCCAAACCATTAGGGATGTTTAACACACTCAAAACACGTCCGAAACAGGTCCGAACATCACCCGAAACAAGGAGAAATGAAGGGCGAAACTCGCGACGAACATCAAACGAATCAACAACGAGTTAACCAAGGATACAATGAGCATGAATGAACATTTTTAAACATGTTAAGGACTAGAATACAAGGTCTAGGATTCAAGTTAACATCTCACAAGTTTCAAAGAAACGAAACGAGACAAGGAAAGACAAACCGAGAGACCTTAAGAGTCAAAAGGTCAAATGAAGCAAGAAGGCTTCCAAACTCTCAACCAAGCATACAATGACCAAGATTGAAGTTATAGAACATGTTATAAACATAATAAGGCTCTAGTAGGACTCAGTTAAGCGCTAAAACGATACACGAAACATGTATAACAAAGCATGCAATGTATAGAAGGCATACATGCAACTACGATCATGGTTGACCTAATGCAAGCATGATATGAACAATATGGACTCTAAAACATGTTAAGGCACATAATGAACATATTAATCAAGTATAGAAGGCATGTTATACAAGTAGGTTTTTGGTTCTCACATCCTCCCCCACTAGGAGGAATTTTGTCCCTAAGTTCATGCCAGAATCATCGAATAAGAAAGGGTATCTCTCTCACATATCAAGCTCGGGTTCCCAAGTAGCTTCCTCAATGTTATGGTTCTTCCACATGACTTTGACCAACGGTATCTTCTTCGTTCTCAAGACTTGTTCCTTCGTATCGAGAATCCTCACCGGCTTCTCATCATAAGAAAGGTCAGGTTCAATAGTAATCTCATCATATGTAATGACATGTGATTCATCCTTCAAGTATTTGCATAGCATCGAGACAAGGAAGACATCATGAACATCTGATATAGAAGGTGGCAATGCTAACCGATACGCCAAAGATCCAATCCTCTCTAAGATCTCAAATGGTTCAATAAATCTAGGTGAAAGTTTACCTTTCTTCCTAAATCGCTTAGTACCGCGCCGAGGCGATACTTTCAGGAATACACAATCACCAACTTGAAACTCTAAGTCACGTCTCCGGTTGTCTGCGTAGCTTTTCTGTCTACTCTGAGCTGTAAGTAATTTGTCTCTAATAAGTTTCACACTCTCAGCTGACTGATGTACCATCTCCGAACCCCATAGCTTAGCTTCACCAACTTCATCCCAGCAAATCGGTGAATGACACTTACGCCCATATAAAGCCTTATATGGCGCCATCACAATACTGGAATGGTAACTGTTGTTATACGCAAATTCGGCTAATGGTAAATGAGAATCCCAACTACCTTTGAAATCTATAGCACAAGCACGCAATAAATCCTCCAATACCTGAATCAATCTCTCAGACTGACCATCAGACTGTGGGTGAAAAGCCATACTGAAATTCAACTTCGTACCCAAAGCCTCCTGCAAGGAAAGACAAAATCTAGAAGTGAACCTGGGATCTCTATCAAATACAATGCTAACCGGAATACCATGTAATCTCACGATATCCTGAATATACAATGCTGCCAACTGACTCAAACTATAAGTCATCACAATAGGAATAAAATGTGAAGATTTTGTCAACCTATCCACAACAACCCATACTGCATCAAAACCTCGGCGAGTACGTGGCAATCCTGTCACAAAATCCATGGTGATATGCTCTAATTTCCACTCCGGTATCTCAAGTGGCTGTAGTAAACCGGCAGGTCTCTGGTGTTCAGCCTTAACCTGTTGACATGTCAAACATCTAGATACATAATCTACGATTTCTCTCTTCATTCCATTCCACCAGAACTGTCTCTTCAAGTCTTTATACATTTTGGTACTCCCTGGATGTATAGTATACTTGGCCTTGTGAGCCTCATCAAGAACCATACGTTTAACTCCATCGGTAGAAGGAACGCAAACTCTACCACGAAAAGTTAAAATACCATCACTATTAATAGCGAACTCAGGTGTCTTACTATCACCCAATCCATCAATAATCTTCCTCAAATCAGAATTTGTAGCTTGAGCCTTCTTAATCAACTCAAACAATGCAGGCGTAGCACGCACACTAGCAAAGATAAAACTATTCTCACTATCCTCAAGCATCTTCCACTCCCTCATCATCAAGCAAGACATATACGCCTTCCTACTCAAGGCATCCACAACGACGTTTGCTTTCCCCGAATGGTATAAAATAGTGCAATCGTGATCCTTAAGCTTCTCCATCCATCGCCTCTGTTGCATGTTCAACTCCTTTTGTGAAAAGAGATACTTCAAACTCTTGTGATCAGTGAATATCTCGAATTTAGCCTCATAAAGATAATGTTTCCACTTGTGAAGCGCAAATATAATAGCTGCCAGCTCAAGGTCATGTGTCAGATAATTCTGCTCATAAGGTGATAACTTCCTCGAAGCATAGGCAATAACTCTCCCATTCTCCATAAGTACGCAACCCAAGCCTTCTGATGAAGCGTCGCTATAAACAATAAAGTTCTCGGAACCACTAGGCAATGCTAATATATGAGCCATAGTCAACCTCCTCTTCAACTCCTGAAAACTGGCCTCGCACTTATCGCTCCATATAAAAGAAGACTTCTTCTGTGTCAAATTAGTCATCAGAATAGCGATCTTCGAGAATCCCTCGATAAACCTACAGTAATAACCTGCCAAGCCCAAGAAACTACGGACTTCGGTTACCGTACTAGGCGTCTTCCACTTAGTAACCACCTCAACCTTGGATGGATCCACCGCGATACCATCACTAGACACCATGTGCCCTAGAAAAGAAACATGTTCGAGCCAGAAAGCACACTTACTGAATTTCGGATATAGCTGCTTCTTTCGTAAGATGGAAAGAACCTCTCTCAAGTGATTCTTATGTTCCTATCGTGACTTGGAGTACACAAGAATATCATCGATAAATACCACCACAAAGCAATCAAGGTATTCGTGAAACACCCGATTCATCAAGTCCATAAAAACTACAGGTGCGTTCGTCAACCCAAACGGCATCACAACAAACTCATAATGGCCGTAACGCGTGCGAAAGGCTGTCTTCGGGACATCCTCCGCCCGAACTCTTAACTGATGGTAGCCACTCCTCAAGTCAAATTTGGAATAGACAACTGAACCCCGAAGTTGATCGAAGAGATCATCAATATGTGGTAAGTGATACCTATTTTTAATAGTAACCTGGTTCAACTACCGATAGTTTATACACAACCGTAGACTACCATCCTTCTTCCTCACAAATAACACCGGTGCACCCCAAGGAGACACACTCGATTTAATGAACTCTCTGTCAAAAAGTTCCTGCAATTGTTCCTTTAACTCATGCAACTCCTCCAGAGCCATTCGATAAGGTGCCCTAGAAATAGGCGAAGTCCCTGGCAATAACTCAATACAAAACTCTAGCTCTCAGTCGGGAGGTAAAGCATACTCGGTAAAAAAGACATCAGGAAACTCATTAACTACCAGAATATCTTCTAACTTAGTAGTAGACATGCTGGTATCAAGTACACAAGCTAAATACTCCGTACACCCACGTGATAAAAGTTGTCTAGCCCGCAAAGAAGAAATAATATGAACACCATTCATAGCATGATCACTCGAAAACACAAACTTCGAAATACCGGGCATAACAAAAGTTACTCTCTTACGATGACAATCAACTAAAGCATGATGTACACATAGCCAATCCATACGAAGAATCACATCAAAGTCTCGAATAGGTAATACTACCAAATCAGAATGCACGACTCGATCATTAACAAGCACATCACAGTCTCTATAAACCTTAGACGCCAACAAGCAATCACCCAATGGTGTAGACACCTCTAGCACATAAGGCAATTGGGCAAGCAATACACATAAATGCTCTAAGAAATGTGATGCAACATAAGAATGAGAACTTGAGCATGATGACTGAAAACTGAGAGAATACCTCCGATCACAGAAGTAGACTCGGGAACACCTCGCTGATCAAGCGTGAAAACACGAGCCTGTGCCTTAGGACGTCCATCATTGTCCCTCTTGGACCCAGATTGCTGAACTGACCACATGGACTGAACAGCTCGAGATTTAGGACAATCTTTGATCTTATGACTAGGATCTCCACAGCTAAGACAAGTACCAAGCCTAGTCCTGCACTTCTCACTAGAATGTCCAATCTTGTTACAGAAAGAACAAATCAAAGGTCCGCTACCCTGAGGAGTAGGAGCACTATTAACATGACTCTCAGATAGACGCCTATTCTGCCCACCAGATTGTTGCCTATTTTGACCACCATTGTGACAGTTGCCCTGATAGCCAGACTGATTCCCAGAAGACTGACCTCTACCGATCACCTGAGAAGCTTGCACAAAAGGCTTCTGCCTGTGCTCCTCAATGTCCCTCTTAATCTCATAAGCACGATCCACCACACTCTGGAAATCTGCCAACTGTAGAGATAACAATTGTTTCCTATACTCGGTCTTCAACCCTTTCACAAACCTATGGGTCATGTGTCTCTCATCGAGCACCAGATGTGCACAATAACGGGATAACTCAGTGAATTTAGAAGAATACTGAGCTATAGACATGGATCCCTACTCTAGATCCTGTAACTCTTTCTCTCGTCGTTGCCTAACCACATTATACACATAAGAAGCCCTAAACTCTATCTCAAAGTTAGGCCACACCTGTGCCACCTGGTTCATCTCCCAACTAGCATGTAGAACTTCCTACCAATGGTTGGCAGCTCCCCTCAGCTTATAAATAGCTAACACCACCTTCTCTTCATCCGTGCAGTCTAGAGCTGCAAAGAACTTCTTCAAATCTTCTAGCCATAACTCAATTATACTAGCATCCGCCTCTCCCTCAAAAGATGGAGGCTTCATCTTCAAAAACCTCTCCAAGACAGCATTATTACGTGCTCTAGCTTCCAGTGGTATAACATTTCGTGGTGGAGACACTCTCGCCTCTGGTTCTGGGTGTGGTGGTGGAGGTACATTCTGACCCTCGCCAAGCTGAGCCATCTCGGTCATAAACTCCATCATGCGGTGATACATATCCACCATCTGCGCATTCATGTCTACTGTATTCGGTGGTGGAGGTGGCATTTTTGCCTCAGGCTCAACAGGAACTCTCCTGAGTCTGCCTCTGCCTCGGTCTACACCAGCTCCTCTAGGAACCACCATTGAACACCTATAAGAATTCACTCGACGTTAGAACATCACACAAGAAACCAACCCACCTAGGCCATGAAACCTATCATGGCCAATAGCTAACCTATAAAACAACTTTGATACCAATTGTGGCGACCCGACTTGGACCCGAGGTGGGACCGCGGGCCGGTCCGCCCAAATAGGGGGAAACAAGTAAACACATAAACATGCAAGGACTCAATTTACGAAAACGACGTGACGCAACATTGGAGACGTAACACGCCTCAACACCAAAAAGCCAGAATTTTAAAACATTTCCTGATATAACAGTTAAACCAAGTCATCTGCGACACTACATGTCGGAACTCAAGCTAGCAGTTAAAGGACAAGAAATAAATAAAAGCTAATAGGATGCTCAGCGAAAGACTTATATGTAGTGAACTAATCAACAAGATAACCAAAGCTCGGCTTACACATTACCGGCATCAAAAGGAATACAAATACTACAAGTGTTAAAACTACTAGTAGCTAATTAGAGGAGCAAGCACAAGTTCTATACACATTCCTAAGCATAGTCTAAATGACTTGCTTTAAACCCATCGTCCTTGCAAAATGCAAAAGGATGTAAGAGGACATCTAAACCACGTCTTCAACTGGAACGCCGGACCAAAAGAGTAATAAAGGAAGCACGAACACTGCAAGCCTCAGCGAGAAGGACCTGCTTTGCTAGGATCTAAAGCAATAAAGGGGAATGGGTAAGTCATAAAGACTATGGCAATATGCAACACACAAGGCAAGATATTGTCACATAAGCATATAGATCATATATCCAAGATGCACATTGTTTCACATAGGTGCTCGTAATTAAATCACATAGGATAAGGATATATGAAGAGCCAGTGCCGCTACGTAGTTCCTGCATACAAGTGTTATCTGGAATGTGAGGTGTCAGATGGTTGTGAATACATCGACCTTTTGAGGAGATGCTTGGGATAGACACACCAATGCGCTCTAATGGTTACAACAAAGGGGCTACTTCCCCACTGCGGCCACAGTGGAGGCGTGTGTGTACAAGAACAAGTATGCAGCTGCACTCATACAAATGCCAAGTACTGTTTACTTACCAAATTCTCAAGTAGAATATGAGGTCGACAAGAGCGAACTCAACATGTCAAATAGGCACTCTATTATATGACATTTAAAATCAAACATGGTAGTCAATCCAATTCAAGAGTCTAGAAGTAATATTCTTAGTGAAACGTATTTAGAACGTCGTAGGGATTGATCATTGAGCCTGTATTGTTCAATGGCTTACTAAAATGGACTTCGCTGAGTCGTCTATATAGATTCATCCAATTAGAGTTCAAACACTAATTGTATTCAAAACTCTTTTCTAAGTTCTCGTATAAGTTAGACTAGGCCATTAATCCAAATAATAATCATAGCCAAGAATTATTATCAATTCAACAATTATAGAACCCTAGAATCATAAATCCTAAAAGTTAATAAAGGCCATTGGTCCTAGAACAATAGTTATTCCAAATGAAGCATAGAACACATTTAATTCTAGGCTTAGAACCAAAACAACAAGATGCGTATATCACTCAAAAATCCCATAATCTCAAATCATCATCAAACATATTATAGACATGGTAGGAGCATGAGAATCATGAGAAAAAGGGGATAGCATGGCATTTCTAACATACATCCTAAGGGGAATCAATAGCTTACCTTACACCAAAGAAAAAAGATGAAATGAACAAAATCTAATTGGATAGAATCGTGCTCCTTGTCGATTGCTTCGATTTGGTGGTCTTGGGTTGGCAGTCGGAGTTCGGGAGCTCAAGTTATGGAAGAAACACACACTAATCTCCCCTCATCATTCACACACATATGCTTCGGAAGAGAGAGAAAGGAATGGCTACAAATGGAGGTTTATGGCTGATCACAAAGGAGGAAGGAGTATTTATATGACATGAAAAGTTAGTGGAACTCCACATGTCACATGGAGGATGAGTGGGAATCCACTTGTCACAAGGAGGATGAAAGGGATTAGGATTAGTTGACATAGTTAGGGCCTAAAACAATGGATTAGGGTCACTAAGGATGGGGGGTTTAATGGTTAAATGGTTCACCAAATTGGAATTGTAGAAAATTCCTGTAGGGCTGGTGCTGAGGCTGAGGCTGAGGCTAAGGCTGAGCGATCGCTTAGAGGGAAGGTTGAGTGAGCGCTCAGTCCCTTTTTCACTTCCTGGACTTGCTGGATTTTGTGCACTCGCTCACTGGTTGAGTGAGCGCTCAGGGGTCTGGATGGCCAAAATGACTAAAAAACAAGTCCTAAATGTGTCCAACTCAACCCCAAACCATTAGGGATGTTTAACACACTCAAAATAGGTCTGAAACAGGTCCGAACATCACCTGAAACAAGGAGGAATGAAGGGCGAAACTCGCGACGAACATCAAACGAATCAACAACGAGTTAACCAAGGATACAACGAGCATGAATGAACATTTTTAAACATGTTAAGGACTAGAATTCAAGGTCTAGGATTCAAGTTAACATCTCACGAGTCACAAAGACATGAATCGAGGCAAGGAAAGAAAAACCGAGAGACCTTAAGAGTCAAAAGGTCAAATGAATCAAGATGGCTTCCGAACTCTCAACCAAGCATACAATGACCAAGATTGAAGTTATAGAACATGTTATAAAGGTACTAAGGTTCTAGTAGGACTCAGTTAAGTGATAAGACGATACACGAAGCAAGTATAACAAAGCATGCAACGTATAGAAGGCATACGAGCAACTACGATCATGGTTGACCTAATGCAACATGATATGAACAATATGGACTCTAAAGCATGTTAAGGCACATAATGAACATATTAATCAAGTATAGAAGGCATGTTATACAAGTAGGTTTTGGGTTCTTACAACAATGAATTTATAAGTTTCGTACCAATCTTTCCGTTCGAGATGAATGTCGAATTTTGAAGGTGAACTACATAAAAATAGTTAATTGTATTCTTTCGAACTACTCTCAACCGTACCTAGGTTAATTCAAATCCGATGTCTCGCTAATGAATTAAACTAAACCCATTATGTCTTACAATTCTATAAGCCTCTAGAAATCTAATCAACTGTCGTTCTCATGAATTTCTAGTTCGATTTTAGAGTTTCGTTGCCTATGCTTCACCTTTCAGTCCTTCACTTTAATAACTAAGATTATTGCATAAACGTAGTAGTTTCACCTTTAGGTCCCTTGCTAGCACAATATTATACAATTATTAACAAAGCTAAAATCAAATCAAAACAGGTGACATTCAAATAAATGGAAAGATAGAAACTTTATTTATAAATCCATTACGGGCTACACCTAATCCTAGAATTAGAAAACTACTCATGCATAATTAAAGTAACTAAAATAAACATGTTAGGAATAATCATGGAAATAAAAATAAAAGAAAAGAGAAGGGCAGAAGAAGAACTTCTAATAAACCGAATGAATTCACGAATTAGAGTCTTCAAACAAAACTACTTTAAAATGTTTATCTAACTATTTGAGATGAGAATATGGAAGTCAAATTCTATCTATCTAAGGAGGGGAAGAAGGAGATATATATAGGGGAAAAACTAAGCATTTCTTCTCCCCTTGTCTCACCAAGAGACAACCAAAATAAATTGGAATAAATAGGAGGTAAATGAGAAGTAAATGAGAAATAAATGAGAGACTAAAAGCTCTCTAATCCCCCTTTAGATGTTATTTAGTCTAGATGCATAAAAAGGTCCAAACAGGAAAATGTTGGAAGTGACTCTTGAGCTGCCTCGATTGAAGGTTGTGAAATATTTCGTACCTAGGGTGCGATTGTTGCTGGAAATCTTCAATTTAATACTTGACATCAGTTTTCCACCCACGAAAAATACTGGAATTCAACTCCTCTTTTTGCCTTAGAAAACTTGTTGAGTGATTTTCAATTGATCACTAAATTCTACCGTAAGCACACGGCTATTCGTGTAGTATTTAGGATGTCGATCCCACAGAGACTTTGAATCAAGTACCGGAACTCACAATTAAGATAATCTAGATGGATTAATTTCAAGATATTTGTTGTGATGAGTAAATTAAATTTAAAAAAAAAATTAACAAGACTAAATTAACTAAATTAGAATGCAAAATTATATTTTTTATTAAAAACAATAATTAAAAAGCTTCTAAGATTTCGATTCACCACAACAATGAATTTATAAGTTTCGTAACAATATTTCCGTTCGCGATGAATGTCAAATTTTAAAGGAAAACTGCATAAAAATAGTTAATTGTATTCTTTCGAACTACTCTCAACCGTACCTAGGTTAATTCAAATCTGTTGTCTAGCTCAATGAATTAAACTAAATCCATTATGTCCTACAATTCTATAAGTCTCTAGAAATTTAATCAACTGTCGTACTCATGAATTTTTAGTTCGATTTTAGAGTTCCGTTACATACGCTTCACCTTTCAGTCCTTCACTTTAGTAACTAAGATTATTACATAAACGTAGTAGTTTCACCTTACGGTCCCTCACTAGCACAATATTATACAATTATTAACAAAGCTAAAATCGAATCAAAATGGGTGACATTCAAATAAATGGAAAGATAGAAACTTTATTTATAAATTCATTACGGGATACACCTAATCCTAGAATTAGAAAACTACTCACACATAATCAAAGTAACTAGAATAAACATGTTAGGAATAATCATGGAAATAAAAATGAAAGTAAAGAGAAGGGAAGAAGAAGAACTTGTAATAAAAAAAATACTTCCGAATGAATTCATGAACTAGAGTTTTCAAACAAAACTACTTTAAAATGCTTATCTAACTATTTGAGAGGGGAATATGGAAGTCAAATTCTATCTATCTAAGGAGGGAAAGAAGGAGATATATATATGGGAAAAACTAAGCATTTCTTCTCTCCTTGTCTCACCAAGATACAACCAAAATAAATTGGAGTAAATATGAGGTAAATGAGAAGTAAACGAGAAATAAATGAGAGATAAATTAGAGACTAAAAGCTCTCCAATCCCCCTTTAGATGTCATTTAGTCTAGATGCATAAAAATGTCCAAACTGGAAAATGTTGGAAGTGACACTTGAGCTGCCACGATTGAAGGTTGCGAAATATTTCGCACCTAGGGTACGATTGTTGCTGGAAATCTTCAATTTAATACTTGATATCAGTTTTCCACCCACGAAAAATAACCGCGGCCTACCCACGAAAAATGCTGGAATTCAACTCCTCTTTTTGCCTTTACTTCACCATTAAAGTTTCTCTTTAATTCACCAATAAAGCTTGACTTTAATGCATAATGTTGCAAAATTGTCCAATTAAGACAAATAAAGGTAAGGGAGCCAAAACAATTAAATTAGCAATGATAAATGCAATATTGACTAGGAAAATAAGCCCAAAGTATCCAAAATTATAAACAATATGTACATTTATCACCTACCCGATGAATCGGGTTTGTGGAGGACTTTGCGTAGTGGTGCGTCCGTGTATACTATGATTACATATGCAGAAAAATAAGCCCTTAATTTTCGGGTAGTTATGACAAGCGAGTAAGCTAACTTTTCTACATTAAAATAACGACCCTCAACAGGACTGAGGGCCTTCAATACATAGTACACATGTTTTTAAATTCCTACCTCCTCCCTAACTAAAACAGCGGCCACAGCCTGGTCTGTGGCCGCTAAGTACACATACAAAGGCTCCCCGGGCACGAGACTACTAAGGAGGGGTGGTCTGCGAAGATATTCCCTGAGATGCTCGAGGGCTTTGGCATATTCCTCATTCCACTCAAATCCTTTGTTTCCGCACAAGACTTTGAAGAATGGAAGGCACTTTTCCGCTGACCGGGAGATGAAACGACCAAGGGCGATGATTCTGTCGTTTAATTATTGGATGTGTTTGATGCAGTAAGACCGTTCCATGTTGATTAGGGCTTGGATCTTTTCTGGGTTTGTCTCTATCCCGCGCTGGTTAACCATGAATCCCATAAATTTTCCTGCTCGGACCTCGAACACGCACTTGCTCGGATTCAGCTTCATATTATGTTTGCGTAGATTGGCAAACGTCTCTTCTAAGTCCAAAGTGTGGTCACGACCTTTGGTTTTGATGACCATGTCATCAATGTAAGCCTCCATGTTTCTGCCAAGCTGGGAGCCAAAGACCTTGTTGACCATCGTTTGATAAGTGACCACTGTATTCTTCAGCTCGAAGGGCATCATCTTGTAGCAGTATAGACCCCCACCTGCCTGAAAAGTTGTTTTCGCTTTATCTTGCTCGTTCATCTTTACTTGGTGGTACCCCGAGTACGCATCCAAGAAGCTGAGCATTTCAAAATCGGCTATGGCATCGACGAGCACATCAATGCGCGGTAGTGGGTAACAGTCCTTCGGGCGAATTTTGTTGGTGCCCGTAAAGTCGACGCATATGCGCCATTTGTCATTGGCCTTTTTGACCATCACCACGTTGGCTAACTAGGTTGGGTACTGAATCTCCTCGATGATGTATGCTTTCAGAAGCTTTTTGACCTCCATTTTAATCATTGCACTCTTCTTTGGGGAGTACTGCCTTGGCCACTACTGGATGGGTCAAAAAGTTGGGTTCACGTTTAGGTCGTGGCGGGCAACACTCTAACTGATTCCATGCATGTCTTCCACGGTCCAGGCGAAAATGTCAAGGCTGCTTTTGAGTTGTTCGATCAGTTTGGCCCGAGTTTTGGGAGGCATGGCCTTCCCGATCTTAATTTTCTGCTCGGGGTAAGCAGGATTGATGATAATTTCTTCCAACTCATCCTGCGGCTGGAATTCAGGTTCATCCCGAACTTGCAGAGTATTCATCTCAATCTCTTGTGTCTCAGGATGCCGGGCCTTACGCTTAGAGACTGTTGGTGTTGGAGCGTGCTCGGCCCCGTCGACCTCCATAAGGTTTGTTGTTCCAGATGATTCCCCGATCTCAATATTGTTAATGGGGACTAGGCCCAGTGTAGTGCTGGTAGTGGCTTCCTTCTCGGGGATTATGGCTATTTGCTCGGGAATATCCACGATCAGCCTCTGTTTTTTCCTCTGGGAATCTCGGACATACTCCCACATTACCCGCGGCTTGCTGTTAAGGTACCTACACCATCCTTGGTATAAAACTTGGCCTTTTGTTGAGGGATAGAGGTGACCATCTGGAACTTGGCCATGGCCGTGGCGCCAAGGATGCAGTTGTATGCTGATTTGAGATCGATCACCAGAAATGTGATCATCTCTGTCCGGGTTTGTGCCCCATCTCCCATAAAGACTTTGAGCTCGATGGTGCCCTTGACACTCACTTGATGGTTGGTGAATCCTTCAAGCTTTCCCAGGTACGGCTTAAGCCGGGTATCTGATAATTCTAGACCTTTGAAACAGGAATAATACATACTATCCCTGAACGCTCCCGTGTCAAGCAACTCTCTATGAGCCTACTAGTTGTTCACAAGGCAAGGGATGACTATCGACTGCTCGGATGCCAGAGGAGTGCTTGCTAGCTCCTTGCGGGTGAAATAGATGCTGGGTTCCCCTGCCCGCTGTACTGCCGGGGAGTTCACGACTTTAGACAGGGAGTATATGTGCTTCCCGATTTGAGTGTTAGACGGGAGCTCTTCTTGAATCACATTAACCACCCCTTGTATCTGAGGGGCCTGACTGCCTCTTCCTCTTAGGGGTCTCCCTTGTCGATCATTATCAGCATTATTGCCCGCTCCCTGATTCCTTTTGAAGCGGTCCAATTTGCCCGCATTAATCAGTTTCTGTATTTCCCGCTTCAACACGTTGCATTTCTCTGTTGTGTGACCGCTACCATGATGGTAGTCACAATACTTTGTGTTGTCCTTGGTATGAGCGAGCTCAGGGTCAAGCGGGTAGGGCACCGACAACGCATCCCCGACCTGGAACATGATCTCCTCACGGGTAGTGTTCAGTGGAGTAAACTGTGATTCCCTAAATCTTTGTCCGGGAGTTGATGTGCGCCTCCTGTCTCTGCGTGGGCGGTTATTACCCTCCTGGCTCTGGTCAGCTGGCGTGGCTGAGATATCCTGAGTCCTGTCTTTGTTCTTGACCTTATCGCCCTTAGTATTCTCTATTGAGCAGAAAAGGTGAGAATTGGCCAACAATTCTGCCTTTGAGACACTCAGGTTCATAGTCAGAATCATTTTCAGCGGGCCTGCTCTCATGTTGTTGAGGTAGCAGAACGTGATCTCGGGGTCACTGGTGGCAGTTACTTGGTCGAGCATCTCCTCGAACCTTTTCAAGTAGCTATTGTATGATTCGTGGTCGCCCTGCTTAATCTTACCGAGATCAAATCGATTTTTGGGCGTGAGGCCCGTCGTGCCAAACTCCTCTAGGAACTTTTCTCGGAGCATCTCCCAGCTACCAATAGATCATCTAGGGACTCTCCCCAACCATGACTATGCTTTTCCCTGAAGAGCGCCCTCAAAGGCTCGCATCTTCAAAGCTTCCACATCAGTGACCATCCTAATTTATGCCTCGAATGATCTGAGCCAGTCACTTGCCTGCGTCTTCTCAAAATATTTTTCGAATTATGGGAAGGTTACCCCTTGCGCGGGTGGCACGTTTCTCGATTTCTGGAGTAAACAGACTGCCCTCCAGCGGCTTCGGAGCTCCATAACCGGGCTTGGCCACGGCTAAATTGGCCATTTGTTTGGCCATGTCTTATTTCATGGCTTCCATCCGCTCGGACAAGCATTTTTCCGCGTCCATGGTGAGTCTGGACGAGTGGGTAGGATCTGACTGTTGACTACGCGCTGGTGGGCAAAAGTTCAGTTCATAAGAAGCTTCTGCTTCCCGCTCAACTCGCACCCTATGCCTTGGCCGATATGCCTCTACCTCCGCGTACTCGCGGGCTCTGCAATGGTTATGGCTTTCTTCCTGAGCGCGGTGCTCCTGTCGGCGGTGATGTCTGTGGGAAAGATTTTGGTGGCTGTGTCTGCTCTCCGCCTGGTCGTCCACCCTCTGTAACTCATTGTCTTGCTCTAAGGGTACATGAATAAGAGAAGGAATCCGTCTGCTCGGAGCGAGCAAATGTTGGGAGGCCTGGCCACCACCAACAGGTGCTGGATTGCTGAGAGCGGGCAGTACCAATCATCCACTTGAACTGGGGAGTGGCCCAAGGCGAGCAGTTGCTGATTGAGTGCGTACATCTTATTATAATACTCCGCTTGGACTTGCAGAGCAGCGGCTTGTTGGTCAGGGGTTTGCCCGGGCTGGCTTACTTTGGCTTCCTTGACCGTTTCCCCGCTGACGGTTCAGCTGGACCCTTAGGTCTTAAGCATGAGCGTCCCTCTGCTCGTTGATGACTTGGCGAACATCTTGTTGGCTCGTTTGATTCTGGGTAGCATGTTGAGACAGCTACTCCTCAACATACGGGACATTCTCACCATGAGTCGCGTGCCAAGCTGTCACCTTCTGATTCCTCGTTTGAACCCCTTGGGGTGCCCTTGGTGGTAGGTCCCCAGGCGGTGGGTTGTTGTTTCCAGCCAGCTGGCTGCCAGCCTGGTGGTTACTAGCTGTGGCGTGATGTTTGCTACCCTTGCCAACCATTGCTGTAAGAATTATTATTGAAAAACTCACCGAAAAACTTGAAGAAAGTTCTGAAAACTTTGATTTCCCGGCAACAGAACCAAACTGATGTGGCAAAAACGCAGCTTGGGGCATTCATGTGATAGGTAGGATATCTGGGCTTGAACTGCTTCCTTGAACCTGATTAAGATCATAAAAACACCTTAGTGGAAGTGCAAGGTTTGGCCTCGCGAAACCACTCCGGCGTGAGAGTAAGTATCGTGTGAGAGAGTCAAAAAGCAATTTGACCGAGGTTCTAGGTTCAACAAGTATCGTGTGCCTTGTTTGTGGTTTATGGAGGGGTATTTATAGGCCCCCAATGTCATTGAATCCGTCTAGGATTCACTACCTTAGTTATGTATTAGGATTAGGGGAGAATCCCTTAATTTTAGACGTGATAGGCGGCTGGTCGCGTGAATGTAGGAGCAGGTATGACAAGTGCTCTGCTTGGTTAAGGAAACCTTTGACTTGTCTTGGGGAGCAAGTTTTCGTGGCTTCCCGCTCTATGTGGGCCCGGACGAGCAAGGCTCTACCCGGCTATATAAGGTAAACTGGTTGGAAACAAGTGTTGATCCCGGGCATGGCCCTTGGTCGGACGGGCAAGGCCTATGCCCGGCCAGTCTTGGACGGGATGTGTCTGATTCTTTGCCTAATGTAAGTGTGGTCCCCGGCATGGACCCTAGTCGGGCAAGGCAGGGCTTGTGTTCGGCCAGATTTGGGCTGGAGTTACCTTACTCGTTGCTTGATATCCTGCTTGCTCCGCCCGCTAGACCTGGTAGGTCCTACGTTGTCTGACCCTGTGACTGGCACGTAATGGTTGCTCGTGCCTTGCTCATGGCCTGGCTTGGGCCGGGCACATCACTTTTCATTAAAGTGCAAGTAACCTTTTTAATGCTATAAATTTATACTTTTGAGGTAAAAAGTGACGATTTTTTTATAATGTAAATCGACACTTTTAAAAATAAAAGTGACACATATATAAGCCATTATTGACACATTTAATACAAAAAGTGTGATATTTCTTCCGTTTCGGGCAAATAGTCTCTGTTTGAAAGTCAAATTTCTTTAAAAAAAAAAACACTTTTAGTAGCTTATTAGTAATAAAATGACATTTTTATACATTAATTTTTGAAAGTAGACTCTTTAAGTGAATGATCGCAAAATGGAATAGTTGACTTTTTACCCCGAACGGAGGTAGTATTTTTTAAGAAAAAGAGTGATAATTTCATTAAAGATGAAATGTGACATCTCTAGGGCCAAACGTGACACATTTAATGTTCAAAAGTGACACTTTTGGTTTATAAACGTGAGGGGGTGACGTTGATATTTCTAAATCTTGACCACTTTTTTCGATTCGTTTTACAAATTAGAATCCGTAATACCGTTTTAAACGAGATTTTTCTTAATACTCAAAAGAATACTGATATCATTCGTTTATTTTAATGAAATGACTCTGTATCATTCGGCGACTGCGTTCATGGTATAGGGCTCATATGATGAGAGGGGGACGGAGCAGAGGGAGAGAGCTACTATGATGGGGATCTTGGCCAGAGATGGAGGCTGGGGCGTGGATTGAGGTGATTAGATATGAGAGATGCCGAATCTAGAGGGATGCGATTAGAGATGTCACCGAATTTGGATGCAGGCGAACGGAGAAGACGAAGATACCGGAGATGAAGAAGACGGAGATCCATATCTGGTCGACCACAGTGGTTCACCTTTGGTCGACCAGTGAATCAGACCTCGGAGAAGACGGAGATGCCGAAAATGAAAAAGACAAAGATCCAGATTTGATCGACCACTGTGGTTGTCAAGTGGTTTATTAGATAAACCACTAATAAAACAATGTATATTGTGGTTGTCATAAACCGGTGTATATCGTGGTCGTTAAGTGGTTTATTAGATAAACTACTCATGGTCGACCACGACATGTCCCAGGGACCATTTTGTCAGATCCATTTGTATTGATTATTTAAGTAGTCAAAGGTCAAATGTATTTAGTGAACGGGTCAAATGTCTGGATTTGATAAATCCGGATGACACCAACTACCCGAATAAGTGCAATGTCGGGAGGCCGGGCCCGGGCTCGCCTGGCCGGGCCGGAATAGTGTCGGGCCTCATAAAACTCAAGCCCAGCCCATGCGCATTTCGGGCCTCTGGGCCTTCGGGCCCATGGGCCAAAAAAATAAATATTTTTTTAATTAAATAAAACTCACAAATTAGCTAATAAATGTTATATCACACATACTTACTAGTCTAACTTACACAATTACAAAGCAAAAGTGCAACCAAAGCAAATATAAACAAAGGTAGTAATTTCAACAATTGAACGAAACAGAAACTAGAAAAACAATAATGTTACAGACCAAAGAAAAAATACATGTGCTACTTGAAGGATATTTTTTTCAAAAAATTTATAACCAAATTGAAGTTCATCATATTGTCCCCAATTTTTTAATATGTGTTTTCTAAGGATAGACAAAGTTTTTCGGGTTCTAGTTTGCAAAATCATACTAACTAGCAAATGTTCATTTTTTTATTCGTCCAACACAATCTAGCATTTTAATTTTATTTTATTTATCAAGTTTATACTATTGAGGCTTTTTATTAGCTAATACCATATAGAGATACTCAATTAAATAGATCAGTTTCGATAAAATTACTAACTACAACCATACTAAACTAGATTAGAACTTGAAAGATCAACTTCATTTCTTCTTTGTAAGTGTCACTTCCATCAATTTAGAATATGAGTTTCAACCAAAAAAAGAACAATGATTTGGAAATAGATCATATTGTGTCATAAATTTATCTAACCAAAAGAAAAAAAGAAAAAAAAAAGGTCTAAATGAATGTCTGATAGTTTTTTTCTTTTAGATTTATGTTTTAGTTTTTAATTTTGTAATTAAGTTTAAGTGTTTAACTTTATGACCGGGCCGGGCTTTTTGGGCTTTTTAAGCTTGGGCCAAACACGACCCACGGACCTAGCGGGCCGGGCCAAAGAGACCCGGGTTTTTTCGGGCCTATTAAATTGAGGCCCATGCCCTTAAAAGTCAGGTGGGCTGGACCGGGCCTATGAGCCGGGCTCGATTTTGACGGCTCTCATAACCATGGCCTACTAGTAGGATTAATCTTTTATTCTTTTGATTGAGAAAACACGTTCAAAATTAAATGCCATGAATTGAGATGTGTTTGACATAATTAGAAATTATTTTCAAATCAAATAAATTTCTTTCCAAATCTGATTCGTCTTCAATCTCCATATATTACTTGTAAATACAGTAAATCAAAACAAGACTGTGCACCGTCTCCACCCCCCCCTCTCTCTCTGTTTACATAAATTGACAACAATGGCGGCTTGCAGCTTTTCTCAATCCTCATTCATTGCGCTAGAGCCAACTGGGCTGATGCAAAAAACCCTTTTTTCAACAAGGGTTTCACTTTCTTCATACACGTCGGTGGCCGTATCACGGAAAGCCACCATTTCGCCGACGTCAGCCATAGCCGTATCCAATAAGACCTCCTCGTCGTTGCTTGCTTCAGTTGAAAAGAAGAACAACCCAATTATTGTCATTGATAATTATGATAGCTTCACTTATAACCTTTGCCAGGTTTGAGCCCCCTTCCCTTCTTTTTTAATAGTCACTCAAAAGCTCTGTTTTGTTCTGTTTGGTTACCTGAAAAATGTGGGAAAGTTGCATATTTGTGTGTGTATGCAAACATATCAATTTCTTCAATTATTAGTTGTTTCAATTATGCTTATATGTTATGCAAAAAAGATTGTTTTTCATGTATTTTTTGCATTAAATATAGAGGAATAAGTGGAGAAGCTAATTACAAATGCAAGGTTTTCTTTTTAGGGAATGCAGAGGAAACAAAACCTAACATAGAACTATCATTTGTACAATTTGAAAATCAAACTAATAATCAAATTTCAAAGCAAAACAATTTATACGTGTTTCATATTTGGTTGACGGGAAATGTTGGAAAGCTGTGAAACTATTGGATCACAATAAGGGTCTGGTGCATCCATTACTCATTGGCGGATCCAGGAATATTGTTGATCGGTGTCCAAAATTTTAACTACTCCCTCCGTCCCAAAATATATGACGTTTTAGGGCTTTTCACATAGACTAAAGAAACATATTGTAAATACTAAACTGCCCCTATCCAGACATTAATTAGGTGTCTTCTCAAAGAGCCAAACACGGGTTACGAAGTCAATAAATATGGGAGAATTTGAGAAAAAAAGGGAAAAAGTTCCTTGAAAATTACAAAATGTCATATATTTTGGAACAAAAAAAAATTATCCAAAGACGTCATATATTTTGGGACGGAGAGAGTATTACATAAAAAAAAATTAGAAATTACAATTTGTCCGTTATGCGTTTTCATACGTTGAAAACACGTAATTACATTATCACCAACATTCATTAACATGTCTTTTTCGATATAATATACAAGAGAATCATTTAAAAATTGATCGGACATTTGATTTCGTAAATCCGTTTTGATAATATTTTTTACCGAGAATTTGGGAGGGGTCCAATGAAATTTTTTGAAGGGGTCCAATTTTCAAATATCACAAACCTATTCATAATTGTTTTTTATTGGGCGGTGTCCATGAACACCCCTGTAACCCATGTGGATCCGCCACTACTCATAGCTGCATCGTAGAACAAAAAAATACGAGTGACTAATTTACAACACTGGTTTATTTGTTTCCATATAGTTTACTTGGATAAAAAGTGCAACTGAATTGTATTCCTACTCGAGGTGCAGGAAAACCATTAGTAAGAAACATAGCGTGTGGCCCTCTACACTCGACAAATGTGTTTCTTAGCTACTGGAGGTCTTTGTCAGCAATTCAATGATCATCGGTTTAAACAAAAAATTAGAAGCACTCCCCCCCTTCTTTTTATTGTTTAGATATAAAATCTTGTGTTTATAATTTTCAATTTCATAGTCATACGCCAAGTAAAAGAGGAAAGTTTAAAATAAAAAAGAAAAAAACTGAATTCACATTCACTGTCCAAACCTTCATCTTTCTTTTGCTACTTGGTTCAAATGATTAAGAATCAGAGATAAATTGTTGAATTCAATTATGAATCCTCTCCTTGGTTTAAATGATTTATAAATTAGTACTACCTAGACTAAAACGAAACTCTGGTTTTATTACTCTTCCTTTTACTCTTGCTACCACTTTTGTCTATATCCCATATTTATGTGAGTGAACAAGATAAATCTCTCTACTTTTACCATTACGCTATGGTAACTCAATGCTGAACTGAGGGTTTAGAATTCGAAGAACGTTTCAAATTCGTGGACTTCAAAATGATCCTTCCAATTCCAAATCTTTGAGTTGAGTTGCCAAATACATAAGAGATTAAAAAAAAATTCCTTGGGAGTTTCTTAGTTGTTGGTGACATGTGATCTGTAGCTTGTATGCATAGACTTCTAGGAAGTCATGTTGATGTTCCCTTGTGATCCTGTAGTATATGGGAGAGCTGGGATGTGTCTTTGAGGTTTACCGGAATGACGAGCTTAGCGTGGATGAACTGAGAAAGTAAGGATCTCATTAACTTAGTAAGTTGAAACTTTCTATTTTGCATATTTCCTGTATCAGTTGATTACTTATGGACGTGACTTATCTTTCTGCAGAAAAAACCCAAGAGGAATCCTTATATCTCCTGGACCTGGTACAATTATCACTAAACTCTCTCTCTCTCTCTCTCTCTCTCTCTCTCAGTTCTATGTTAATCATTTACTATATTTCGTACTCTTGCTTTCCTCGTAGGTGCGCCACAAGATTCAGGAATTTCATTGCAAACTGTGATAGAACTTGGACCAAGTGTACCACTATTTGGTGTGTGTATGGGATTGCAGTGCATTGGCGAAGCTTTTGGAGGCAAGTTTTCTTAGAGTATTTCTTTTCTGTTGTCAATTGCATCTTCACTTGGAGAGGAATAATACTAACTTGACAATAATGCTTTAAGTGTCTATAAGTTGTTTCTTTCTATAATTTTTTCTAGTCAAAGGTGTACCCAGTCGCAACATACTTTACATATACTCAATTTTTATTATTTACATTGGATGAATGTATGAAATAACATTTGCAATTGTAGCTTTAAAAACTTAAGGCTAAACAAACTAGGAAATGACCTTCTCTACTTATTTAAGAAGCTGACTTCAGGCAGCGAGAAAAGGGATTTTGGGCACTTATTCTTTTTATGGATAACTGAGTGGAATATACTATTGCTAACTAGGATTTGCAAAAGGTTTAATGAAGGGTAGTCCTTGGAGACATAAGATAAGCAGGAAAGGGAATGATTAACTTGTTCTTCGTTTCAATGATTAGTAGCCTGGGGTTTTTTCAGGCTTTTGTTCTATTAAGTTGACGGTTTCAAGGAAAATAAGTTCCTGTATGGATGGTTGGGATGGAGTGTGGGAATGAGCTACTCACCCGAGAATGGAACTTTAGCATTGAAATTCCCTTAGCTACGTACGAAATATCCAACCGACTCATTAGTGGATGAGCCTTCTAGAGAGGGAATGCCTACTTTTTCTGTAGAATATTTGTTAATCTCCCTTACAGCCACCAACACAGTTACTCCCGGTTCTTCTGCCCTTCTGACCAAAATCTCCGCTTCTGGATCGATTAACAAACGAGAAGTTTGGTAAGAATCTGGTTTGATCTGGTAATGTAAGGGAAATAGACAAACCTTGGGCAGTGATCCTGAAGGTGCACTGTCAACATGGCGGATCATATGGGAGTTTGCAGGTTGGATAGAGTCAGCATACATCCTATGTATGTGTTTGCAAATTTCTTGGTTTTTCCATGGCAAAATAGCGGAGGTGGTGGATGTGGAGCAAATTGTGGTATTCAACAAGAAAGTGGAGAACAGTGGCTAACCTTGGCAGTCCATTTGCGGAGTGCAACCTTGATTTGACTTGCAAGTGGAGAACTTCAAAAAAAATTACTGAAGGAGAAGAAGATAATCAGGATGGATCTGAGGATGAGGATCTTTTTGGGTATAAATGGAAAACTGATTGATCAGTCAGTGTAAGAATTAGTAAAAGTGTTAAGAAAAAATCAAGATATGGCACTGGCAATGAGAGTTTTGAAAAGGCAGTTTCTATACCATGACAAGGAACAGTCTGGTGTGTATGGATATCACATGGTTAGGGGGTTGCAGACTGATTCCCAATAGGTATAAGAAGACTGGGAGCGGTGGTGCGTGAATTCATGACCGGAAACGCTCGTGGAAGTAAGAGGCCATGTTTAACATGCCAGAAATAGTGCTAATAAACTACTTTCAGTGGGTCAAGGGATGAAAACGCTGGATTAAAGGTGTTTTGTCCCCTTAGATTAATGAAGTAAATCCTGATGAGTCAATTAGTTCCTGTATGTATGGATGAGTGACATGAGTCTATTTCTGAACTGAAGCAGGAAGGTGTTTGGGCAGTCCTTTTGTGTAGAACAGAAGCGAAATTGTGGCCAAGAAACTGCAATTCAGTCCACTGTCAAGGAAGGATGGGCAACCCTATGTCTCTACAGTCTACACAGAAGATGAAATGGGTTGATGAGCTACGAAGATGGTGTAATGCGCTTGTGTTAGTACTTTGGAGCACACCCCTCTTTCGCTGTTACGAAGAATCGTATGAAAGAAATGGAAACATAAGTGGAGATTGAGATGTTCTTCCTGAAATCTGGGGTGTTCATTTATGTGTTTGGAAGTGTAGACGCTAAGCAAAAAGCTATTGATTCAGGACCATGGTTGTTTATTGTCCACTGGTAGTTAAACCCATGAACGCCAGAATTTATCTTTGAGCGTGAAGGAATAAACTTGGTACCTAGTTGGGCACGATTTACTAGTCTCCAGTTGCACCTATTGTCAGCAAGTATGTTGAGTAAATTTGCTAGCAATATTGGCAAGCTGTTGTTTATTGATAAGATGAAGACCAATAGAGAAAGACTTGCATTTTCTCGAGTGTGTGTAGATATGCAAATTACAGCAGAGATGACAAATGAAATACTGAGAGAAGGACCAGATGGAGAAACATATAACTTAAAGGTGGAATATGATTGGTTGCCGGTCATTGCATAGTTTTTGGGCATAGAGAGGGTAAATGATCTACGAAGAAGAGTAACCTAGCAGCCTAGGGTAGAAATGAAGGTTGGAATCTATGTTACATGGATCCTTCGATTTTGCCAAAGTAACCATTTACGATCCTTATGACAGGGGTATGGCTACGTTTACACTACATTTGGTGTTGTATCTTTATTGGCTGGTCGGATTTCTGGATCCGCCCCCTTATGCCCGTATCAGTCTCTTATTTGTCTGCCACCAACAAAGGCAAGCTGCTCTTATAGCGAACGACGTGGTGGTTGCCAGGTCAAAAGTGGGGTTCCGGGGGTGCTTTGTAAGCTGGATATAGAGAGCCTATGATCACGTTAACTGGGACTTTTTGTTATATCTTTTGACTCGGATGGGTTTTGGGGAGAAATGCAGAAAATGGATTTATTTCTACATCTCTACGGTGAGATTCTCAGTTTTGGTTAATGGAGAGCCAACTGGGTTTTTCTCTAGTTTGAGAGAGAGGTGTGCGCCAAGGTGATCCCCTTTCTCTGTTTCTTTTCATAGTAGTGATGGAGGCTTTGAGGGTTGATTGATAAGACAGTGACATTTTCATCCGGGGCTTCAAGGTTGGTGAAGAAGGTAATGCAGATTTTTTCTATCTCGCATTTGATGTTCGCCGACGATACTCTTGTTTTTTGTGAGGCGGATAAAGCTCAATTGGGTTACTTAAGACTGGTTCTCCTATTTTTTTAAGCAGCGTCGGGACTCGGGACTGAAAATTAACATCTCAAAGTGTGAAATAATTCCGGTGGGTGAAGTCTTCAATTTGGGGAGCTTGAAAGAGTTTTTTGGGTGCACAACACGTCATCTTCCTATGAAGCATCTGTATCTGAGTCATCCTTTGGGAGCAGCTTTCAAGAATTTAGGGATGTGGGATTCAGTGTTCGAAAGATTCGAAAGAAGGTTGGCAAGTTGGAAGAGACGTTATTTGTCAAAAGGAGGAAGATTAACGCTAATCTAGAGTACTCTGTCAAATACACCAACCTATATGCTTTCTCTTTTTCAGATTCCGTCGTCGGTGGTAAAGAGGATCAAGAAATTGGAAAGAGATTTTCTGTGGGAAGGGGGTGCAGAAGACACAGGAAGTATCATCTAGTAAACTAGAAAACAGTGTGTAGTAGGCAAAGACCTTGAGGTCCTTGGTTCCAATCCCCATACCAACAAGGAGTCATACTTACCGATCAAAAAAAAGAAAGGATTAGAGGCTTGGGAGTTAAGAGCATTAAGGAGTTCAATAAGACTGCTTGGTAAATGGCTGTGGAGATTTTTGGGGGAGAGGGAGGTGCTGTGGAGAAGGGTAGTGGTGGTCAAATACGGTGTAGGGAACCATTTGTGGTTTCCAAAGGAAGTGTCATGCTCTTATGGGGTAAATGTTTGGAAAGGAATTAGGAAAGTCTGGGACTTCTTTGAAAACCAGATTTCCTTTAACATTGGAAATTGGGAGAAGGTGAAATTTTGTAAGGATAAGTGGGCGGCGTGGCTTCTCTTCAAATGGGTTTTCCTAGTTTATTTGTGATAGCCGTAAACAAGGATGAGATGGTTAGTGAGACGGTGGAATGCTCCAATGGGATAGATTCTTGGAGCCTTTCGTTCTACAGAAATTTGCATGATCGGGAGTTTGATATCTCTAGACTCTTCAGAATGATATGATGTCCGAAGGGTTTTGGGGGAGGATAGTGTAATCTGGGACGGTTCGAAAAGGAATATATTCTCGGTAAAGTGCTTCTACTCTTTCTTAAAAAATGAGGTTGGGAATCAATATCTGTGGAAAGCAATTTGGAAGTCGAGGGCTCCAAGTAGAGTGAAGCTAAGTCTGAATCTGCTATAGGGACGTATGCCTTGTTAAGCTTGATATACATTGTTTAGCGGCCCCTATCTAATAGCTTAAGCTTTTAGATGAGTTGGTAACTTAACATTATATCAATGCAGAGCCATGTGTCCACAGCCACGCTGTATCATAATCGTGCTGTTGTCAAGACCATTTTACTGTCTTAATTTAGACAGTTTATTAAGACAGTTATTAGAGGACAGTTATTAGGCAGTAACGAGACATTAGACAGTTTTTTTACAATTATTAGACAATTAATTTTAACAGTTTTCTTTTCCTTTATGTACTCAGGGATATTTTCATTTTTAGGGACATAATACATATTATTTTCTTAGAGAAAGTTTGATAATTTGCGTTCTACGAAGAATGTTGTCTTCCTTTTATTCCTGTCCCGTGTCAGTTGGTATCAGAGCAAGGTTTCTCCTTGGCGATGGCTAACAACAATGGAGAAACAACAATGGAGAGGATGTTTCTCTCTCTGATGTGTTCAGAGAGGTTCGGGCAGTAGCAACAGCGCTTCAAACTTTGTTTGGACGTGTAGAGCGAACAGAGACATAGTTAAGGGCAAGGCGGCTGCAAGGCTGGATGCCAGCGAGCACATTAGGCCAATCCCGTGTTACCCCAACAGGATGATGATTCGACAGATGAAGAAGTTGAAGGATTAGGGGGCATAAACCCAAACTACAGAGCACCACAACAGTTTGGGGACATCAACAGGACTTTCGCTTGAAAGCTGATCTCCCTCCCTTTAATGGAAATTTAAAAATTGAAGGCTTTTTGGATTGGTTGGCAAAAGTGGAGAGATTTTTCAAATATGCCGAGATCCCTGAAGAGAAACAAGTAAACTTGGTAGCGTATCAACTAAAAGGATGGGCTTCATCATGGTGGGAACAAGTCCAGACACAACGACGCCACTTGAGGAAACAACCTCTTAGGTTATGGCCAAAGATAAAAAGAATGTTAATGGCTAGATTCCTTCCTCCTGATTTTGATTAATTTTTATTTCATCAGATTTCTTACGGCTAGCCTCACGAAATAATTTGATGGAGACTGAAGGGCAACAAGTATCAAGGTATATTCACGGACCGAAGTCTATAATCCGCGATAAAATTAGTTGTCAAGTGATTCTAACTCTTAAGGAGACACATAATATGGCACAAAAGGTGGAGTCCCTGGAGTTCAAGAACTATTATGTACGGGATGAGAATCACAAGATCTTCTCCGAAACATCTAAAGCAGGTGCAAGGACGAGTGCTGGACCAAGTTCGGAAACTGGAAAGAAGGATGTGGGGGAGAAAGAGCCTATGAAAAAACTGACAAACAACCCCTATAATAAGTCAATAGGGGATAAATGTTTTAGGTGTCAGGAGGTTGGGCACAAGTCTAATAATTATCCTCGACGCCGTCCAGTTAATCTGGTTGATTAAGAGGAAGAAGAGTACAGTGATGAAGACCATGGCATTTGTGGACCAGATGGAGAAGACAAGGAGACATCAGTATTAGTGGTGAGAAAAGTCTTGTTAACCCCTAAATGTGAAGACACACAACAGAGCACGTTGTTTCGAACCAGGTGCACAATTTCCAATCCTATTTTTGAATTAATCATTGATAATGGTAGTTGTGAAAATATCATCTCTCGTTGTTAGGATAATGCTTTGAGATTACCTGCGGAAAAACATCCAGACCCGTACAATATTGTGTGGATTAGAAATGGTAAAGGGTTTAGAGTAACAGAAAGGTGTCACGTACCTTTGTCCATTGGCAAGTTCTATAAAGATAAGGTCGCACAAAGGAAATTCATGCCTTAGTGTTTACAAAGTTAGATTTACGAAGTGGGTATCACCAGATCCGCATTAGACCGGGAGATGTGTGGAAGACAGTTTTCAAAACAAAGGAGGGCATGTACGAGTGGATTGTTATGCCATTTGGGTTGTCTAACACACCTAGAACATTTATGCGGTTGATGAATGAGGTGCTGAAATCATTTACTGACGAAGAGAAGGTGAAGGCAATTCGAGAAGGCAATTTGAAGAAGTGTAGCTTTGTGCGGTTCAGCCTTATTTTCTTGGGGTTTGTGATCGTGGTGGAATTTGTACTACAACGTTGCTGATTTGTCACGCTATCATCCTGTGGAGCCTTCTATTTATGCGGATCACTTGAGGTCGAGTTTCTTCCAACCTGGGGAGAATGATGCGGAGCAACAACGTGTCCACAGCCCACACTGGATCATAATCGTGCCGATGTCAAGACCATTTTACTATCTTAATTTAGACAGTTTATTAAGACAGTTATTTGGCAGTTATGAGACATTAGACAGTTTTTTTTACAGTTATTATTAGACAGTTAATTTTAACAGTTTTCTTTTGTACTTTGGGATATTTTCATTTTTAGGGACGTAATACATATTATTTTCTCAGGGAAAGTTTGATAATTTGCGTTCTACGAAGAACGCTGTCTTCCTTTTATTCCTGTCCCGTGTCAACAGCTCTGGTTTGGCAAGTTCGTGGGTTCGAGTCATTCCGCTTGCATTTGTTACCCGAAAATATTGTGAGTGCATGTGGTCACTTTGTTTGG
The DNA here is from genome assembly GCA_013146195.2 of Codonopsis lanceolata. Taxonomy (NCBI): domain Eukaryota; kingdom Viridiplantae; phylum Streptophyta; class Magnoliopsida; order Asterales; family Campanulaceae; genus Codonopsis; species Codonopsis lanceolata. Next base: position 32,116,171 of record CM028377.1, on the reverse strand, counting down.
TTTGTGATGCCCCCCGGTGAGGTATGTTTGTGTATTGTGAGGGGGAATGTTAAGCTTGATATACATTGTTGAACTCCTATCTAATATCTTAAGATTTTAGATGAGCTGGTAACTTGACATGCCTTTTTGGCATCCCATTGGGCTATAAGGCGTGGGGGTTATTCAAAGGCTTGCATTTGACTGATTTGATGTTTTGTTTTAGGTCCTTGTTTTGTCCTATACTTTCCAGTTATTTGTAAAGATGGATAAGTTATTGTTGGGGTTCTCACAGTTATCGACATCTTTATATTCTTCTTATCTATGATATCTTCTTTTTCTATCAAAAACAGAAAAGAAAGGGGAATGAGCAGAGTGGGTATAATATGACCATCAAACTGAAAATTATACTGCTAAGAGTCATGATTCAAAGGATGATTATAAGGATAATCTAATGAAGGTTTAGACTTAATAGGTAGAGAAATAGACAGAACTGAGCTTTGAAAATAATGGAATTGTCGTTAATGAAAAATAACTGCAGTACATAAGATCTGATTGACAGGTGCATAATTCATTTGCCTCCATCGCGTGAGAATGATGATGTCGAGGATATAGATTGGCAAACAAAAATGCTAATCTAGCGCAAAGGAAGGGACAAAAAGTAGAAGTAACCAGAAGTTCCAGGAAAATGGGAGTGGGATAAAACACTTTCCTTCAAAATATTGAATCTAGGTTTATGGAATATCAGAGGGTGTAATAACCCAGACAAGCAAGCTGGAGTTAGTAATCTTGTGTAGAAAGGGAATTATTCTTTATTTATCTATTGAGTTGTCTGGCCTTATTCTCCACCAAACCAAAAAAAGCACCTTAAGTGATCTCGTTGAGGTTTCATTCATAATTGTCCTCCCAATGGGCGGATAGAGTTTGGATATTACGAGATCCTCTTGTTTTATATATCACTAACGTTCAAAGGTGTGATCAAGCTATTATGGGGAAAGTGGCTGTTAAAGGCTTCTCACAAGGAGTTCCTTTTCAGTATCACTAGTGTTTATGGTTTCAATCATAGAGATAAGCACCTTTGATGTCGCCATAATTGATGCTTAACCTTGAATTGTGAAAGGAGAGATTGATGTGGTAAGAGGATTGAATGAAAGGAGGGGTGGTGAGGGAGTTGATTTAAGACATTTGGGAGTTTAATGACACTTCTGTGAAATTTATTATGGATGGTGTGATTACTAGGGTCAGGGTTGTATACTCTGAGCAATAAAAGAGAAGGCGAACACTTTGACAGAGGAGAATTGACACAGCAGTTCCTAATGATGGATGGGTGCAGCGCTTTCCTCAATTTGAGGTTGAAGCATATTGCCCGGTAAATCTGATCATTCACCTACTTTTAATTATTTTGATTTGGGAGAGAGAAAAACAAAAAGTCTCTTTAAATTCTTCGACTTCAGGATGAACCATAAGGATTCTGTTGCAATTCTGTTGCAGTCTTGGAGTCAACACTGTGAAGACAACCCCATGTATAAAGTATTAAACTACATTGAAGAGAATAAAACCTGAGCTTAAACAGTTCAACTATAGGTACTTCAGCAAGATATCCCAATTCCCAGCAGGTGCTGGGGAAGAAAGCAGAGTTGCACCTTATTCAAACTAAAATCTATCTCCGTTAGGGAAGGGTTCAATCTCAAAGTGAAGCTTCTTGCACATGGAAGGAACATTGTTAGCTGTGATCCGGAGCAAAAGATTTATCCAATATGAAATTGGCAATGGTCATGTACCTGACTTTGGCTTGACAATTGGCATCATTTAGTCCCCTTTAAAAAACAGATTTGGAGCTAGAATCATATATGACACAGCTAGCAACATAAATGCTAGGGTGGCCTCTATATCAATCATCAGCAGTGGCACTTGCCTCTACCTGTTTTCCCTGCTTCAGTTTCATCAGGCAATGTCTGCAGAATTTCGTCCAGATTCAGAGAAGAAAGATGTTGTGATATGGACGAGAGGTAGGCCTTGGGTTTTTCAAATGCCTCTGCTAGGGAGGAAATGAGGAGACGTCATGTTGTTATATCATGATGAAGACAAGTTTGGTTCTGGCTACATTCCTCAACGCTCCTTTATTCAGTGGCTGGTTTGTAGAGGTCCTAGAGGAGCTCTTAAAACCAGTGTAAGTTGAACAATGGAAGATGATCGATGATGACCAATGTCTTCTTTGTAAAGGAGTTGGTGAGAAAAAAAGAGAGAAATTCTATAATGTTTTAAAATTTGTAAAATGTATTATCTTTGGATACAGAATATTTCTTTTTTCATGGATTACTAATTTCGTTCCTTGCTTCTGGTTTTTGCATTTGCAGGAAAGATTGTGCGCTCTCCTTATGGTGTTGTGCATGGGAAAAGCTCTCTGGTGTATTATAATGAGGGTGGGGAAGATGGTTTGTTTGCAGGCTTATCAAAGTAAGTTCATACTTCTGCCTCCAATTCTTTCCATGTTATCATATGACACAGACTTTTGGTTCGCTTGGTCGCTTAGTTTTTCCGTAACCAATATGGTGAAGGAGATGAATATCTATACCTTATTTATTTTTTAAATATTTTATTGGTTTGGTGGGGCCAGTAGAGAGGTGAGGGGTGGGCTGGAGTGTGTTGTTCGAGTTTGGGGATTGAAGTTTAGTTGTGTGTTGTGCGAACCTAAATAAACTCACATCCCCTAAAGTATTCATGTGTGACGTCCAAGTACTTCGTCAAATAGCTTTTATGCTCAACCTTGGCATGTCAAGGTAGCAATGTGTAAGTACTTATCTACCATAGCATACCAGTTACAACAGAATATATATATAAACTCTAGGATGCCAAACTTGGATTGAGGTTTCAAAACTAAAGGTAGCCACTCCATTTGGCTTCAATAATGGTCGTACTCTGTCAAGTCATAGAAGGTTTAAGCAGCTTTGGTGTATAAAATGAAGCAATCAGTTGGCTGGTGAGTTGCTTTTCTGTTTGCAACATGTTGCTCTGTGCCTAAATACCACTTCCATTCTATGTCAAAATGCATTCTATGTTTATGTTTTGATTTACATTGAATATTTTCTTCCCCAGTCCATTCACCGCTGGTAGATATCATAGTTTGGTGATTGAAAAGGACAGTTTTCCTAGTGATGCACTTGAGATAACTGCTTGGACTGAGGATGGCTTGGTAATGGCTGCTCGTCACAAATTATATAAACATCTGCAGGTTAGATTCTGTTTTTTCCTCTCTGAACTTACTCGGTTTCATTGAAGATTACTAGCTGACTTAGAGAGGATGATGCTTTAAGCATATGTGACAGGGCAACCTGTATTGTATTAGTTGGGTATGTTTATAGTTAAGCATATGCTTGGCATTTTCTATTGAAGTTATTCAGGGCACCTTCTTGGTACAGAAACTAACTTTTTCTTTCATGGAGGATAACAAAATAATACATAGAAGAATTAAAGAATTAAGCAGCAAAGGGAGGAGGGCAAGTGGTACTTTGAAAAAAGAGTAGAAAGAATCACTAATTTCTTTGTTATTTTATTTTTTAATAAGTAGATAACGGCATATCCTATCATAAACCTTCTTATGCTGATAAAAAGCATACATATACCATCTAAAGTTTTCCAATTACCTCCTCAAAAGACATTATACGGAGATAGATAAAGAAGATGCCATTAAAATATTAAAAAAAGGTTTTGGCTAACATTGGTCCCAAGTAAACCCCTTTAAACAATTGACAAGACAGATTCTCAGAAGAACTGTTGAGAAAATTTTGGCTTCTCTTTTGTTGATATTCCTCACCTCTTTAAACTGTTCATACTGTTTTGAGAAAGTCTTGGCTTCTCTTTTTTCTTGCTTGGGCCAGTGTGGTGGGTGTGGGGTTAGAGGTGGAGAGGTGTTGTAGGATGTAGGTGGCACTCTCCGCTCAAAGTGTGATCTGCTATGGAATGGATTAGAAGGATTTAGAGTCAAATTCAACCAACCTGCACTCCCCTTAAGCAGGAGCTAGGTCAAGTAGAAGGCTTCTACAAATATGAGGGGAGGGGACATGGATGTCTTCCAAGAGTTCTGCAGTTCGGATCCTTCTCCAAAAAACTTCAATCCTATCCTTTATGGCACTGAATCTTAAGAAGAGGGGCTACAATCTTTGGCCCATCAGCCTGGTCGCAAGTTTGTAACATGTGTTGGCACTGTAGCAAGAATGGTCGGTGAAGTTTAGAGAGATTGTGTTGAAAGGCTCATGTTTTGGTACTGTGCTCTAGATGGCCAAAAACCTTGCACAGAGAATTTATTTGCACAGGAGAGAAAGAATACTGCTGCCAGTAATATTTGATTATCCTCATACCAATGCATGCTAAAACCCAATTGAAATTTGTGAAGACCTTTTCTATTAATCAATTAATGCTCGGTGCAAACTATCGAAGGTAAATATTGACATAAGGTACCTACATCCTCAGGAAAAAGAAGAAAAAGAAACAGAAGATGATCTTTGTGACCATACACTAAGAACAATGCTCGGAATTGTTCTCTAACTTGGGCAATCTGTGCTGTGACAAGAAGTAATGGAGCCCCCAACTTTTTCAGGCCTTAATTTATAGCGCACTGATAATCTACACCGAAGTATGATATTCCTTCCGTCCCGAAAAAGTAGCCCTACTTTCCTTTTTGGTACATCCCAAAAAAATAGTTCCATTTCTAATTAGTGATGTATTTATACTGCAATTCAAAGAAGGTATAGACAAGTAAAGCTACAATTTTAAAAGGATTGACTTGTCGAATAGAAATATTTTTGTGGGATGGAGGGAGTATGTTTTATGAAGTAGGTTTCATGTTATAGATATTGTAGTTGCAAGGTTATCTTGCCCTTGTTCAGTTTTTGCTAAATTAATTTGAATATGCCGGATAAAATAGTAATTAAAATGGTCATCGTAATTGTTTTTGGTCATATTCTTCAGATATGCCTCGCCTTAGGCAGTTTATTGGCACATCCCTTTCCACCTAGATTGCTGTCATGCCCCTATTCCTCCATTGCTGTCACCAAAGCTTGCCTATGTTTCCAATAACAATATCATCTCTTCTCTTTCATGCATTTCCTCGTTGTACATTGTATGGATGCAATATATACATAAAGGAAGATGCAAAGTATCATTGATTGCTCAAACTAACAAGATTGTCTTTTACGACATGGAAAATGCAGGGTGTACAGTTCCATCCCGAAAGTATTATAACCACCGAAGGCAAGACAATTGTTGGTAATTTCATCAAGCTGATCGAGAGAAAAGAAGCTGAATCTCAAAGTTAAAAGGCTTCAATTTTCTACACAGCTGTACTGATCCATGTGCCTGCCTTACCATGATATAGAAAAAACAGTTGCGAAATTTTAATCATCAGTGTTCATGTCCTTGGAACAGTTATCAAGCTAGCTAGATCAACCTTTTGGCTGAGAGCGATGGACGAATCAGGCACTAGGTACCCGTTTGATGAAGAACTTTTCAGTCAAAGTCTTTTCTTTATAGTTATACCTGTCAAACGTTAGCCATCAGAGAAAATATCATTTGAACAATTCTTGAACAAACTTTATAAATGTTTTGATGATTCATTTTCCTTATTTGTAATATCATGGCATCCTGATAAGCTAAAGCCTTTCATGAGGAATGCCAAATATTTTGCTTTCCTACAAAAAGGAAAAAGGAAGGCTTTTATCGGTGGCTGTTTAAAACCGTTACATTGTTTGCTTGCTTAGAACTAGTGGTGGCAAATTCTACCCACGCCCATATGTCCGCCCAGACCGCCCACTAAAATATGAGCATGTACACACTTAAATTTTAATAAGGGCACAAATGGGCATGTCCATTTAGACCATTAAATTTTATGGGCAGAAATGGGCGCCCATATATTTCACGACTTGCTTCGGTGTGCCACTGTGCTGTAGCGTTTTCTGTGTGGTACTAGTACTGTAGCGTTTGTGTGTTTGTTAATTGTGTGTATTTTTACTGTGTGTGAGAGAGGAGAGAGAGAAGAGAGAGAAAGGTAAGTTAGAACCATATCAAGTTGAAATGGGAACGATTTGTGTGTATGCGCGCGCGCAAGTGGCATGATAATGGTTGCGGTTTTTGTTATCCATGGCAGATCAGTCACTCTTTTCGCCAATTTACATTTTGTTAGAACATGTCCAATGGGATATTTTTAGCAAAATTCTTAGCTTGGTAAAAATTCTTAACCCAAAATTCTTAAATAAGAATTAGAGAGAGAAAAAAGAAAGCCAATCGAAAAAGGGAGAGTGCGGCACACAGCGGCCACCCATTGGGTGTGTGCATCACACGCATGGAAGAGGAGCTTGAAGGTTGTCTGCAATAGGTTCCACATGTTCCCCTAACATGAATTGCTTCGTTTTTAAGTTTGTTTGTTTTTTTTAAGTAACGGTTGGTTTTTAAACAAAAAGTGATTTGTTTGAAAGTTCCAATTAAAATTAAATGAAATAATTTATGAGTTATATATTTTTTATAAATTATTTTATTATTTAAACAAATTATTTGAATATGAAATATAATAATTAAAGTTAAATAAATGTATTTATATGAATAAATTATTTTATTATTTAAACAAATTATTTGAATATGAAATATAATAATTAAAGTTAAATAAATGTATTTATTTAAAAAATATAAAATAAGAAAGTAGTAGGAATAAAGTGAATGATTTGGTAGTGGAACCCATGTAAGAATTGAGGAAGAATGAAAACCATTGGAGAGAAATTCTTAGAGAAAAATATTGTTAAAATGTGTATGTGACAATGAGACCCAGCTGGGAATTGGTATTAAGAATTTTGTTGTTGGAGATGCTTTTATGAGCCCTCTAACTTATATTACAACTTTCAGTTGTATGTACCGAGAAATTGGATCAAGAGATTTGAATTGAGGTATTTTTCGTATTGGGTTGGGATTTGTAAGAGTATGTTTCAATACCCAAATTTCATAGCTTACAATTTGAATTGGGGCTTTCAAAACTAATTCTGTCGTTTGGCAATAAAGTTAAAATTTGGAATTGGAATCGAGTTGTAATTCCAAATGTCTCAATTCTACAAAACTAATTAAACACTAAATCTTAATAATTTAAATTCTAAATTTTGATTCATTACTATATACAATAACAACTCACATTTCTTTTACCACCACCACCTCCAGCCACCGTCGTCGGTCACCACCACCGACCACCGCCACCTCCATCCACCGCCGCCATCCACCACCACTGGCTGCCACCTACCACCTACCACCTACCACCTCTCTATGCTATTTATTATTAAAAATATAAATTTTTTAATAATTTTGTTGCTAGCAAGGTCATTCATAAGTAACTAATAACCATTGTCATTAGGTTAAACTAAATACTTGATATAATAATAAAATTTTATTATAAATATGTAGAATTACAATTGAATTCCACATGTTCTCCAAGCCATGGACTTGCTATAATTTTGAAAGTAAATTCCACATTATTTAAATTCCATAGAATTTGATATTTATTGAATTCAAAATCAATGAATCTAAACAAACCCCAAGAGTATGTCTCATGTCTTGTCTTACGGATCTTAATTCGTAAGACGGAGCACCACTCTTTCACAGTTTAATCCACCAATTCATGGTGATGTGGTTAAAGAGGATTCGTCTAACAAAAAATATATGTAAAACCGTTTTACCCAAGTTTTTATTTGCTTATTTGTAATTGCAATTGGAGAGTGGGCAAATCTATAAATTTGTCTAGGATTCTCTTTAACAAAGCAAAGTTATATATATATATATATATATATATATATATATATATATATATATATATATATATATATATATATATATATATATATATATATAATGGTAAAGGTAGATTTTTTTCTCCAAAATTTTACTTTTAAATTATTAACTTTTCAGTTACCATTTCACTATTTCTCTCTCCTATCTTCTCTGGTTATATTTATCTTTCTCTCTCCCATCTTCTCCTTATTTTATCTCTCATCACCACCATCTCCTCTCTTTTAATTATGTTTAAACATTTTTCTCTCTTTAAATATTAAAAATAGTAACTAAAACAAAAATAATAGTTCCGGAGTTAAGAAAAAATATATATAAGAGGTTAGTAAAATAAAAAAAATTTATGGAACAAGCCACTATAAAAAAAAAAGTTACATAATCAACAAAACAAAAATAATTTAATGCGAAGGTTAGTAAAATAAAATAATTTACAGAACAAAAGTTTAAAACAAATTCTTAAAAATATATATGCAAAACAAAAATACGTTAGTAAAATAAAAATATTTGATGGAATAAAAATAATAGTTGCATAGTCAATAAAAACAAAAACAATTTAAACTGAGGTTACTAAAATAATAAAATTAATTTACGGAACAAAATTTTAAAACAAACTCTTAAAAATAACTATGTAAAACAAAAATACATTAGTTAAATAAAAATATTTGATGGAACAAAAATAATAGTTACGGTGTAAATAAAACAAAAATAATTTAAACTGATGTTAGTAAAATTATAAAAATAATTTACTGAACAAAAGTTTAAAACAAATTCTTAAAAATAGTCATGTAAAACAAAAATATGTTAGCAAAATAAAAAAATTTAATGGAACAAAAATATCAGTTACAGAGTCAATAAAACAAAACAATTTAAACTGAGGTTAGCAAAATAATAATAAAAATTTACAGAACAAATTTTTTCCGTAAAACTAATTCTTAAAAATAAAACAAAAATAATAGTTACAAAGTCAATAAAACAAAAAATATATAATGGAAGTTAACGGTAAAAATAATTTCGTTATTTTGATTTTAGCTTATTTTTTTATCAGAAATTTCTTTATTCATAAAATACAAATATAATTTAATAAAAGTAATCATTCAAAAGGAAGAACTTATTTGAGTTCATATTCTATTTGAAGAGTGGAAAAAATTCAAGTTTGTTCGAAAACATTTATTATACAGAGTTTTTGAATAGTATAAAGTGTTCGGGGTTGTCATGTCATGAATTGACACTTAAAATTAGTGTTCCAGTAATGCTATTGAGAAACATTGACCATGTTGCAGAGTTGTGCAATGGAACAAGAAGACTAAGCATCATAAATCTTGGGGGTCATATTGTTGAAACAAATTTTTTGAAATGAAGCAATGTTGGAGAAAATGTTTTTATCCCAAGATTGTCGTTAACTCTATCCGATGTAAGACTGTGTTTCAAGTTTCAAAGAAGACAATTTACATTGCTGGTATCATATGCAATGACAATTAACAAGCGTCAAAGTCAATAATTACATGTAGGTCTCTATTTGAAAAAGCAATATTTAGCCATGGATATATGTCGTAGTTACTAGAGTAACAAATTATTTTAGTTTAAAGATATTGATAAGCGGTGAAGATGAAAAACCAACTAATAAGACAACAAATATTGTGTATAAGGAATTTTTTTTAGAATCTATAATGATTAGTGATTGTAAGGGTAAAATAGGCAAAGCCTATTTTATCTTGTTTTCACCTTTCTTGGTCAAAGAAAGATTTTAATGTAGTCAATGTTTATTTAGGTGTTAGATTTTGTTTAGAATAATTTTGGTAGATTGGTTTTGATTTTTGATAGGAAAATCTTTCAAATCTTTCAAAAGATTTAGGCAATATATTTTTTTGGTAACTAGATCTCTGCAAATAAACTAATTATTCCAAGTATCATAGTCTGATTAGGAAACATATCTTGTAGTTATATAGCTAATCTTTTCCTAGTAGAAATTGTGCTCCTTTGCCGTGACTTTGCAGGTTTTTGTGTATATATATCTAAGGTGGTTTTTCGAGCACATGGAGAGCTTGACACAGAGAAGATAAACAGAAGGCATAATCTGAGATCTTCAGAGAAAAAAATAAAAAGCCGTGAGCTGAAATGCAGAGCTGAGAGCATATAGAAGAAATCGTTCAGAAGTGCTGTGTGCAGATAAGAGAGAGTCGATCCAGTTTTCTTGTGTGCCGAGCTTGAGAGAGGAGATCAACACCCCATACATAAAGACCATTCTGCAGGCAGACTTGAACACACCTGCTGCTGCTCAAAAACTTCAGGAATACAGCCTTGTATTTCCTGAAGTTCTGATTTGTGTTTCCAGTTTGTGTGTTGTTTGGAAGCTGTTCTTGTTTGAGTCTTTCTTCCCACGTTTGTTCTAGTAGTTTATGTGGGTTTTTCGGTTCTCCAAGATTCTATATCTTGTGAGAGTTTGTGTTAACTGTTAAGCATAAAAACAGTATTTGATTTTAATATATTGTGTTGCCTTGAGGCTTGATCTACAAGTTTGATACTTGTAGATTGTTTTTTAAGTTATTTTCTGTCTTCTATAATCTGCTTGGTTCAATATCTGAAAACAAAAATTCCGCTGCTATTTTCTGTGATATACTTGCTGTTCACGTTGTCATTGTCATTGTTGCAACATTCACTGCAACATTGACAATCACATCGTTCCATAGTGAGATTCCGTGGCATCACGTTCTTTCAGTTGGTATCAGAGCCTACTCTTGATATCACTAAGAGTCGATTCTGTTTAAAGACGTGATGGATTCTCAGTATGAGAACGTGGTTCGTCCTCCTACTTTCACAAATGCTAATTATTCTATTTGGAAAGTCAAGATGCGCATCTTCATCAAATCCATTGATGAAAGAGCGTGGCTTGCTGTTTTAAATGGTTGGAGTCCTCCCAAAACTGTAGATTCGGATGGTGATGTTAAGATCACCAAAGAATCTGAGTGGACCAATGATGATAGGAACACTGCTTCTTTTAACTCAAAAGCCTTGTCTGCTATTTATAAAGCCTTAGATGCTAACACCTTTAGGGTAATAGCAAATTATGAATCTGCCAAAGATGTGTGGGAGGCCCTTCAGACTTTATGTGAAGGACCTGCCAATGTTCATTCTTCTAAACTAAGAATGCCTAGCACTCAGTTTGACTTGAATGCTGTTTATGATTCTGATTCTGAAAATGCAGATGTTTCAGCAAATGTGTCACCCGATGTTGCAACATCAGGAGCAACATTGGGAGAGACATTGAAAACAGGAACAATTTCTTGTTTTAATTCCACGGTTGCGAAGATGATGGAGACAGATTCAGACTTGCTGGAAGGGTACAAGGAGCTGTACAAGGATTGGGAGAAGAGAGCTCACCAAGTTACACTACTTGGTAAGGCAAATGAACTATTAAAAAAGGCAAATGATGATAAAAAAGAATGCATAGTGAGGCTGGAGAGTGTCCTAAGTAGAAAGGATGTGGAGATTGAGAAGTTTAAGGAGCAGCTTACTCAAGCAAAAGAGACCATGACCAAGTGGAATTCTAGCAAACAAAAGGTTGATGATTTCCAGTAATACTTCTAGATCAGGTATTGGTTTTGTCCCTAAGGTATTTGTGAAAGAGGGAGAAGGAACATCTGGAACCAAACAGACCAATGAAAGTTGTCCTGAAACTGTTTTCTGTGAAAAACCGAGAGTAAGAAAGAAAAATTATGTTTGTCACTTCTGCCATAAGCCTGGTCACATACAACCCTTTTGTTTTCTGAAAAAGGCCATGTATGAGAATGAAATGAGGCAAGATTTCTTTGAAAAAGCTCATTGGCAGAACCGTATGAAGCAGCCAATGCGCCAGCCAATGCAGCAACATTGGCAGACACATTGGAAGCCTCATTCAAAGACAAATCAGAAATTTTTCAAAAATCTCCAACCCAAAGTTTTTAAACAGATGTGGGTTCCTAAGGGTGGTAATGACAAAGGCAAGTCCAAATATTGTGAACCCTTTGATATATGTCCTGGTGCTAAGCGGTTCTATGAAACCATTGATGAATACCATGATGAATCTCCTCCAAAATCTTCAGAACCAGAATCTGAAACCTGTAAATCTGCACATGATCAGACAGAGCCTGCATGTTCTGAAAGTTCAGCCAATGTGTTTCACAATGTGTCACCCAATGTGTCACCCAATGTTGCAACAATGGGAGCAACATTGGACAGAAACTTGGCAGATTCAGAAACAGATCCTGAACTTTCAGAATCAGGTCCTGAACATTCAGAAAATCAGTCCAATTTGAATGGTTGCAGCCATGTCATTCCTAGCCGTATTCAGAAAAACCATCCAATCTCTCAAGTAATAGGTGATATTCATGATGGCATATACACAAGGAGAAGAAGTAAGGTTGAATCTCAAAAATTTGCATGATTATCAAAATATTTTTGAGAGAAACCTTAAATCTTTTATGGATGCTTCAAATGATCAAAGATTGTGTTCACATTGATGCGTTAACCTTGTTTTTTGATAACACCTATGCATTTTGCTTAGCACAGAAATCCAGTTCATCATTCTCGAACAAAACACATTAATTTAAGACACCATTTTTTTTAGAAACTTGGTTGATTATGTAAATTGTTTGCATTGAACATGTTGGGATCGAAAATCATCTTGCTGATATATTTGTCAAGTGTCTTGTTTTTGAGAGATTTTTCAATCTTTGGAAATCTCTTGTGTTTTGTGTGCCATATGTTTTTACACTTAGTTAATTATTAAAAAAAAAATTAGGCATGATTGCATATTGTCTTTAGAGGGCACTCTAGATCAATTGTCTCTCATGTATGTATCTCTTGTGGTTGCTTGGGAATTTCATTCAAAATCTGTTGTGATTTCATTGTTATGATTCTCTCTCTCTCCCAGTTCTTGAGTATGTTTAAAGTCCACAAAGGAAAGAGCTACCTTTTGAAATTTTTGGGATGCTGCAATTTGTCAAGGTACTATGGAACTTAGGTTCTCATGGGTTGATCTTGAGTAAATTGACTCCCTTTAATTGAAAAAGTGTGAAAGCTACCTAACGGAAAAGAGCTACCTATCAACAAGGTTGTGGCACCTTTCTTTTGGGACTATGGATCCTCGGATTTCATGGGTTGATCAAAATGCAAAATTGCTTCCCTTGGTAAATAGTGTGAAAGGTTCCAAGTGGCATGTTTTTATAGCTTGAAATAAAGTAGAGCTATATTTCTAGGGAAATAAAGTACCTATGGATTTTTGTTGTGAAAATTTTATGATCTTGGGAGAGAAATTTGGTTGAGAAAATAAAATAAAAAAGAGAGCAAAATTGAAAATAAAATCACAATTTTGGCGAATGCATCTCCCAATGCAGCAACATTAGGAACTACATCCTTTGATCTGGTCTTTATCACTTGTGTGTGATTGCATTTTTTTTAATTATTCTTTTGCCTAGCTTTTAGTTATCATGTTTTTAGGCATAAAATTTTAGGACATGCATTGTTGGTATGGATATCAGCTTGGTGAAATTTTGTCCTAAACTCAAACTGTGCAAATCAATTTCCAAAAATCTCCATGTTGAAAAATATTTAGTGGATGTCTAATTTTTGTGTGAAACTAAGGGGTTTTGAATCTGGATATGAGGTGCTCAGTTTTTGCTAGGGGTGTGATCAAATCTTGGTGAACGCTTCTTTGTGTTTTTCAAAATCTTTGATTTTTGAGAATTCCTAAAAGATGGTTTATCTCTCTTCCTTTTCCGGTCAAATAGGGGGAGAGAGATCAAGTGTTTCTTATGATGGTGATGATTTCTGATTTGTGTTCCTTGCACAAATACAGGGGGAGATGAGTTTTTCTAACCAATGCAGGTTAGATGATTTGATTGGTGTTGAATAAACACTTGTCATTTGATTTGACTAGAAAGGTTCAATAAAGGGGGAGATTGTAAGGGTAAAATAGGCAAAGCCTATTTTATCTTGTTTTCACCTTTCTTGGTCAAAGAAAGATTTTAATGTAGTCAATGTTTATTTAGGTGTTAGATTTTGTTTAGAATAATTTTGGTAGATTGGTTTTGATTTTTGATAGGAAAATCTTTCAAATCTTTCAAAAGATTTGATCTTTCAAATCTTTCAAAAGATTTGATCTTTCAAATCTTTCAAAAGATTTGATCTTTCAAATCTTTCAAAAGATTTAGGCAATATATTTTTTTGGTAACTAGATCTCTGCAAATAAACTAATTATTCCAAGTATCATAGTCTGATTAGGAAACATATCTTGTAGTTATATAGCTAATCTTTTCCTAGTAGAAATTGTGCTCCTTTGCCGTGACTTTGCAGGTTTTTGTGTATATATATCTAAGGTGGTTTTTCGAGCACATGGAGAGCTTGACACAGAGAAGATAAACAGAAGGCATAATCTGAGATCTTCAGAGAAAAAAATAAAAAGCCGTGAGCTGAAATGCAGAGCTGAGAGCATATAGAAGAAATCGTTCAGAAGTGCTGTGTGCAGATAAGAGAGAGTCGATCCAGTTTTCTTGTGTGCCGAGCTTGAGAGAGGAGATCAACACCCCATACAGAAAGACCATTCTGCAGGCAGACTTGAACACACCTGCTGCTGCTCAAAAACTTCAGGAATACAGCCTTGTATTTCCTGAAGTTCTGATTTGTGTTTCCAGTTTGTGTGTTGTTTGGAAGCTGTTCTTGTTTGAGTCTTTCTTCCCACGTTTGTTCTAGTAGTTTATGTGGGTTTTTCGGTTCTCCAAGATTCTATATCTTGTGAGAGTTTGTGTTAACTGTTAAGCATAAAAACAGTATTTGATTTTAATATATTGTGTTGCCTTGAGGCTTGATCTACAAGTTTGATACTTGTAGATTGTTTTTTAAAGTTATTTTCTGTCTTCTATAATCTGCTTGGTTCAATATCGAAAACAAAAATTCATTGCTATTTTTTTACGTGATATTGCTGTTCACGTTGTCATTGTCATTGTTGCAACATTCACTGCAACATTGACAATCACATCGTTCCATAGTGAGATTCCGTGACATCACGTTCTTTCAGTGATATACTTATGTGTAATTGTTAATAAATCGATTCTCTTTATTTTATTTATGTACGATTTAGTTAATATGTGTTTAACGCACGGGTTAAAAAAACTAGTTTATTAGTAAAGCTAAAGCTAACAGTAGAAAAGATTCAAATTCAATCTCATGAAAAGATATCTTTAAGGTGCAAATTTATTTATTTAGGACAAACTACACAATTGGTCCCTGTACTTTTGGGGGTTTTTGACTATTCATCCCTACACCTCGCAAATGGTCCCTAAACTGAAAACTTTTACACTATTGGTCATTCCGTCAACTTTAGGTCGTTAAGTACGATCACGTGACACGCACGTGTATTTTTTGAAGGGTAAAATAGTCATTGTCTCTTAAAATATAGGGACCAATATTAAAATATATAAAAACAAAATAATGCACCATTAATAATGGTGCCATTTCTTCTTCCTCCAATTTCTCTCTCCCGTACCTTTTCAGAATCCCGGTGATACTACCACTGGCGATGGAGATGACGATCAAAACCTTCCCACCTCGACCCACGAACTCGATCTGGTAATTCACCCGGACCTCCCACCAGAATCATTCTGGGTCTCCGCATCTGATGAACTCGACTGGCTCTATCAAGTTCGCAATTAGGGTTTACTTAGTGTTGGCTTTGATTCAACAATGGATCGAGATGACGATAAGTGGTGAAACCCAGCGGTTGGGGGTCTCCAGAGAAGAGAGGAGGGATGTCGGAATTTAGGATAGCGGTTAGTGAAGGAAGAGCCTCGAACTGGAGATGACGTCGGAGAAGAAACAGGAAGATGGATGGAGGGAGATTGCTGGAGGCCGCCGACGGAGATTCGCCGGAGAAGAGAGAGCGTGTGGGATGGTTTGACCAGCACAGATCTGAGGAGCCATGACTGGAGTTGGTGATAGGGAAGGGAGGTCAGAGCGAACTGGGGAGAGAGACTTAGAGCGGAAGGAGCTCGGTCGGTCATGGAATTGGCGTTGAGTGAGCGTGGATGAAGCTGGGAGATAAATAACAGGGATGTTTCCTGACATGGTGGGAGAGGAGATGGAGAGGCTGGGGGTATTTCATAGGGGGCTTTTGAAGCTGGGGCCAGCTGTGAAGTTGAAATAGGGGCGGCGGCAGTTGAAGATGGCGGACGATGAAGATGGCGGCTGGCTGGATGAGGATTGATGTGATTTGGATCCACATGGCTGTGACTTTTGATTCTCACGGCTGGAGACGGAGAAAGGAGGCCGCCAGATCTGAGATTGGGGTTATTGTCAACGCCTGGCGAAAGAGATGTAAGTTGCCAGGCTGGAACTGATTCGCCGGAATCGGGGAGAACAGAGGCGGAAGGAGCCGGCGGCGGTTGTATATGGAGATGGGTGAACAACACGCCTTTGAACCGCTGAACTTACCGTAAAATGGGCGGTAGCTTAGTCGAAAAGACTAAGCGAGTGCCTAATAATTTTTCAAACATCCCCCTACAGTATATTAATACTTGATTTAAGTCATAATTTGGTTGAATGCGCAAAATGACAATATTACCCTTCCCAAAATACACGTGAGCCCCACGTGTACTGACTTAACGGTTCCAAAATAACGGAACTAGACGGAATGACCAACTTCGTTGAAATTGATTGGTACGAGGACTATTGGCAAACAAATTTTTATACAGGGACGAAAACAAAAAAAAACTCAAAATTACAGGGACCAGTTGTGTAGTTTGTCCATTTATTTATTAGCCAAGCTAGAGAACTACAATAAAGAGATTCGAACTCAAAACTATTCACAGTGAAAAAAACCCACGTGTCTCTCTTGTGCCATGACTATGTTAATGAAAGATAGTAAGACGATTTTATATGTATTTTATGTAAGACGGATCCTCATAATCCGATTTATTGTGTGTTATTTTGTTAAATTGTGAGGGAATGAGGCGGCGTCTTATAAATTAAAACCCGTGAGACGATCTCACATGAGACTCTGTGGTGCATTCAAAAAAATATTTCAACGTTTCACAAATTTTACTATTACATAAAAAAATTTAGAAATCAAAATTTTATTACATAAAAAATTTAAAAATCACAATTTGAAGGAGAGTCCGTAACGTAACGTAGTTTCTGTAAGGTTTTTTTTTTTAGCGGGGTCCCAGTTCCTGCCCCCTCACCCTAAAGAGTGGATCGTGGATGTGTATCCGCCCCTGATTCTTATATGCAAATAAATTCATAGAATAGACTTTATGAAATGGTAATGGGCATGAGCTATCTTTTATTATGGAATAGACCTTGGCAATATCTCAACCATTTCATGCTGTCCATCTAAAATATCTGGTGTCGATATGTGGCGGGCTGCTTTCTATTTGCACAATAAGTAGGACTGATTTTTGTACCAAAGATAAATTAAAGAAAGATATCAATTGTTGATGAGAATTAGGTGTCGGCATTCAAAATAGGGAAGGAATGAACATCATATGATGTTTTTTTTATATATGTCATCTAGGTTTCGACTAAAAATCTTCCACATTCTTTGAATTTGTGATTGATTAAGATATCTCATGTTTATTCTCACCCGTTCAAAATAACGATTATTTTAAACTGGTGGAGAGTGAAACTTTGTCAACAAATTAACTTTCTTGAACGACAGTCTAAAAGCTGGTGAACTTCATATGATGATTTTGTTTTTTTGAGATATGTCAACTAGGTTTCGATTAAATGTCTTCCACATTCTTTAAATTTGTGATTGATTAAGAAAACTCATGTTTATTATTCTTACCCATTCAAAACAACGGTTATTTTAAACTGTTGGAGAGCGAGACTTTGTTAAACCAATTAACTTTCTTGAATGAAAGTCAAAAATCTGGTGCTTTATGAACATCTAAGGGACTGAGTCTTTCACTCCAGCCTGGGTTAAAAAAAAAAAACTGGTGAACATCATATGATGTTTTTACTTTTTTGATTTATGTCAACTAGGTTTTGATTAAATATCTTTCACATTCTTTAAATTTGTGATTGATTAAGAACACTCACGTTTATTCTCATCCGTTCAAAACAACGGTTATTTTAAGCTGTTAGAGAGTGAAATTTGTCATACCAATTAACTTTCTTGAACTACAATCCAAAAACCGGTGAATAATGAGGCAACCAAGTGGAAACCACCAGAAAGTGATCACCATGATTGAAGATTTAAATACTTTGAAATTAAGTTATCGATCACCTAAGCTCTTGCTTGTCTACATCACTACTCATTCAATCTGTCTTATTGCATATACCAAAATAAGATTCTTGTAAATAAAATATTCATCTATATTTTTTAATATATATTTATTTTAGGATTAAGTTGAAAGCCTGTATGACATTCTTCTCGGGCAAAAACACAAGTGAATTATTGAAATTTGTCTAATTTATTGTCGAGATAAAATACCTTTAAATGATTAGTTGTGCAACAATCATGCTAATGTGGGTGGGTTAATCATTTTTTTTGTCCTAAATATATTCGACCTCTTTTTTGTAATGCTTGAATAATTTCAACTTTTTTATTGTAGCCTGGATAAATTTAAATTATTTTTTTAGAGGTCATTTCGACATTGAGTACTTGAGTTAACAGATTCTGTCTAAAACATGACATGTAATTTTCACATGCCATTCTTTTAAGAGTAGGTTTCATGTAAGATGATGTTTTAGATCTTAATCTGTAAGACGAAACTATTTATTTTAAATGAGTCAAATTTTAAAAAATTGCAGCATCATCCCTAAACTTTTTGAAATTAGAGCGCCACACCTTAGATTTTATAAATGAAAACCATGAATGTGTTACTTTTAAATGCATCACTTTTGCCTTTACATGTATCACTTTTAGTCCCTCAATGTGTACGTCATTATGTATAAAAGTGTGTCACTATTGCCTTTAAATGTGTCACTTTTGTCCATCAATGTGTCACTTGTAGTCCCTCAATGTGTACGTCATTATGTATGAAAATGTCACTTTTGCCTTTAAATATGTTACTTTTAGTTTTTAGAAGTCACTTTGTATCTTTAATAAAAATTATCAATTTTTTCATTAAAAACGTCACTTTTTCCCTTAAACGTGTCACTAAAAAGTGACACTTTTGACATAAAAAATGTCACTTTTCATTATAATTGAAGTTAATCAAAGTTTTAAGTTGATTTATGACTAAAATGTAAATTCAAAGCACTTAGAGACTTCGACAGTCATATTTTAAAATATTGAAGCACTGGAGCACGATCTGAAAGATGGAGCCATGGAGGGCACTAGAGCAAATGAGAAAAGTTCTCATTAATGCGGTGGCACGTTGCGAATGTGCTAGGTGTCCCGCCCGCCTCAAGCTCGACATGTGTGTTTATGAAATGGGTCGGGGTTTGACCCGCGGGTTTCAATCTATTCACCTGCTTTGCAACTAGTTTCTCTCTCTTATTTTGACATGTATTCTTGTTGGGTAATCCGTGGTCTTCCTCGATGGGTTGCCCTCTCTAATAACCTTTTTTTTTTGTTCCGTCTTACAGATTTAATACACAAATTTTTGTCTTCTTTTAAGAGGGAAATATGCAAATTATGTACGTACCACGACGTGATTAATTCTAACTAGTTTTACACCCGTGCGTTAAACGTACAGGCATAGATCTCTTTTAATTAAATTATACTCAAATAAAAATAAAACGAAGATTATAAACAAAACAAAAAAATATAGAAAAAACATGATGAAGGAAACAACCTACTTAAAATTTTGTTTTTTAAATTAGAGACTTGTATATTCAAGAACTTTTTTTTTTTTGTATTTTCAAGAACTAAGAAAATAAATTTAAATTTTGTTGGTTATAAAAATTTCAAATGTGATGAAATGGATAAATATTTCTGATATTTATCGTCTTTCTAAATACTTTATCAATTGTGTCAATATATTGTAACAAATCGCGAGTAATTCTAATACACTTGATTTTTTTAGTACAATAAATTTTAGAAATATTTTTACAAATCTATAAATTTCCATAACCATGTTTACTTAAGAGTTGTTTAATCAATTAATGTGATTTATGTTCTCAATGCAGGCTACCTATCTATATTACAATACAACTTGGATTGCACATGTGCAATTGATAAATGCTAATGAGGGGTCGAGATTAATTCATTTACCGAGATCCTACGATCCCAATTTCATCTAGATTTCACATGTGCGAAGGGCGGTTGAACGGCGGTTGAGCAACCCCTACACACCCCTTCTCACATGTTCTCTCCACCTCCTCTCTTTGAATCGGTATAATTCCAACTGGTATTGTTGTCCTATTTAAGAATAATTATTTAAGAATAAAAATAATTATTTACAAAGTTAAGAAAAATACTAAAATTTTAAATTGAAAAATAGTCAATTTAAATCAATAAAAGTGATAATAATAATTTAAATTGAATGTATAAAACATTCTTCCGATTTTTAATGTTGTTAAGAAGGGTGGATTCATCTTTTTTTGTTTAACCATTTTTTTAAAAATGTCTAAAACACAATTTATTGAGTTTTTCTTTAGGTGGTTTGGGTTTTAAAATGTGTATTATCTTTTTTGGAAATTTTTTGGTTTAACTAAGAATATGTATAACCATTACGACCACTCTAAAAGATAAATTGTTTTTATTTTATTTTTAAAAAATAAGAATAAGTAATAATATGTATAATTACTAATTTGGAATTCTTCCGATTTTTTACGTTCTTAATAATTTGTATAAAATATAAAATACACTTTTCATTAAATAAAACAGGTTACGCAGTTAAAAAAAATTAATACCCTTGGTGTACGTGTTAAAAAAAATTTATATTTTAACGAAAGATTATTAATTGTATAAGGGCAAAGTTGGTTGTCCTCCTCAAAATCTAACAATGTATCGCCTCTGTTTCCTTAAAAAAAATTACAAATAAATAAAATCTAACAAGGTATCAGATTCTGTTTTTTAAATAAAATTACAAATAAATGTTTTAATTTTTTCTCCATCTTGACATCCTCCTCTTGCTTATGCCGTGCCATAGGCACGGGCACAAAGACTAGTCTATATTACAATACAACTTGGATTGTACATGTGCAATTGATAAATGCTAATAAGGGGTCGAGATCAATTCATTTACCGAGATCCTACGATCCCAATTTCGTCTAGATTTCACATGTGCGAAAGGCGGTTGAATGACAGTTGAGCAACCCCTACACACCCCTTCTCACATGTTCTCTCCACCTCCCCTCTTTGAATCGGTATAATTTCAACTGGTATTGTTGTCCTATTTAAGAATAATTATTTAAGAATAAAAATAATTATTTACAAAGTTAAGAAAAATACTAAAATTTTAAATTGAAAAATAGTCAATTTAAATCAATAGAAGTGATAATAATAATTTAAATTGAGTGTATAAAACATTCTTCCGATTTTTAATGTTGTTAAGAAGGGTGGATTCATCTTTTTTTGTTTAACCATTTTTTAAAAATGTCTAAAACACAATTTATTGAGTTTTTTTTAGATGGTTTGGGTTTTAAAATGAGTATTATCTTTTTTGGAAATTTTTTGGTTTAACTAAGAATATGTATAACCATTAAGACCACTCTAAAAGATAAACTGTTTTTATGTTATTAAGACCACTCTAAAAGATAAACTGTTTTTATTTTATTTTTTAAAAATAAGAATACGTAATAATATATATAATTACTAATTTGGAATTCTTCCGATTTTTTACGTTCTTAATAATATGTATAAAATATAAAATACACTTTTCATTAAATAAAACAAGTTACGTAGTTAAAAAAATTAATACCCTTGGTGTACGTGTTAAATTTTTTTTATATTTTAATGAAAGATTATTAATTGTATAAGGGCAAAACTGGTTGTCCTCCTCAAAATCTAATAAGGTATCGCCTCTGTTTCCTTTATAAAAAAATTACAAATAAATAAAATCTAACAAGGTACCGCATCTGTTTTTTTAAATAAAATTACAAATAAATGTTTTAATTTTTTTTCTCCACTGATAACATCCTTCCCTACTTGCGCCGTGCCATAGGCACGGACACAAAGACTAGTTCTATAGTACTCCATAATACTTATTAAAAATGACTTTCCTTTTTTGGAAAGTGCATTTTTGTAAGATTTTACCTGTTTTATGTAAGATTTTACTGTCTAAAACAGGTAAAATCTTCAAAAATGCACTTTCCAAAAAAGGAAAGTCATTTTAATAAATTACATCTTATAACTCCCTTTTATATATATATATATATATATATATATATATATATATATATATATATATATATATATATATATATATTTGCCGTGAACAACTTTGGTATGTACATGATTGTCTATTCTGCCATTAAAAGTATGGCGTGTGACAGACGTATGTGATGTTCTGGACTAATTTTGTTAGACTTAAGGTCATAATCACCTCTTAAAATTGAAAGTGAATCTATTAGGGCCAAAAAAAAAAAAAAAACATTAGTAGGACCTAAAATTATTAGCGCAAAAATATAATTAACCCCAATAAATGGTATGTAGGGAAAGCAGTATGCCAGATTTTGGATGAAATCTAGTAGATGTAATATTGGAATGACCTCTTAAATGACAAATTTGAAGTTATTAGGTCCTGAATGAAAAAAATATATTAATAGGGCCTCATAGAAAAAATAGTAGTAAAAGTTTTGTAAATAAAGACATTTTTGATACAAATATTTCATGAAATCATATAACGACACTTATTTCGAAACATAAACTTTTCGAGTTTGAAAAAGAGGGAGTATTAGTGAAATCATCAATAATTATCTTTGTTGGTATCAAATATCTAACGGCCGTAGTTAATTTTTGACTCTTTTGTTATTTTCTTTTTAAAGCAAAAACTAACATGATCTTTTAAGACACATATTTTGTTTGGTAAACTAACCTAATTGGATTAAAACTTGTGAATAAATGAATAATTATCGAGATCAAATATAATTACTACATATCTAGTGGGTCTTCATAAAACAAGTTAATCAAATTATTTCATCAATACTTATGTCATGTCCCTCCTCTAGTCCTCTTCCCTTATCTCTTGCTTGCTTCTCTAAATTTTAACTACGCCACCTTATTAATACGGTAATTAATAAGGTGCTTAAAATAGTTCATTTATTATACGATAAAGTATCATATATATTATAAAATAGTTCATGATCTAATTGGTAGTCTTAATCGAATTGTGAACAACTGACGGTCCACATTGATTCGTAAATATGTGAGTTACAAATGAACCCTTAGTTATGAGTTATATTTGAATTATCCCTCTGCAATTACATATAAAACCTTAAGTTGTGAGTTTTGTTTGAATTACCTCGTCAGTTATGAGTTTTATTTATCCCGACTATTCATTGAATTGATCTCATACCGACACCGTGTTTATAACATGAACGCGTATATTAGTAATTATTAAATCAAAAAATTCTAGTAAGTAGTAACAATATTTATGAAATTACCATATATGTAAGGGAGGTAAATGTAATTTATCTAAACAAAATCTATATCTATAATCTATAATTGTAAAAAATACTGTAGTAAAAACGCTCATGGCGGCACGGCGCCCCATGTAAACCAAGTAACCAACAAGCAAACAAATAACAATATTTTTCCTTGTAATGGGCCCCAGTTCCCATTAACCAATCCAAAAGCAACTCTCATCCTACCGTTCTACCGTTCTAAGTGATCCACGTCTTTTATTATTTTATATTATACTAGTATATAGTATAGTAGGAGTATTATTTATTTATTACCCATGAAAAGGCAAAGATACCCCCAACAGGCTGAACTCTGCCCCGTTATATAGCCGTATATACGGACTCTCCGGCTCAAACCCCCTCAACTCAACGATCCACGCCGGAGACGAAACAATGACTCGCTTCACCGCCGGCACTCTCCTATTCCTTGCGCTCTCGTTAGTGGTCGTTTTCGCTGGTCGTGATTTTGGGAATGTTCTACGATTGCCGTCAGAGAACGTCGACGATGGTGATGATTCCGTGGGGACGCGATGGGCCGTCCTGATTGCTGGTTCGAGTGGTTATTGGAATTATCGCCACCAGGTCAGCTTATTCCGTTTTATATGAAAGTCTCATGAATTATTAATGAAATTCGTTTAATTGTTGATACTATCATTAATTTGTGGATTATTTGGTTGATGTTATGAGGATTAATTTGGGATGCGATTAGTGGGGCTTATTTAGAGTACGAGACTTTCAGCTTAATGACGGAATTTTTTCTTAATTCTTCATTTTATCTTCTTTAATTATGTTGATTAATTGATTTTATCATTATTATTGCTAGTTAGGCCAGTCAATTGGGTGGGTTGAGTTGGGTTGGAATGGGTAATGCGCTGAAAAAAGGTGGAAACACATTAGAACCCAAATGTGAAACGGGTTGAAATGGGTTGGGTCGGGTCGAAACGGGTAACCGATTAAAGTGGGTCGACCCGTCCCAACCCTAAATATTTCCCAAAAAAACATAAATTTATAGCATAAAAAATCATGGACCGAAATGGGTAACAGATCCGGCCTAACCGACCCGTTAATAGTATTGGGTTGAAACGGGTTACCCGCTTCAATCCATTAATATTAATGGGTTGGGTTGGGTGGGTTAATGGGTAATGGGTTACAATTGCAAGGTCTATTGCTAGTCTTGTTTTAAACTTGAATAGTTCATTTTTGATTCGATATTTGATATATATCTTTGTAATTCTCCCCGAAGTTCATCAAAATTTTATTTCAAATATGGGAAAGTTAAAACACTTTTTGTGGGACGGAGAGTTTTATTTTTGTTGCATATGTTGTTAAATATGATCTGTTTCTGTTGGTCACCTAGAAAAGGCGGGAAAGTGGTGTTCCTAGCTTACTGGAAGTCAACCAGTCAAAGCTACAAGACAAATAAGCTTTCTAAACTTTTGTTGCGTGCTGTTTTTTTTTGGGGGGTTATATTGTGCTGTGTTTTATATGGCTTAGTATAAATGAATTGGATTGAATAATCTTGGAGCAGCTAGTTTGTGGGTGGTGATTATGATTATGCTTGCGAAGGCTGAGCTATAATTGAGCATCAAGTTAGCATGGTTGTCCATAATTACTCTCATGTTTAACGTTCGTTTGTTTCTGTTTACGTTCTTGATTAAGGCATTTACTGTGGAAGGTTCTTCATTTGATCCATTGCTTGACTAATAACGAGCCTAAGCCTTTTTCTTTTGGCTGCAGGCTGATGTATGTCATGCATACCAACTATTGAGGAAAGGTGGCATCAAAGAGGAAAACATTGTTGTTTTCATGTACGATGACATTGCATTAGATGAAGAGAACCCTAGGCCAGGAGTCATCATTAACAGTCCTCATGGAGGTGATGTTTATAAAGGAGTGCCAAAGGTTTGTTTCTCCTTATCAGGCAGTAACCCCTTTTGTAAAGATGTAGAATATAACTCTCGTTTCTCATGTGATGCATTCTCTTGAGGCAGGATTACACAGGGGATGATGTTACGGTTAACAACTTTTTTGCTGTTATTCTTGGAAACAAAACTGCACTTACAGGGGGTAGTGGGAAGGTTGTGGATAGTGGCCCGAATGATCATATTTTCATATACTATACTGATCATGGTGGTCCAGGCGTGCTTGGTAAGCTGTTTTCTCATAATTTCTGTCTGTCCTCTTTTCCATGATACAAGGAAAGGGGTCACTTGCATCTGATACCCCAATTTCTATTATGCCTTTATGCACCATGCTTGAATAAGCTGTAAATCCTTCTGTTCTATTTAAAAGTTTAACTTTGAAAGTCAAACATTTGAAGTATAAGATTGATTTGTCATAGATACCCTTAATAATAAGAACCAAAATAGTATTTCTTATTATACGTCTCTTTAAGTGAAAAAAACACTTTTAAAATAACATTGATTTGTAATAGATAAGGTTGGAAACTGAAAATTTGAAAAGCTTAGTTTTTCAATCGAGTCTCTTTAAGTGTAATGTTGCAAAATAAAAGGTAGGATTCTTTTATCAAAATGTCTTCTTTTTTTTTTTTTTTTTTAAATTTTAACACTTTTCTTGAAACATATAACATCTGTATGAAAATAGAGCAACTTGAGAAAATAATTTCTCAATTTGAAACCATTCCTTACCTTTTGCTGGAGTACAATGAGAAGGTTTGACTGTTTGTAATTTTAGTGGTGCAGTGTGTGGTATCACCTGATGGCCCCATTTTGTTATTTCTTTGAAGGTTTAGATTGAGTTATAAGAACATAAGACCTCCTTCCTCAGCATGCGTAACCCAACCCAAAGAGAAAAATTTAAGTGCCGCTCACTGTTATATTTCAAAATCAAAGGGACTCTTAACTACTCCCTCCATTCCACTCAAAGAGTCCCCGTTTGAAAATCAAACATTTTAAGAAAATGATATTTTTAGTAGCCCATTAGTAATAAAATGACAATTTATGCCTTAATTTTTGAAAGTGAACTCTTTAAGTGAAATATCCCAAAATGGAATAGTGGACTATTTGTCCGGAACGGAGAGAGTATTAAACTATTTTTAACTGCAAATGTTCTGCTATTCTTTCATCTCCTTCGTCTTTCCATCGCCGTCTGAACATTTGTCACCCTCAATTATATATTGTTACGTGGTAACCTCTGCTGCACCTCATATGTTTTGGCTAAATCTCAGGGATACCTTGCATCTTGGCCTATTCTTTCTGCCATCCCTTCTGTTAAAAGCAGTTAGTTTTAACTGATATTAGGGGTAACTTCCCCATTTTCACATCTAAAAGATACCAACCGCTTTAACAATCAACATTGATTTTGGACCAAACGATCAATTGAACATATATGACGCAAACCTCTCTCTCAGTGGTGGTTGCCGTATGGCTTCTGGTCTTGTAACTTGGTTTAGAGGTTTTTTTGCCTTTTCTTTTTATGTTTAAAGACAGAGAAACATTTTATGATTAAATATGAATTATTTGCAACAATCAAAATCTAGTAAAAGGTAATAAACTCTTTGCAAAATGTCTAGGGTAAAATAGTCTTTTCAATAGGTCAATCTGGTCAAAGAAACTGAATCATACAAAAAAAAGTAACAGAAGGGGTGGCAATGAGACGATGCCAAAGAGTGATGAGGGATAGGTGCTGAGATTGTGCCAAAATATAGGAGGTGCAGGCGGATTTTCCCCATTTTAAAGTTATTTTTTTACTTATCAATTTTTTTTTTCATTTCAGTAAATGCATAATTAGTTCAATGATCTTCTAATCAGGATGCCGCTCTCATTCTTATCTGAGTTTTCTACGATTCTATTAACTGGCTATGCTGTATATATCTTTAGGTATGCCAACAAGTCCTTACATCTATGCAAATGATTTGATCGATGTCTTGAAGAAGAAGCATGCTTCTGGAACATATAAAAGCTTGGTAATTTACTTTTTTGATAACCACTTGTCACTTTATGCATTTAATATCCATTTTTCTGGAATTTGAACTTTTCAAACTGTGTGTGAATCATTAGGTATTTTACCTGGAAGCTTGTGAGTCTGGAAGTATCTTTGAAGGTTTACTTCCTGAAGGATTAAATATCTATGCAACCACGGCTTCCAATGCAGATGAGAGCAGCTGGGGTACTTACTGTCCCGGAGAATATCCTAGTCCCCCACCAGAATATGAAACCTGTTTGGGTGACTTGTATAGTGTTGCCTGGATGGAGGATAGGTATGCTTGACCTCTCTTTTATATTTAAAATCTGTCATGAAAAGAAGGATTAGCCATAATTATGGTCTTAATCTGAATTAAGGTAAAATTTCAGGCATCAACCTTTTGTTTTGGCTGCGATTTTATTTACTTTGGAAAATCTGCTTGTTTGGTTGGATTTGACCACTAAAACCTTCTTAAAAAATACAGATTGTTTTGAGTTGCAACTAAGAAGACCTATGGGCCTTTATTTGGACAAAACTGGGTCATTCAATTCACTTCTCTTCACCACTTCTGCATATAATTTGGGACAGAAACACGTAGTTGAAGATACACCTATGATAGCTTGCATAGTTACACATAACATTTCTTTTGAATATTCTTTAGGTCTTTGGTTTTATTTCCTTCATCTGGTCACCTTCTTTTACTTGTTTGTAGTATAATAGGAAGAAACTTATGCTCCTAAAACTGCTTTCAATTGGGAAACTTTCTCTTTACTTTTAATTAATTTTTCCAATCTCATGAAACAGTGACATACACAATCTGCGGACAGAATCATTGAAGCAGCAGTATCAACTGGTTAGCTTCCAACCATCCTCTAATCATAATCGTCTCTTCTTTTTTTTTTTAAATAAAAAAACCTAGATTAAGCTATGAGGAATGCTTATGTCTGCCTTCATTGGGTAACTAAGATGCTTATTGATTGGTAGTGTGTGCCAATAAATGTTTTTTTTTTGGATAAGTAGAGATAAAATAAAACGACCGTCAAAACAGGTGACGCGTCCTATATTTACAAAGGAAGTATACGATCTACATCATGAAAATCTAAAAGATAAGCTATCCAAAAACTCTACAAAAGAGATATTAACAACCTAAAGACCCTCTCTTTAAGATTGTCCACACTCGTGTCTACATTTTCAAAAGCTCTATTGTTTCTTTCAAGCCAAACTGTCCAGCAGACTGCCAAAGGAGCTGCGTCCCGGACACTGCTCCTCCTTCGCTTCTTATATAAAGTCCAACTGCGCAGCAGATCCAAAATCCGTCCTGGCATAACCCATGCTACCTGGAAAACTTTAAAAACATAGTCCCAGATTTCCTTCACCACTGGGCAGTGAATAAGCAAATGATTCGTAGACTCCTCATCTCCTTTACACACATAGCACCGATTAACGTAGATTATGCTGCAAGCCCGAAGGTTATCTCCTGTGAGTATCCTTTCCTTTGCAGCTTCCCACATGAAAAAAGCCACTCTAGAGGGCGCCTTTGATTTCCAAACCATCTTCCAAGGAAACTCTTCATTAGTCCCCAACATTTTCTCATAGAAAGACTTAACAGTGAACTTCCCTTTTTTAGTCCCAGTCCAGCGAATCCTATCAATCATACAACTGGATACTTTCTGCTCATATAAAAACTTCAAGAACTGGCACATCTCATTCAATTCCCATTCAAAAAGGTCTCTACGGAAGACTGGATTCCAAGAAACAACCCCATTAGATCTGCTCATGACTGAACTTACCGATTCCTCTTTGTTGACAGCTATACTGAAAAGGGAAGGGAATTCTTTCGATAACTCCCTCTTGCCGCTCCACCTATCCTGCCAAAAACTGACCTTCTCCCCATTACCTACTTCAAAGCAGATGAACCTTTTAAAAATCTCCCACCTCTTCCGAATACCCTTCCAGACTCCACTCCAACGCATACGATGACTGAAACTCTCTAGGGAACCACGCATGCTCGCCTTCCCCATACTTCCAGACCACTACTATCCTCCACAAAGCCTCCTTCTCCCCCAAAAATCTCCACAACCATTTACCCAATAAAGCAGAGTTGAAAACCCTTAGTTTTTTATCCCTAGCCCTCCCCCTTTCAAATTTGAGCATACTGTACTCCACTTTACCAAGTGAAACCTACGAGCATCCTCCTGACCGTCCCACAAAAAATCTCTTTCCAGCTTCTCCAGCCTCTTAGCCACAGAAATAGGGATACTATATATTGACATGAAGTATGTGGGGAGATTCACCATGGTGCTCTTGATCAGAATCAGCTTACCCCCTTTCGACAAAAGCTGCCTCCTCCATCCTGACAATCTCCTTTCAAACTTTACAATGACTGGATTCCAAATTGATTTGCTGTTGGAGTGTGCTCCAAGAGGGAGCCCGAGATACGACGTTGGAAGAGAAGCTCGCTGACACCCAATGACCCAAAGAAATTAGCCAGTGTTTCAATGTTTTCCACTTCACCTACCGCGAAGATCTCTGACTTAGCTATGTCGATACGTAAACCTGAGGCTGCTTGGAAAAATAATAACACCAGACGAAGGTATCCTAATTGAGCTGCATTCGCCTCGCAGAAAATCAACGTGTCATCAGCGAATAGTAAGTGCGACACTACCAACTCAGGAGATCCAGACCACCCCACATTAAAACCCTTGTCTCATTAGCAATCACTGTCTCACTCGCATCCACTGTCTCACTCGCATCCACTGTCTCATTAGCGATCAAAACTGCATCAAGAATCTGCCGACCTCCCACAAACGCGTGTTGCGAAACTGAAATAATTCTGCCCAGAACTTTCCTCAGCCTGTTGGCTAAAACCTTAGCAATAATTTTGTAAACACCACCAAGTAAGCTGATAGGCCTATAGTCCTTGATATCTGCTGCTCCCGCCTTCTTTGGGATCAAAGCGATGAAAGATGCATTAAGACTCTTTTCGAACCTCTTGTGAACATTGAAGAACTGAAAAATGTCCATCAAATCGACCTTGATAACCTCCCAAAACTGCTGAAAGAAGAGCAGTGGAAACCCATCCGGCCTCGGGGCTTTATCTCCATTCAAGCTACGAATCGCTGAGAAGACCTCTTCCGAGAACGGAATTTCTAAGGACTCTTTTTCTAATGATTCTAAAGAGTTAAAAGGTACCCCTTCTAGCTGCAGGAATCCATCACCTTTGTCCTTGTATAGCTCCTCATAAAAGCCCGCGATGCCTTTCATGATATCTTCCTTCTTTTCCAGAAAAACACCATCTACTATTATAGAGCGAATCTGATTAACTTTCTTGTCGGCATTAGCCATCCTATGGAAGAACTTAGTGTTCTTGTCCCCCTCCTTGAGCCATTGAATGCGGGACTTTTGCTTCCAACATATCTCCTCACGAATTAGAAAATTTTCAGATTCTAACTTTAATGCCGTAAGTTTCACTGAATCCTCATCTGGCAGATTGGCTGTACCTGCTTTTTCGTCCAAAATTCTGATCTCCTCAAGGACCTTAGCCAGCTTCTCCTATGTATGCCCAAAAATTTCTTTATTCCAAACAATAAGCTCCCATTTCAGATGTCTCAATTTGTTTGTAAATCTGAAACTATGATCTCCGGACACAGCAAAAGAGGACCACCTATCCTTCACCCAATCCTTGAATCCTGATTCTGCTAGCCACATCTTTCAAATCTGAACGGTGACCTCCCTCTGTTTAACTTACCACATTCTAGACAAATAGGGACGTGGTCCGAAGTTACCTTGGGAAGACACGCCTGAAAGGAATCTCCGAAACACTCTTCCCAATCTGCAGACAATAGAAATCCGTCCAGCCTAGAACTCTAAGTCCTGTTGT
This sequence comes from Codonopsis lanceolata, assembly GCA_013146195.2. NCBI lineage: Eukaryota > Viridiplantae > Streptophyta > Magnoliopsida > Asterales > Campanulaceae > Codonopsis > Codonopsis lanceolata. The sequence goes on along the minus strand of CM028377.1, from coordinate 32,085,027 downwards.
TATTTCTAAACCAAGTGAAACGACCCCCTTAAAGGCAAGTCCACCAAGGCCAAACTATTGATAGTGTCATTAAACTCGACCATGGATTGAGCATACGCCTTTGATCCCAAATGTTCGTGAGGAAACCTGACTGCATTAAAGTCCACCTTCGTTCGTGAGGAAAAATGTTTTAGACTTGCAGTATTTGTATACACATTTTTCATCTAGACTGACAATGGTTGTGGCTTTTATGTAATGCATATATTGAAATTACGTGAAGTGAGCCACATAATTCTGTGTACTAATTTTAAATTGTATCGCATGACATGCCTGGAGAACACCCTTCCAACTCTCCCTTTAAATGATCTTGTGTAGTGTTAGAATCATTATCTGATATCTGCTGGCGTGTGCAGGTTAAGAGGAGAACCTCAAATGACAATGGTGCTTATGGATCCCATGTGATGCAGTATGGGGATCTGAAGCTTAGCAAGGAGAATCTTTACATGTATATGGGTACAAATCCTTCAAATGAAAACTACACTTTTGTGGAAGACAACTCCTTGCGGCCATCTTCTAGAGCTGTTAATCAGCGTGATGCTGATCTTTTACATTTCTGGCACAAGGTTTGCACCGCGTTTTCTGTACTCATTCTCCCCCTGCATTGTCTTTTGAGGTTTAGATGCATTCTACTTGCTTTGTCATTCTACTTTGAAGGGCATAATTGGAAAATTATCATTTAGGCAATAAACCAGTTAAACAAACACAAATGCTCGTACCTTCACGGCTTCACCAAGCCATTTTTGTGTGTAGAGTTGCCAAATATCTGAAACCTTGTGGATATACTGAATGTCTTTGATAGTAACTTGAATAGCTGATAATGAGAGAGGCTATTGCCTCTGTCAAATGGTGCCCATGTATATTGCAGAGTGAGAGAGGTTGGATACTGGATAGGTTTCATGCTTTGCCTGTTAAATTAGATGCAGTTGAATAGAAAAAAACAGTAATCTTTCTTAATCACACCTGGAAAATGTCCATCCTGCTGGCCCTACTCTTTATCCTTTTTGATTTTTTTTTTGTACGAACAGTATGCCAAGGCTCCCGAAGGCTCTACCAGGAAATCTGAAGCTCAGAAACAGTTTACTGAAGCCATGTCACATAGAATGCACATAGACAACAGTATAAAGCTTGTTGGGAAGCTTTTGTTTGGAATCAAAAAGGGTCCTGAGATGCTGAAGACTGTCCGATCTGCAGGACAACCTCTAGTTGATGATTGGGATTGCCTTAAAACACTGGTAAATTTCATTCTCAGGCTCCTCTTGGTTACTTTAAATACACTTTGGTCCACTAGAAGAGGGTATCTCTGTCATTGGGATGCTCCAAGCTGAGAGCTCCCATTACAAAATTAGTGCTATCTTTGAATTAATGAAGAAAAAGTTCCTGGGCATCATTGTTATGTTGATTAATGACGAAGTCGTATGGATTGACAGAGTAAGCAATCTTTCTTTCTGAATATCTGAATTTCGAGTGTGTTTGGATTTGTGTTGACATAACAGAAGTACCACATGTCAAGAAGTTTTGGTGTTATAAAACTGCCACCTGAAAAGAAAGAAATCAGGACCCTAGATTTGTTGCCCTCTTGTCCAAGATTAGTCCTCAAAGTCAAGTGTGTTTGTTTTATGCTTCTATTAGTAGAGGAAAAGCCACTGGGAAGTTTCTGTCAGGTTCTGAACAATTAAAACATGGCAGAAAACTCCAGTATAGTTTTACTAACGTGAAAACTCCAACTTGGGTGACTTTAGTTATATCTTTGATGGCCACTGTACGTCTTTTCTAGTCGTTTTGATTCCGTGAAAATGTCACTATAATTTTTTCTCCCATCCGCAATATAAAATCCCTACTGTTAGTTTTTTTAGTTACTGGAGAATGGAATGCTCCTCCCTCTTTTTAGGGTTTTTTCTTTCCTCCTTAGTGTTCATTTTAATAGGTGGAATACTTTTATGCTTTGTGCAGGTGAGGACATTCGAGACCCACTGTGGATCCTTATCCCAGTATGGTATGAAACACATGAGATCCATTGCTAACCTCTGCAATGCCGGAATCAACAAGGATCAGATGGCTGAGGTATCAGCACAAGCCTGTGTCACCATTCCGTCTAACTCCTGGAGCTCTCTCCACAAGGGTTTCAGTGCATGATCTAATAATTCAGAACCCAAAACAAGTTTGGCAAGTTTGAGTATTCTATAGTACAATGTTGTGGTTCTCATATATCTATACGTGGAAGCAGCTCTAGTGACTGCTCCAATGTAAATAGTAGAGCCTCGAAGCATATCCGTGATGCCAGTCTTCCACGATACTATTTATATTCGGCTGTATGTAATGCTATAATGCTTGATCTGTAATTTAGTATTTTCATCTGTGTATAGAATCATTCACAACGTTTTCCTATGTTTCAATCTCTCTCTCTCTCTCCCCCCCCCCTATATATATATATATATACATTTCCAATCTCTCTCCCCCCGATGGTTAGTGGGGCATCTATGAATCACATGCACGAGGTGAGTGACAATTGCTTGAATCATCTCCTGAAGTATTCAGCCTCAGACGGTTATTAGAGGCATATCGAGGAGGAAGATAAAGAAGGATATGGATATACTCCAGCATGAGGCGAACGCTCAGGTCCCGGTCATAGTCGAGGCGACATATTTTGCATAATGCTGGTGAGGTTGAGGATGAAGATCACGATCACGATGATGATGACGATACAAAAGAGGATGAGTAAGTGCTTGGACCGGAGTGCATTAGACGTCATGGTAGTAGAGGAAGTAGAGGAGATCGAGGTACACGTCCACGACCTTCTCGTGGTCGACGACCATGTGATACTGGTGGTGATGATGGATGGTTAGATACATGAGGCCCAGAGATACCAGATGTACTTGTTTTTGTGATCATGTCGCATATGCAATATGGAATGGAGATGCATATTTTACTATTTTTTAATTTGTTTATGTTGTTAATTTTGTACGAGAGTGATAATTGTTTTTTTAATAGGAAAGGGGAGTGCTAAAACATAAACCACATGTCGAACAGTTAGATAAGTGGATTCTTATGAACCATATTATTCACCATACAAGGTTGATTCATTTATGTCATTTCATGTTTCATCACAGTAATATGCTCTTAATCTTAATCTCGACATTTGTTGAGAGACGGCAGCCAAAAACTAATAGTTTTCATCTTCCATTTGGCGAAATATTGTAACACTCTATGACATGTATCATATCTTAAGGATTCCCGTGACAGGAAACACCCTAATCCAAAGGGAACAGTTAGGTGTTGTAAAATATGATTCCATCCATATGCAAAGTCTTTCAGAAATCATGAATCTCGATCCGTCTGATTTCCATATCATCTTTGAATAACCGAGCATTTGATAGCCGCAATGTAAACCATTACTTGTCGGGAACAAACATAGACATTGTGCACCGGGACTACCATTTACTTTCTTCTTCCATGCTACGAATTTAACTTCTAGTAGTGTAAGGTCCTTGTGGGACACAATATATCTCAATTGCAGAAAAAAAAGGGCTTATTTGTACATTTGTGTGCTCCACACCATTCATGTGCAAATTGCGAGTCGATTTCATTCAATTGAAGGTCAACAAGACTATCGATTTGCATGAAGATGTGATCAAACTTTGATGTTGAGTTTTCGAGCCAATGCTTCAATTAGGCATGTGCACCCTCAACTCTATAAACATTAATAAATACACAAAATTAGTTATTAATATATATACATAACAATTGATAATAGGTAATAGTTAAACATTAAAAATTCACAATTTTACATATCTATTTGTTGTTTTGGTCCCCAAAATGCAAGTAATTTTTTGTCCATACAGTGACAATCTTGTGCAGATATGGCTTCAACCATTATTTCATGACATAATTTAGAAGCTTGAGTATTTTTTCCATTTTTCATGCATTTGATGTACCTCGCCCATAACTTCCTCCGTCACTTATTCCACTACCTTCTTCCATCTTCTACAGAACCCTTAAATGACTCATCTTTCCTTATTATCAACCTAACATATTTTTTCACATTCTTGGCTATGTGCCTTTTACATAGTGTATGCGTTGACTCTGGAAAGAACTCTTCAATAGCATGTATTAAAGCCAATTCCCTATGTGTGATGATTACTTGTGATGGTGCACAGTGTCCGAATAAATTTCTCAATATTTTTAATGCCCACCTCAGTGTTCTCGTTCTTTAAAAAGGCAAATACAATGTGGAAATTGTGTTCCGTTAACCACTTGGAGTAAAGACATGTCATACCTATTTATTTTGTAAGTGACATCTATGATTAGAACAAAAGGAAACCGCATCAATAAATCAACGATCTTTGAGTGAGAAAACATAATAGGGGTATACTTAATACAACACTTATAAAATACTTAATACAACACTTTTTGTTATAAAAATACTATATTACTCTTAACAAAAAAAAATTTTAGACATTGGGATTGGTTTGGGAGCAGTCCTAAACCCAAAAACAAAATTTTTTTTTTTAGCTATTGGGACTGGTTTGGCAGCAGGCCCAAACTAAAAAAAAAAAAAAAAAAAATTTTTTTGGACATTAGGACTGGTTTGGCAGCAGTCCCAAACCAAAAAAAAAACTTTTTGGGCATTAGGACTAGTTTCGAAACAGTCCAATTTTTTTTTTTTTTTGGACTTTTGGACTGGTTTGGCAGCAGTCCCAAACCAAAAAAATATATATTTTTTTGGGCATTAGGACTGGTTTCGGAGCAGTCCAAAATTTTTTTTTTGGACTTTTGGACTGGTTTCAAAGCAGTCCCAAACAAAGAAAAAAATTATTATTATTTTTTCATTTAATCATAACATGGCAAAGGGCAATTTTGTCTACTTTTTTTAAAAAGTGTTGTATTAAGTATTTTATAGGTGCTGTATTAAGTATCCCTGCACATAATATCACTGAGAATTCTGGTCCCAATCTCAAACCGAACATAATTAATATAATGATGCTCCTTTATCAAACTAAAAAAAAAATTGAACATAAAAACTTAATACAACACATATTAAACACTTAATACATCACTTTTTAAAAATATTTGACCAAAATGCCCCTTAATAGGTTTACTAAATATTTTTAAAAATTAATATTAAATTAATTGAAGTGTAAATTAATTACTTTTTAATTAAATTAGTTACTAATCTAAGCACCTAATTACTAAAATTAGGTTACTAACTAATTTACCTATGTATATAAATAGGACATTATATTTTTTTTGAGCACTTCAAAAGTACCAATTGTAAAATTAAACCCATCAAAACTTTCAAAAACTCTCATATTTTTACTGCAAATCGGAAAATAAGGTATTGAAACATGGATATGAACGATAATAACGATGTTATATTTACCACAGACGCGCACTTTACGGTAATCTTTACTTCCAATTTTTCGATTTTTATCTATAAATGTTCAATTTTTATTTTTTATTTATTTAAATTGTTTAAATGAAAAATATATATTAAAAACACAAGGCTTAGAGGCTGCTTATTGGGCAGCCTGGTAAGGGAAATCGAGTAAGACTAGTGGGTAGGCAGGTGGTCTGGGCGGTGTGGAGGCTGGGCCAAGATTGGGCTTGCAGCAAAAGGTGGGTTGGGCGGCTGGGTCTTTGGCATGTTCTTTGGTGGGCTGGTTGTTGGGCAGACGGTTTAGTGGAGCTGGGGGTGGGGGAAGAGACAAGAGAGGCTGGTCGTTGTGTCATAATCTCCTATCTCCTCCCTTATAAGACTTTGCAACATATTATTTGGAGAATTCTGGCCGGTCCCTTTTTTGAATTTTATAACCTCAAAAGTTCACCGATTTTTTTTCAATCGCAAAAGACTATTTTTCAAAATATTATTTCGAAAATGTCATTGTCTCCTTCAACATCTCCGGCAACGCACTTTAGATTCGAAAATCACCATTGTTAGGCAACGAAACGAGGATCGACCTGCCGATTAGATCAACTATCAAAATTTTCAAAGCTAAACTGGGTGGTAGGCGGATTGATTGATTCTGGACAAAGAGGGTTGGATTACGAAGAAAGTTGAGCCGATTAAAATACCTGCCAGGATGAACAGAAGTCTCTGCTCTTTGAAGATGTAATTGAAGGATCGTGGGAAGGATCTTGGTGTTTGAGTAATTTGGGGGAGTAAGCGGCATTTGGTGGGTCGGCATTTCTTCGACTTGTTTGTAATATGTGCTTGCTTGTTTGTGTAATTGCTTCATGGTTGACTTTGCATTGAGATATACTATGATTCACTCTTAAAAATGGATCATTTGAGAGATTAGGTGCGTAATTTGCACAGAGGGGGTTAATTTTAGAGAAAATTGGTGAAGTTTTTGTGTGTCTAAAAAAGATGGATGCAGTGAAGCAGCTGTGGAAGCTAGATAGAAAGTGAGGAGAGAGAGAGAGAGTAAAATAATGAGAGGAGGTTTCCATCTTGAAAAACAGTTAAACTAGGGATCAAAAACCAGTTTGTTAATATGTTGTGTTGGGTTTAGCTATCGCGATACATCATTTTTTGATTCGTGATACATAAATTTTTGAATTGCGATACATAAATTTTTGAATTTTTGAATCGTGATACATCATTTTTTGAATCATGATACAAAAATTTATGCAGCGTGGTACAAATTTTTCTTCTTCTTATTTCTTTTCCTTAATTTCCATGGATATGTGGTTATACAATCAAAGACAATGAAGATTGAAAATGGTGGAGATGGGTGGGGTGCTTACAAAGATTGAGAATTCAAGGGGAAAGACAGTGAAGTTTTAGACTTTCTCCAAAAGTTTCTTTCTTAGAGGCTGTTCCATTACTTGGTTTTCCAACTTACTTTGGTTTTTTCTTCTTCCTTTTTCTTGCATTTATGTGTGAACAAGACAATGGGAGACAACCTGTCAAAGTAGGATCTGAACTTAAAATTTTGAAACGCAGTACATGAATTTTTGAAACGTGGTGCATTTTCAAAAATATTTGAATCACGATACATCATTTTTCTGAATCGCAGTGCATAAATTTTTGAATCACAGTGCATTTTTATAGCGCACCTCAGGCTCATTAAGGGTATCGCAGTTATTTCACACCCAACAGTGTGATTTTCCGGTTGAAAAAAAAAACTGTACTGGAGTGAATTAAAACTTTAAAAAGTGGACCGACCCGCAATTTTTCCCATATTAGGAATTACCTGCTCCAGCCTGCTAAGATTTTCCGAATATTCTTTTTTAAGTTGGTTGAGTATGGTTTTCGGTTTAACATTTGCACTCCTCAACTGCTAAACTCGGTCAATCTCATACGGTTTCAACTTCAACGCAGATGTGTCATACTATATCGCCATCGAGTGGATGATAGTGTCTACTTCTATTCACACAAACCCTAACTTTCCAAACACCAGAGGAAAGACATACAACTACAACCCCAATCGAACACGTCTTTTTTGAGCTTCTTTTTACTACTTCGTCAGTTTTTTAAATAATTGTTCTCCTTTCATTTTTTATCCGTTCTAAAATAATTGGCCTCTTTCAGAACTTTCCTTTTTAGAAAAAAATATTTTTACCACTTTATCCTTATTTTTTCTACCTTCTTTAATTATGACCACATACACATGTGCATTAATGTAAACTGCACATTACACCAATATTTATAATATAATAAATTACTTTTTTTAAAATGGTATGGCCAGTCAAAGAGGACGTACAATAATTTAGAAATGAAGGGAGTATTTATCTACATCTCTCTTACCTATATACCTATATTTACCACTGTTCTCACAACCGAACCACACATTTTTTTATCCGTCCCTTGAATTTTAGTGTTGCGCCACACCCAAAAAAATCTTGTTACGAACCATAGTATCTCTAAGCCACTTGTCAATCTCAACACGACTTTCAAACACTTGATCAGTTCTAAATAAATGCTCGAAATCCGGAAAATTTCCTTCGTCACTCTTATTTTGCAAATTAAAACAATTTTTTACTTAAAAATTTTCTTTACACATTATAAAAACAAGTAATAAGAATTAAACATAATATTTTAATATTTAATGACAATGATCTAATATTTAGGAAAATATATAACAATTATCTAACATTTAGTAACTAACTATTTTAGATTTATCAACGAATTAAAACAATAAAAAAACATATTCATTTTTGTAAAATTTATTTTATAATGATAAAGATATTAATGGAGGAGAATTATTAACAATTTTTTTTGTTTCAATTATCTACATCCACATTCTATTTTTTTATAATTATGTGCGTAATTGTATCTTAACATTATATACTAAAAACTGTTAACAAATAAAAAAATTAATCTCATTCAATAATAATTAAAAAAATTAAATGTACTTAACTGATTTTTTTAAATTAATATATCGGTAATTCATATGTTTTAACATTTAATAACACAAATTAATAACAATGACAAAAATATACTAAAACTGATATTTGAAAAATAAACACATATTAAAACAATTTATACTAATATATATATATATATATATATATATATATATATATATATATATATATATATATATATATATATATATATATATACACACACACACTAACAATTATTATAAAATATTTAACAATTTTTAAACAATCAATAACAATTATTTGATATTTTAAAATTATATTTAACAATTTAATAAACCCAAAACTAAACTTAAGAGCCCCCCTTACAATGCAACTGATCTACCCCTTTTATTTATTTAAATCCTATATGCCCCCTCTTGTTTCCAAAAAAAAAACACATCGTCCCCCTACTCTTTTTCCAACCACTACCAACCCAACTAATGCCCAAGGTTCGGCTCATAACGTCGCTTATTCTACCTCCTTTAACAGCCCATAGAGCCGGCTTCTGCTTTTTGTTTTTTGTAGAAAAACATAGAGCCAACACAAAACGCTGCTCATAACCATTTTTAAATTAGCCTACAAAGTTGGCTATCAATCACATGAAGTTTCAACGTATTGTTTTAATGAAAATCCAGTGAGAGCTGACCCAAAGAGATGATCAAGAACACAAAAAAGTTACCCAGAAAGCTGACCATGCCGCCTTTATGCTCAGCGCAAAATTCCGGCTTTTTCCTTTTTTCTTTTTTGAAAATCATATGATTGGCCCAGAAAGATGATCAAGAACACTAAAAGTCTACCAACAAAGCCTGCTCTCCCTCATTCATAATCAGTCCAAATTTCTGGTTTCAACAACTTTTGTTTTAAAATCAAAACCCAACAACCTCTTTTTTTTTAAAAAAAATATATATATATACACAATGCAGGTAAATTTGACAAATTGGAAGTAAAATTTACCGTAACATGCACGTTTTTTGTGTTCATATCATTGTTGTTAAAATATGTATTCGTGTGTGTATCATTGTTGTTATAATTTGTATCTGTATGCGTATCGTTGTTTTTAAAATCCATATCTACGTTGTTTGTTTTGAAGAAATTCTCAAATCTCTTCTCAATGTTTGTAGAGTTTTGTGAAGTAGATGGGAGAGAAGGATTTGCATATCAATGTTGTGAGTTTGGGTAGGTTAGATAGGATCGGTGGAGAGATTTGCTAAGAAGATTTTGGAGAGATTCTCAGTATTAGTCTTCTTAATGTAACTTCACATCTGCATTGCTCTTCTCAATTTTGTTTTTCATTTGCAATTGAAGCTGCTTTTATTTGGGTTCACACATGAGTTGTCATTAGCTTTTTAAAGGAAAGATGGAGATATTGTGAATGCTACCTCACTTGTTAAAATAACTAAGATGTGATTGCAAGTGGTAAGAGATAATGGATGTGAATCTCTTCTAGGTGACATCAATGTATTTTGCAATGAAAATAAGATTGATTGTTTGGATATGAATGTTGAACATGTTGAAGCTCACGTACCTCGACGTAGAAGACACATTACTAACGATTTTCATTATCATGTGGAATATTTTTATGCCATTATGGATAAGCAACTTTTCGAGATTAATGATCAGTTCAATGATGTCAATTCTGAGTTGCTTCTTAGTGATGTGTGCAAAATGCAACTCAGGAAAAAAATACCCGGTCGTAGCAAGTAATAAAGTATACATAAGTACGCGTTATCAATCCCACAGAGAATGCACCGATCTCACGGAAACTTCCGATCTCGCTGGATCAAATTTATGGATAATAGCACAGTAAAGTAAACAAACACGGGGTGAATGATAAGTCAGTAAGTTACTACATGGCATGTTGTTATGCACATATAAATATTATCTCAGTCAATCAATTATAGTTGTACATATACTTGCACACATCACGTTGATCATGTTATAATGCACATTGACCCAACGTAATTAAATGCATAATCAGGATATATAATCTGATTGTAACTGAACATAATATGCAGGAGAGCTTTCCGACTTGTCCTACAATAAACATTATAGTTGTATTGTTGAAGCAATACACATATAGAACTGCACCAGAAATCCCAATAAAACACCGTAGTTGTGCTGTTGTCGCGATACACATATTCAACTGTCTGGATCTGATAGTATCTAGAACTGAAATCTATATCTGAACCCAATAGTATCCATAAAAATATCGACCTTGGGATTTAACCAGGAGTCTCATTACCCTAAGTTTTACCCAAAAGTCTAGCCCCTCATTGGTTATGTGAATTGCTCTAACTAGGCTATGTCCTCACTGCGACCAATAGTGAGGGAGAGACCCATGTAATTACCCGTAGTGATCACGAGATTTAACTCTCGTAAAAACTACTATTGTCTCATTGTCGACACAACCTAAAATGCCAACTAGGCTCAATGTGATGCACAAGCAGATGTTTACTTGTAATAAACACAAATGTTGAGTTCCAAGTATGGGAACCCAACACACAAATCAAGCATGAATGTTTGCTCGTAAATAAACACAATTGTTGAGTTCCAAGTATGTGAGCTCAACACACATATCAAGCATGAATGTTTTCTCGTAAATAAATACTAACACATGTATTTTCTTAAGACAAACACTGTAACTAAATCATCTTAACGATAACAAATGTAACGTTTGTAAGTACTAAACGTTAAACAACACAAGAGTAGGTCACTTATCCTACCACAAACACTCACTACATAAGACAAGTCTATAAATACTAGACTCTCTTGTAACAATCTCAAGCAGACCATTGAATATATATTATTCATCAAACATACATGTAATCACACATTACCTTAAGAATCGTAATTGTGTTTGTAGCTATTGGACATCAATATCAACACATGGGTAGTCCTCTAGTCCTACCACCCAAACCAAGAGACAATTGTTGAGTCTGTTAATACTAGACATCATGCTCAATCACCAGTATAGGTTAATAGTACCTATTACATCATAAAATACTACGCGACTACTAGCAAGTATTTGAACACTATGTCTTATAACATACAATATTATCACTAGCTATCTATGAGTATTAAATACTAGATAGCCCAAGAGTATGTCAATGACTCTACCACACACATTACACCAACTTGCTGCCAATGACAATCTATATCATCCATAAACTTTGTATTTTAGTTCATGACTATCTCGTACCCTACTGGTGCACATGTGATAATAAGAGCATGTTCTCGATCCCGCTATTCATAACACTGTCAAACAATACTTACTAACACCTTAACCATTTATATAAGTATCACAACTTATCCACGATTAACCTAATCTGGGTTAACCACTCTCCACTAATACTGCACCCAAGCTTACAAGTCATAGGTTTCAAATCAAGTATAGGAGTAAGCCCTCTTACTACCTAGCAAAATATCATATAAACATAGGGATTAAATACCCAAATTTAATAACTTAGTTATCTTAAATACTTACTCTACTAAGTCTCAAACTCAAAAGCTATTTGCTATTAAACAGCTGCAATGCTCATCCATTGACATATAATTTTATACTTATAACTAGTACGAATCTACATGTCATTCAGTACAAGCATACAAACATTAATTGTTACAACTTCAGGTAACTGAATTTAAGAAACTATTTTTATATCTTATAACATCTATTTAAACCTTAATTTACTCACGGTCAATTATTCCCAAAACGTAATATGTTCAGCTTAGGAATAATATCTTTTAAAATACTTTAATTCCCTGTTGGAACTATACTACTCAGTTGACTTAACTATTAGTCAACTTCAGTTTGACTCTGTAAAGTCAATTACAATATCAGAATAATATTCTTAACACATAGGAACTAATATATCATTCCCTCTTAAAATACTTTATTGTCATACAAATTAACCATGTAGGGTCAATTATAATACTATTACACTTTTGGGTCACAACTGCTAATTATTTAATAGCTCATAAACATCAAATAACAATTTCTTATTATTGCCTCGTTATTTCTATAAGGGTATAATCATCTCCTAAATAAGTTACAAACCTCATGGGAGTTAGTTACACTACTCCATATAATTTAGTTCACCCAATTTGACTCCATAGAGTCAATTATTCAACGAATCAGATCCCGAAAATTTAATAATTACAACTCCATAATTTTCGGGTCATAATTGTCATTTTGTAGTATCACCCTATTTCATTCCTATTGGTCATTCTACCGATTAAACAGAGTAATTATTTACTACGAACACGTATACTAACTATCCGCTCAAAACAATTAACAAGTAGTATATTTTCTACACATTAACTAATATATTACTATAGAAACATCACATTTAGCACATATTATTGCATACAAAAGCAAACAAGGGGAGTAGTAACTTACCTCCTCCGAAAAATATCGATTGAAACACATAATATTCGGGTACAAATGTAATATTCAACATATACAACATCCCTGCGAAATCAGAATTGAAATCAGATAAATATTTGTTAACGAATCGAGCTTAGAAGCTCAAAACCTTGAAAACTCACAAATGGCGTACGACTGGAGGAAGGATAAAGGAAAACAAAATGAGTTTGAGACTCATTTCACACGGATAAGAAGAATTGGTGCTGTCCCACCAACCGCCCAACCAAAGGAAAGGAAGAAGAACAAAAATAATACTTGTTTGACTTTTCAAGGGGACCCATAAGTCAACAACCCAAGTCTAATTTTCAGTTCACTTCAAAAACGTGCGTGGACGGATTTACAAGTCTAAAAATTACAAATAAGGTATGGTAAGAAAGCCCTTGAAATTTAGTTTCTAACTTACCAATCAGATATTAATTTCGAGTTTTCTACACAAAACTATAATCGTTTTACTACAGGCTATTTTTGACCTGCGAGAAGACGCGCCCCGAACCAAAAAATCGAACTCGAGCTCGTGCAAAGGTATACAAAACCCATTTCAAAACAATTCCAAGTTAATCTTAAAGGTCCCTTGGTTATCTATGGCTGAACTTATGGTCCACTTAGCCGAAAATAAATATTTTCTAGCTTAACATGTCATTTTCTAGTCCACGGTGGTTATAAATCATAACAAACAAAACCAAAGTCACAATGTGAACTTTAAACACATCACACATCACACATCAGGCTCAACATATCTTGAGCCCAATTGTCCCCCGAGGCATAGCCGAGTGGTAAAAGGAGGGGGACATAAGATGCTGGAGACATGCAGCGTGGGTTCGATACTTGGTGGAAGCACTTTGCTTTCTTCGAGGTTGGACCTTGTATGTGTTATCATCAAACCATCATTTCGGGCACATCTCGCGATTTTCTGGTAGTAGCAATGAGGGACCGAACTACTAATTCAACGTTAAAAATATATATATATATATATATATATATATATATATATATATATATCTTGAGCCCAAGTGGACTCTCATATAGCAATTACCCAAGTCTACAATTTAGGGTAAAATTCTAGCCGATCCTTTTTCCAAAGTTTCTAACCTTAAAAATCCAAATTTCTATTTTTTTCAAACGTAAAAAATTACTTTTCGAAATATTGTTCCAAAAATACCATCGTCTTCTTCAACTCTGACAATACACTTTGGATTCGAAAATCACGATTGTGCGCAAATGAGTTTTTTGATTCATGAAATATATATGAAACTATAATGGATCTGTGCTGAGTTGATTTTTTTTTTCAGTTGGGACGAAAACGGAAAAGGATGAGGAAGAATAAGACTTACGACGGAGGAGATGGAAGACGAAGGTTTTTGTATCGTGGTGCAAAAATGAATTAGATAATATTATTGCACCGCGGTTCAAAGTCTAATTTCCTAATCTATTTTTGAACTACGGTTCATAAATTTCATTGCATTAATTTTTACACTGCGGTTCAAAGTTATATTTTCTAGTTTATTTTTGAACCGCGGTTCATAAATTTTATTGCATTAATTTTTGTACCACGATTCAAAGTTTAATTTCTTAGTTTATTTTTGAATCGCGATTCATAAATTTCATTACATTAATTTTTGCACCGCGGTTCAAAGTTTAATTTCCTAATATATTTTTAAATCACGGTTCATACATTTCATTGCATTAATTTTTCCACTGCAGTTCAAATTTTTTTCCTAGTCTATTTTTTGAATCGTAGTTCATAAATTTTATTGCATTAATTTTTGCACCGCGGTTCAATACTTTAATTTCATAGTATAATTGCATCACGGTTCATAAATTCAACCCGATATTTTTAAACTGCGATACAAAAACGTAGCGCACATTAGGCTCATTAAGGGTATCATAGTCATTTCACCCTCAAAAGTGTCCTTTTCCGGTTAAAAAAACCACTGGACTAGAGAGGTTATAAACTTTAAAAAGTAGATCGGCCCGCAATTTTACCTACAATATAAAACACATTAATCATAACACGTAGCACATAATTATTCATGTTAATACACCTAATGCACAATTAATCAAATATGCAATTCCTGTGTGTTATATAATGCTTCTAATTATTTGGCCAATAATCAAATGAGTTTATAAATGTTTAGGATCCGCGAGAGCTACCTTTATGTTTTGGACCAATCAATTTAATAGTTGGTGTTTTTGTGACACTCACCGATAGCCAATCGTCTATCGACACGATTTGTAGAAAAATAGAGAGAATATTTTTTTGCAAAGTGTTACACATGTGCTTGGTTATTATTGTATGTTCTTAATGCTTTTGATGGCACAATGAACCATTAGATGATCATTATAATTATAGGATGCATAGCGAAAGCCCTTCCCATTAATTCTGAAAATCACAATAATTGTTTGCGTGACGTGAGACCGAAAGGAGATCGTGCGTAAATAGTCATTGGGTGCTTATTTTGACATGAGGTTATTTTTTCCCCTATGTTATGTGTTGTGATGATATGAGCATGTAGCAAGGATAAGTGATAACTAGATTTGCTATACGTAGCGAAAGCATGCATGTAGTGAATAAATTAGTGCACCCGACTACCAAGACTTGAGTTAAAAAAAGCAGAAAGATGATTAATTTAGTCACCGGCTAGACTAGAAATATTTTACTCCTATCTTTTTATCTCGATTTGTTGTTGCCAAACCATTTTCGCAGTGTAGTAAATTTAATCAATGTTCTAAAAATCACTACCTAGCTCCGAATAGGCGCTGCCTAGGCGCTAAGCGCCTCTCCATCACCGTGAGTTTCTTCAAATCGCCGAAAAAGGTGCGTGAGAAAATAATCGTTGCCTCTTTGTCCTAGTCGCCGCCTAATCGGTCAAGTCGGTGCCTACGCTTAACCCTGCCACCCTCAATTTATTTTTTGAGCTTTGATTTTGTGGCATGTGGTGAACTGGAGAAGGAAGGGGGAGTGGTAATGGCGAGGAAGAGAGGGAGGTAGAAAGGAATAGGGTTTGATTTTGTGGGTATTCAGTGAGCTGAGAGAGGGGATAGATTAAAGAGTTAGATTTAGGAGGAAATAGATTGAAGGAGGATGAAAAAAATAAGAGGAGAGTCGATCTGCCGGAGAGAGAGAGAAGAAAAAAAAGAGGAAGAAGAAGTTGTTGTCGGTCTGCCAAAGAGAGAGAGTGAGAGAAGAAAAAAAAAGACAGGAAGAAGAATGGTTTGTCTCGGGACTCACAGAATGACAGCCCCATCTACCTTTTTTCTGAGATGGTCCTACTTGTCAGCTGCAAAAAAGAGCAATCTCAGGATGAGGAGAGAAGAATGAGGATGTAAGGGCAGTATGTAGGAGACTAGGAGTATGATTATAATTTATTGATAATTGTGTTTGAGAAATCAAAAAGTCTTTGTAAATTGATTTGTTAATATTTGTTTTTGTTTTTAGTTCTTGATGTGGCAAAAATATCAGTCATACCGGGGGTGCCGAAAGTCGTTGAGATACATGAATCGTTCGTTGACTGGATTGGTGATGAAACCGTGTCGTTTGAGTCGGATATCTGGCTTTATGTAGATCTCTGCAAAATAAGCACCGTGAGTGGTGGGGGATGTCCCCCAAAACCCTCAGGTGTGAGAATCAATACAGTGTAAAAAATATAGGAGGGCGTGTCGCCCCCGTGTGTGGAGTGAAAACTGTAGAAGAAAGAGCCCCTACTATGAGATAGTAGGGTTTGTTTATACCTGAGGGGTTTGGGTTGACTTGTCATGCATGGGCCAGGCCCATGGTATTCAGTAGTCCTGTAAAGTATAGTGGGCCTGTGTAGTCGAAAGCCCCCTCGCCCAAGTGAGGCCCAAAAGCCTTTTGAGGCATATTAAATATAAGTACTTCAGTAGCCCCCTGGTCCTTATTCCTTTGGATTTATCTCAAGGGTAAGGAGTATAATTTTCTGACAAACGGAACATCTACTCAACCGCGAGATACTCGAGCGAGAGGATAAATAAAGATCGATCGCGAGATGCTCAAGCTGGAGAATAAGATAAAGCTCGACCGCGAGATGCTCGAGCAGGAGGGTAAATAAAGGTTGACCGCGAGATGCTCAAGCGGGAGGATAAGATAAAGCTCGGCCGTGAGATGCTCGAGCGGGAGGGTAAATAAAGGTCGACCGCGGGATGCTCAAGCGGGAGGATAAGATAAAGCTCGACCGCGAGATGCTCGAGCGGGAGGGTAATGTACCTCTACGTAGTGAGGGTCTTCAAAAGTCCAAGCAGCCTCTCTGTGGAGAGAGTCCCCTAGAAATCTATATGCTCAATCGAGAATCTCAACCGTGGGATGCCCAAATGGGGAGCGTAAGCGCATAAAGGAAATCCAGAAGCCTCACTGTGGTAAGGGTCTTCGAGAATCCGAGCAGCCTCACCGTGGTGAGAGTCTTCTGGAAATCCGTATGCTCAAGCGGGAAGCTCAACCGTGGGATGCCCAAACGGGGAGCGTAAGCGCATAAAATAAATCCAGAAGCCTCACCGTGGTGAGGGTCTTCGAGAATCCGAGTAGCCTTACCATGGTGAGAGTCCTCTAGAAATCCATATGCTCAATCGAGAAGCTCAACCGTGGGATGCCCAAATGGGGAACATAAGCGTATAAAGGAAATCCAGAAGCCTCACCGCGGTAAGGGTCTTTAACAATCCGAGCAGCCTCACCGTGGTGAGGGTCTTCGGAGTGATAATAAAAAACTCGGGCTCATGCGCGAGTGTAATCTGAAGCTTGAGCTGTGGCACGAGTGTAATATGAAACTCGAGCTGTGGTACAAACATAGGGTGCGCGGACACAGAATAATAATCTGAAGCTCGGGATGTGGCACGAGCGTGGCGTGCACGGGCACAAGAATAATGATCTGAAACTCGGGCTGTGGCGCGAGCGTAGCGTGTACGGGCACGATAATAATAACATGAGGCTTGGGCTGTGGTGCGAGCATGGCGTGCACGGGCATGAGAATAATAATATGAAGCTTCTGATCAGAGCACGAGCGTGACGCGCATGAGGTAACAAAGATAAAGCTCGGGCGTGAGCGTAGCGCACGCACAAGAATAATGATCTCAAGCTCTGGCCGTAGCACGAGCGCGGCGCGCACGATAATAATAACATGAGGCTCGGCTTGGGCGCGAGCGTGCACGGGCACGATAATAATAACATGAGGCTCGGCCGTGGCGCGAGCATGCACGCGCACGAGAATAAAATCAATCTCGAATCGCGGCACGAGCGCGGGCGTACGGTACGGGTAACAAAGATAAAGCTCGCCGCGGCGCGAGCATGGTGTACACGGGCACGAGAATAATGATCTAAAGCTCGGGCTATAGCACGAGCATGGCGTGCGCGGGCACGAGAATAATGATCTGAAGCTCAGGCTGTGGCGCGAGCGTAGCGTGCACGGGCACGATAATAATAACATGAGGCTCAGGCTGTGGCGCGAGCGTAGCGTGCACGGGCACGATAATAATAATATGAGGCTCGGCCGCGGGCGCGAAGCATGGCGCGCATGTGCACGAATAATAATCAATCTCGAATCGCGGCACGAGCGGGCGGCGCGGCACGATAATAATAACATGAGGCTCTGCCCGGGCGCGAGCATGGCTTGCACGCACGAATAATAATCAAGCTCGAATCGAAGACGAGCGCGCGCGCGGCACGAATAATGATATGAAGCTCGGGCTGTGGCGCGAGCGTAGCGTGCATGGGCACGATAATAATTACATGAGGCTCGGGCTGTGGCGCGAGCATGGCGTGCACGAGCACAAGAATAATAATCTGAAGCTAGGACTGTAGCACGAGCGTGGCGTGCGCGGGCACGAGAATAATGATCTGTAGCTCGGGCTGTAGCATAAGCGTAGCGTGTACGGGCACGATAATAATAACAAGAGGCTCGGGCTGTGGTACGAGCATGGCGCGCACGGGCACGAGAATAATACTCTGAAGCTCGAATTGTGGCACGAGCGTGGCGTGTACGGGCACGAGAATGATAATCTGAAGATCGGACTGTAGCACGAGCATGACGTGCACAGGCACGGGGTAACAGCATAAAGCTCGGGCTGTAGTGCGAGCGTAGCGTGCATGGGCACGATAACAATAACATAAAGCTTAGGTTGTGGCGCGAGCGTGGCGTGCACGAGCACTATAATAATAACATGAGGCTCGGGCTGTGGCGCGAGCATGGCGTTCACGGGCACAAGAATAATGATCTAAAGCTCGGGCTGTAGCACGAGCGTGGCGTGCACAGGCACGAGAATAATGATCTGAAGCTCGGACTGTAACACGAGCGTGGTGTGCACGGGTACGAGAATAATGATCTGAACCTCGGGCTGTGGCACGAGCGTGGCGTTAGCACAGTGTGCCTGGGCACGAACTGGTCTAAGTGCTTGGTTCTGGCCAAGGCTTTGAGCGGGCATGGCCCCTATCGCCCTGGGCGAGCATCCTAAAGACTGCCTAGCGGGCATGGCCCAACTCTGAACGGCGACTAGCTAATCGGCTCGGCCCCTGCTCGACGCTTGACGCTGAAACCGCTTGCTAGTATATCAACCGGTATAGAGATATACGACAATGCTGTTTCTGGCCACTATAGGAATCCGAGGTAGTTAGCCGCTACCTTGTGGGCATGGCCCCTATCGCCTAGCGGGCATCCTAGTACGTGAGCGGGCATGGCACCATCTTACTCACGGAGAGGATAAAGATAAGTTCTCTAATACTCGGGTGTAGAGGAAGGTTGACCGGGCAGGGCCCTATTTGCTCGCCTGGCGAGCAAATTTTGTCAAGCAATCCGAAAGCAATTTGTATAAATAAACATATCAACAATTTAATGAAAGAACTTGTCTTTCTGTTGATAAGATGATAGTGGCCCCAACAGGGCTGAGGGTCTTGCCCGATAGTGCATTAGGTCGTCCGAATAGTTGTAAAGATATTTGGGCTTTTCCATTTGCGGGCAAGCCCCTACTTTCCGATTGTAAGTGTTTACCTTGAGGTCGGGAAGTAATTATGATCATTGTATTTTTCCTTCTGAGGAAGTCTGGGTTGGCACCAAAAGTGTGCCTAAGGCGCTTAGCATGGTTACCAAGGCTTAGTTGACTTGGTTTGAGTACCTGAAAGTTTAGTGCATTATTTGCGAAGCAAACATAGTCCCATTTTAAATAAAATTGGGGTATGTATTCTCCATTTAATCTTATGATAATAAGATGGTGTACATGCTAGCGATTTATGTAAATGATAATAAATAAATATTGTTATTAGCATGATTGGGGAAAATAACATCAATATTGATATTATGTGTTGCATGCGATCAAAACATGATTTGTATAGAGAGTTCACGCGTGAATTTAGGCGTAGCGGTGAATAAAATAGTTTCATTATCATTTGTCATGTTTGGGCAAATAAATAATAAAATATAGAGTACAATTAACTCCATTGATATGTCGAATTTGATAAGTGAGTGAGTATGCACTTTCTTTTCTCATGCGCGGTCGGGGATTAGTAAGATCATAAGACGTGTAAAGGTGGTGTCATACATATGGTCGCAGATGCAAAATATATTTAATTGCATGCATTGGTGTAGTATAGTGTGACATGCATCATCATGGTGGACAATTTTATGTAAACATGACATAGTTATGAGCATAAGTTCATCATAATTACTCTAATTTATGTCGTATAGCAATTGTCACAATTAAATGTCATGCATTAATCACCAATTAATAATAATTTTAATCGGTTACTACAGTTATCATGTCAAGTCGTCATGTCATATGCATTTAAAGAAATTAATGTCCCAACATTATAGCTAAATTAGGGCATATACATATTGCATGCATATTGTACGCAAATTATTGTGTCTCATGTTAATTTGGAGCAATAGATTAATCATGCGCATCATTGATAAACTTTAATTCATGTTCCGTTAACTAATTATTCATTAACAACACAAAATACGAGGTCATATAAGCAAAAAATGCAAACATGGAGGGTAAAAATGGAAAGAGTCCACCTGAAATAGTATGGAACCGGTTCAGGACAGTCATGAACTGGTTTGGATGAAGGTGAACCAGGTCTTGAACCCTTACTGGGAACTGGGCCAGTTCAGTTGAACCATCAAACATTCTGTTAACTATTAACTGACGGAGTATAACGAAAGTTAAGTTAAATGGAGGGAACTGAGTGGAGATTGAAGTGACAGAAGGCACCTGAGTGATAAACAAATGGGATGACATCATGGTGACGCCGCCCTCAGAAAGTACGCAGAACTTGTCGAGTCGATTCACTGCCCGTGTGATATCGCTCCAGAAGTCGCCTACTTTAGCGGCGCGTGAGGGAGCCGCTCCTCGCTCGTTGGCTCGATTTTGGGGCGTTGGATTCGCCTACTCAAGACGCATACTATGGTCATGTTTTTTTTTGTTTCGATTCCATAATTATGTAGATGCTTGCCGGCTCGCCAGGCCATCGAATCTCATCGCCGCCGTAAACTTCGTGGCGCGCGTGAGATTGGAAGCTCAGATGGGAGTGATTTTTTCGCCGTCATGATCGCCTGGTAAAGACGCATCCAACGGTGTCCTCACTTTGCTACTCCGATTTTGTTTTCTTTGATTATCTTGTATGGACAGTAAGTGGCTTGTTTTGTTCAACGATGTTCCAACACACATGAACGGATCTTCGTCGTGGTTGTAGGAGTTCGCGGCTAGAGTCAATTTTTCCCGGCAATGGAACCAAACTGATGTGGCAAAAATATCAGTCATACCGGGGGTGCCGAAAGTCGTCGAGATACATGAATCGTTCGTTGACTGGATTGGTGATGAAACCGTGTTGTTTGAGTCGGATATCTGGCTTTATGTGGATCTCTGCAAAAAAAAGCACCGTGAGTGGTGGGGGATGTCCCCCAAAACCCTTCGGCGCGCGTGAGAATAAGTACAGTGTAAAAAATATAGGAGGGCGCGTCGCCCTCGTGTGTGGAGTGAAAACTGTAGAAGAGAGAGAGCCCCTACTATGAGATAGTAGCGTTTATTTATACCTGAGGGGTTAGAGTTGACTTGTCATGCATGGGCCAGGCCCATGGTATTCAGTAGTCCTTTGTAAAGTATAGTGGGCCTGTATAGTGGAAAGTCCCCCTCGCCCAAGTGAGCCCAAAATCCTTTTGATGCCGATTAAATATAAGCACTTCAGTTCTAAACTTGCCTGGTTTATTGTTTGGGGTTGTTGAAAATTGGGATTAGTGGTAGGTTTATACATTTTTGTTCATTTTACAAATATTGACAAGTGTTTGATGAAATGACAAACATAACCAAAATTTAAATTTGTAGTCAATGTGTTTGATCTTTGATGTAAATTATAAAAAAAAAGGTAATTATACCTTAATTCTAGGCCCCGACTAATCCCTTAGGCACTAGGCGCTGATATGTCGACTAGCGATTTTTAGAACCTTGAATTAATTGCTTTCCTTAGTTGTTTTTTTAGTTTTTAATTTATTTTCTTTATGCTCAAATATAATTAGTTAGCCTAATTTTGGCACTTAGTTGGAGTGAAAATTACGTACATTAATGTATTTTATTTCACTAGTTGGTTGGCCTGGAGCCATTTTGTTTAGTTCACAAGTAATAGATTGTTGAGTTTTGTTTTTCCGACTTTTCAGAAGCTGTGGTGTTTATATTATTCACATGAGTGATTATGTTTTATCAGGTGTGTTTTGTTTAGCCCGTAATTAGTAGGGCTTTGCAGGTGTTTTATGTGTTTATTAGGCGGTCGACCCGAGGCTCGTATAGGGATTGAGGGTCAGGGTGCTACATATTAAGTTCACAAAAATAATAACCGAACATGAAACTATACTAAATAAAGAGGTAAATTAAATTTAAATCACTACATTGGACATAAAAAAATAATTGCATTCTATAAATTAATTAAGCACAAACCAATTTAATAATATACAAGAGATTAAACCCTAGAAAATACAACAAATATCTTAAAATAGAGGTAGAAAGAATTAAACCCATCAATGTTGATATCCAAGGTTGAAATCAATTGCAAATGCTTCTTTGGCTCTTGAAATGATGTTTCAAACCTTCAAAGGTGATCAAGTTTCAAGGATTTGGAGAGAGAATGGTGGAAAATATGACTGGTGCCCCATTTTGAGACTTAGGTCTCAAAATGGGG
The DNA here is from genome assembly GCA_013146195.2 of Codonopsis lanceolata. Taxonomy (NCBI): domain Eukaryota; kingdom Viridiplantae; phylum Streptophyta; class Magnoliopsida; order Asterales; family Campanulaceae; genus Codonopsis; species Codonopsis lanceolata. The sequence continues at coordinate 32,062,033 of CM028377.1, read as the reverse complement.
GCTTGAGTTTGAAAATGGCCGGCTGGGAGGTACTTATAATGAGGGTTTTTGAGAGTGGAGCAGCTGAGTGGCAAAAAGGAAAGGACAGGGGAGATTTTGGGGCAAAATTGGAAGGAATTAAGGAGATGGGTCAAGGCTGGGGCAGCGAGTTAACCAGATAGAGGGACGCAAGTCCTCCAAGAGGATAATAAGTTGAGTATGTGAGTGGAGGCGGGCTGGAAAGGAAAGAAATGGAGCGGGCATGGGGTGAATTGGTTTGTGTGGACTTGGATCCGTGAAGGTTGACGCGACCAGCTGGGAGAATGGATCGGTGACGTGGCCGCTCCTAGCCCTAGGTATCGACAGCGCATGATGGAGATCTTTCTGAATTGGCGCCGACATCCCCTTATATTCTGAAGACTTACTCCAGTGCCCCTACGTTTTTGAAATTGGCTAGCGAAGTCCTTCTCCCTCCAAACTTCTCAGATAAGTCCTCTGTTATCTCCGTTAGCCCTTTGTTAGCTATTCCTTGCCTTGGACTCTTAACAGACTTAACGAACTTTAAGAGAATGACTTGCAACTCAACTTTAAAGTCCGGAATTACCTTGAACTTCGTGCTAAACACCATATAAATGTTCGATTATGCATGGAAACATATATTAAACAAAAATACACAAATAATAATATTTTGAAGGCATAATTAACCCAAAATAACACAAAATAAAAGGAAATTCAAGGGAAAATTCGTGGAAACCTTTGGCTCATCACTTAGTGCTGCTAGTTTGAGTCCATGTAATGATTTTCGTGATTTTAGTACAACAACACTGATAAGAATGACTCAATTTTATCTTCATGACTTCTCAGTATTTGAGCGTATGACGATTAAGAATCAACTAGAGACATATATTCTAGATGTGTGAACAGATGACAGATTTAGCCAATTGAAGGGGCTTGGTGATCTATTTACATTGCTAGTGCAAACACAAAAATATTTGTCATACCCGCTGGTGTATCGACTTTTGAAGTTAGCGTTGCTTTTGCTGATAGCAACAACAAGTGTGGAAAGATGCTTCTCAGCAATGAATATTATCAAGATGGATTTGCGAAATCGAATGTGTTATCAATTTTTAAGTGATCCTCTTGTATGTTATATTGAAAAGAGTTGTTTAATAATGTTACAAATAATGATATAATTAAGTGTTTTCATAATAAGAAAACGTGTAGAGGACAATTGTAATTTTTATGGTTTTGTAATAATTCTAATTTTGAATCCACTTAACAATTTTCCTGGATTTGCCACTAATTAATAATATAGTTACTAGTTTATACTCGTGCGATGCACGGTTCGAATAATATTTTTGTTTGTAAAAGCTATTTTTAATCAGATTATTTTCTAAACTTGTTATAAGTAATTAAAATTTTAAATTAGAATACTTTAAACAAAAATAAAATAATGTAAATATTGAAATTTATCAATGAATGGGTAATTGAAAGATTTGCCTAAAAATTTTCTGTAGAAAAATAGCTTAAGAAATAAAGTAATTAATAATTAATAAATATAGATTAATTAGTAATTTTCTGGTGAAATTGATCATTTTAACAAAGAGTCATCATGTGTTAGCAGTAACATCTGTTAGTAGTAATTAATAAGAATTAAACTTTCATTTACCAGTAGTGTAAAATCATTTTTACACAAACGGCTTTTTTTAACATGACACGTGAGTAACCAAAATTTAAGTAAATCAAGACAAATGTTTTGATTGACACGTGTCATGATCTAAGGGCCGATTGTATAAAAAAAATCTACACGGTTGATTGATAAAAACTTTTTCAATTAATAGTTAATAGATATATATTAATAGAAAAAAAAGTTAAGATAAACTTTTCATGTAAATAACTTGTATAAATAAAATAGTAGGGAAATGAAAATTGATGAAAATCGAAGAGTTTCGGTTAACAGACTTAACGAACTTTAAGCGAATGACTTGCAACTCAACTTTAAAGTCCGGAATTACCTTGAACTTCGTGCTAAACACCATATAAATGCTCGATTATGCATGGAAACATATATTAAACAAAAATACACAAATAATAATATTTTGAAGGCATAATTAACCCAAAATAGCACAAAATAAAAGGAAATTCAAGGGAAAATTCGTGGAAACCTTTGGCTCATCACTTAGTGCTGCTAGTTTGAGTCCATGTAATGATTTTCGTGATTTTAGTACAACAACACTGATAAGAATGACTCAATTTTATCTTCATGACTTCTCAGTATTTGAGCGTATGGCGATTAAGAATCAACTAGAGACATATATTCTAGATGTGTGAACAGATGACAGATTTAGCCAATTGAAGGGGCTTGGTGATCTATTTACATTGCTAGTGCAAACACAAAAATATTTGTCATACCCGCTGGTGTATCGGCTTTTGAAGTTAGCGTTGCTTTTGTCGATAGCAACAACAAGTGTGGAAAGATGCTTCTCAGCAATGAATATTATCAAGATGGATTTGCGAAATCGAATGTGTTATCAATTTTTAAGTGATCTTCTTGTATGTTATATTGAAAAGAGTTGTTTAATAATGTTACAAATAATGATATAATTAAACGTTTTCATAATAAGAAAACGTGTAGAGGACAATTGTAATTTTTATGGTTTTGTAATAATTCTAATTTTGAATCCACTTAACAATTTTCCTGGATTTGCCACTAATTAATAATATAGTTACTAGTTTATACCCGTGCGATGCACGGTTCGAATAATATTTTTGTTTGTAAAAGCTATTTTTAATCAGATTATTTTCTAAACTTGTTATAAGTAATTAAAATTTTAAATTAGAATACTTTAAACAAAAATAAAATAATGTAAATATTGAAATTTATCAATGAATGGGTAATTGAAAGATTTGCCTAAAAATTTTCTGTAGAAAAATAGCTTAAGAAATAAAGTAATTAATAATTAATAAATATAGATTAATTAGTAATTTTCTGGTGAAATTGATCATTTTAACAAAAAGTCATCATGTGTTAGCAGTAACATCTGTTAGTAGTAATTAATAAGAATTAAACTTTCATTTACCAGTAGTGTAAAATCATTTTTACACAAACGGCTTTTTTTAACATGACACGTGAGTAACCAAAATTTAAGTAAATCAAGACAAATGTTTTGATTGACACGTGTCATGATCTAAGGGCCGATTGTATAAAAAAAATCTACACGGTTGATTGATAAAAACTTTTTCAATTAATAGTTAATAGATTTATATTAATAGAAAAAAAGTTAAGATAAACTTTTCATGTAAATAACTTGTATAAATAAAATAGTAGGGAAATGAAAATTGATGAAAATCGAAGAGTTTCGGTTAACAGACTTAACGAACTTTAAGCGAATGACTTGCAACTCAACTTTAAAGTCCGGAATTACCTTGAACTTCGTGCTAAACACCATATAAATGCTCGATTATGCATGGAAACATATATTAAACAAAAATACACAAATAATAAATAGCACAAAATAAAAGGAAATTCAAGGAAAAATTCGTGGAAACCTTTGGCTCATCACTTAGTGCTGCTAGTTTGAGTCCATGTAATGATTTTCGTGATTTTAGTACAACAACACTGATAAGAATGACTCAATTTTATCTTCATGACTTCTCAGTATTTGAGCGTATGGCGATTAAGAATCAACTAGAGACATATATTCTAGATGTGTGAACAGATGACAGATTTAGCCAATTGAAGGGGCTTGGTGATCTATTTACATTGCTAGTGCAAACACAAAAATATTTGTCATACCCGCTGGTGTATCGGCTTTTGAAGTTAGCGTTGCTTTTGTCGATAGCAACAACAAGTGTGGAAAGATGCTTCTCAGCAATGAATATTATCAAGATGGATTTGCGAAATCGAATGTGTTATCAATTTTTAAGTGATCTTCTTGTATGTTATATTGAAAAGAGTTGTTTAATAATGTTACAAATAATGATATAATTAAACGTTTTCATAATAAGAAAACGTGTAGAGGACAATTGTAATTTTTATGGTTTTGTAATAATTCTAATTTTGAATCCACTTAACAATTTTCCTGGATTTGCCACTAATTAATAATATAGTTACTAGTTTATACCCGTGCGATGCACGGTTCGAATAATATTTTTGTTTGTAAAAGCTATTTTTAATCAGATTATTTTCTAAACTTGTTATAAGTAATTAAAATTTTAAATTAGAATACTTTAAACAAAAATAAAATAATGTAAATATTGAAATTTATCAATGAATGGGTAATTGAAAGATTTGCCTAAAAATTTTCTGTAGAAAAATAGCTTAAGAAATAAAGTAATTAATAATTAATAAATATAGATTAATTAGTAATTTTCTGGTGAAATTGATCATTTTAACAAAAAGTCATCATGTGTTAGCAGTAACATCTGTTAGTAGTAATTAATAAGAATTAAACTTTCATTTACCAGTAGTGTAAAATCATTTTTACACAAACGGCTTTTTTTAACATGACACGTGAGTAACCAAAATTTAAGTAAATCAAGACAAATGTTTTGATTGACACGTGTCATGATCTAAGGGCCGATTGTATAAAAAAAATCTACACGGTTGATTGATAAAAACTTTTTCAATTAATAGTTAATAGATTTATATTAATAGAAAAAAAAGTTAAGATAAACTTTTCATGTAAATAACTTGTATAAATAAAATAGTAGGGAAATGAAAATTGATGAAAATCGAAGAGTTTCGGTTAACAGACTTAACGAACTTTAAGCGAATGACTTGCAACTCAACTTTAAAGTCCGGAATTACCTTGAACTTCGTGCTAAACACCATATAAATGCTCGATTATGCATGGAAACATATATTAAACAAAAATACACAAATAATAATATTTTGAAGGCATAATTAACCCAAAATAGCACAAAATAAAAGGAAATTCAAGGAAAAATTCGTGGAAACCTTTGGCTCATCACTTAGTGCTGCTAGTTTGAGTCCATGTAATGATTTTCGTGATTTTAGTACAACAACACTGATAAGAATGACTCAATTTTATCTTCATGACTTCTCAGTATTTGAGCGTATGGCGATTAAGAATCAACTAGAGACATATATTCTAGATGTGTGAACAGATGACAGATTTAGCCAATTGAAGGGGCTTGGTGATCTATTTACATTGCTAGTGCAAACACAAAAATATTTGTCATACCCGCTGGTGTATCGGCTTTTGAAGTTAGCGTTGCTTTTGTCGATAGCAACAACAAGTGTGGAAAGATGCTTCTCAGCAGTGAATATTATCAAGATGGATTTGTTAAATCGAATGTGTTATCAATTTTTAAGTGATCCTCTTGTATGTTATATTGAAAAGAGTTGTTTAATAATGTTACAAATAATGATATAATTAAACGTTTTCATAATAAGAAAACGTGTAGAGGACAATTGTAATTTTTATGGCTTTGTAATAATTCTAATTTTGAATCCACTTAACAATTTTCCTGGATTTGCCACTAATTAATAATATAGTTACTAGTTTATACCCGTGCGATGCACGGTTCGAATAATATTTTTGTTTGTAAAAGCTATTTTTAATCAGATTATTTTCTAAACTTGTTATAAGTAATTAAAATTTTAAATTAGAATACTTTAAACAAAAATAAAATAATATAAATATTGAAATTTATCAATGAATGGGTAATTGAAAGATTTGCCTAAAAATTTTCTGTAGAAAAATAGCTTAAGAAATAAAGTAATTAATAATTAAAAAATATAGATTAATTAGTAATTTTTTTGGTGAAATTGATCATTTTAACAAAAAGTCATCATGTGTTAGCAGTAACATCTGTTAGTAGTAATTAATAAGAATTAAACTTTCATTTACCAGTAGTGTAAAATCATTTTTACACAAACGGCTTTTTTTAACATGACACGTGAGTAACCAAAATTTAAGTAAATCAAGACAAATGTTTTGATTGACACGTGTCATGATCTAAGAGCCGATTGTATAAAAAAATCTACACGGTTGATTGATAAAAACTTTTTTCAATTAATAGTTAATAGATATATATTAATAGAAAAAAAAGTTAAGATAAACTTTTCATGTAAATAACTTGTATAAATAAAATAGTTGGGAAATGAAAATTGATGAAAATCGAAGAGTTTCGGTTAAAGAAAAACTTGGATAAATTAAATAGAATAAAGTCTAGTTTTAACTTATGCTATATTTGACAAAAGAAAATTCTTTTCTTATTTTAGAAAGTTGACACGTAATAGTAATTTCACCGAAAGTTGCCACGTAGTAGCAGAAATTCTATTTTAGTAATAGTCAATAGAATAGATTGAAATTAATCATTCAAAATTTCAAATGGGTAATTGAAAGATTTGCATATGAATTTTCTGTAGGAAAAAAACTTAAAAACTTAAAAACTTAAAAAATTAATAATTAATAGATATAGATTAATTAATAATTTTTCTAGTGAAGTTGATCACTTTAACTGAAGTCGATGTGGCAACAGTGACTTCTGTTAGCAGTAATTAATATTAATTTTTCATTTATCTGCGGTGTAGAATCTTTTTTACACAAACGATATTTGAACACTACACGTGTGCAACTAAAATCTAAATAAATCAAAACAAAGATAGTGACTGGAACAAGTCATGATGCAATGGCCACTTGTGTAAAAAAATTATAGACCATCACTTGATCAAAAAATTACTCAATTAATAATTAATATATATATATATATATATATAGATTAATAGAAGAAAAAATTAACATAAAATTATCTGCTAAATAACTTGTATAAATAAAATATTAGAAGGAGATGAAAATGGATAAGAATTAAAGACTTTGTGTCAAGTTAAACTTGTATAATTTAAATAGGATAAAATTTGGTTTTAAATTAAACTATACTTACAAAAAACAAACGTAAAATCTTCTCTTATTTTATAAAAAAATTGACACGTGTCAGTCATTTCACAGAAAGCTGTCACGTGATAAAAGCGGTTTCTGTTTTAGTAATAACTATATTATTACCTGTGCGATGCATGATTGATTTAGTATTGTTTCTTAAACTTAATTTTGAAGATAGAATTTGCAAGTTATTTGAATGAACCAACAAAGATATTCACATAATTAATAAATTAAAAAAATCTTGAGATCACACCGAATCATCAAACCAAAATTTATGCGAATTATAAAATCAAACAAATATTCTTAGGGGGGGAGGGGAAGTACCACGAAGACAGACTCGATAATGAGGTGTTTGATGAAGGATAAGTATTTCGCAGTGGTTGTTTGTTGTTTTGGTGGAACATGTTTAATTAAATTGGATAAAATCTATTTTAAATTGACTGAGTTTTGGTAAAATAATAAAGATTAAAAAAACTTCTACCATGATAATTGAGGAGTTATAATCAAATGAAACTTGTCTAAATCAAATGTGATAAAATATATCCGGTACAAACCAATTTTGACAACAAAAAATGGTAAAAAAACAAATTACCATGAGAATTTAAGAGTTTTAATAAATTGAAACACGTCTAAATCAAATGTGATAAAATCTATCCGCAAAAAAACTTTTACCATAAAAATTTAGAGTCCTAATCAAGTGAAACACGTTTAAATCAAATATGATAAAATCTATATGATAATAACCGATTTTAAAAGCAAAAAATGATTTTAAAAAACTTTTACCATGCATAAAGGAGATACCGATTTCAAAATCTATCCAGTTTTGATTCTTGGCATAGTTTTAATTTTTTTTTTGAAAAAGTTGTTTATAATAAGATGATTTTATAAACTTTTAACAAATAATTAAAATTTTTAATTAGAATAATTTGAAAAAAAGAAAATATGGTAAATATTCAAAATTGATCATATGAATATGGAATTGAAAGATTAAAACCTATGAGAATTGATAAAATCTACCTGCAAAAAAAGTTTTTACCATAAAAATTTGGAGTACTAATCAGGTGAAACTCTTTTAAATCAAATGTGATAAAATATATCTTACAAAAATTGGTAAAAATAAAGTTTTACCATGCATAAAGGAGGCACCCGTTTTAAAATCTATCCGGTTCTAATTTTTTTGCAGAAATTATATATATATATATATATATATATATATATATATATATATATATATATATACATATATATGGTTTTAATAGTTTTTTTTTGTGTGCAAAAGTTGTTTATAATGAGATGATTTTCTAAACTTGTAGTAAATAATTAAAAAAATTAATTAGAATAATTTGAAAAAAATGAAAAATAAGGTAAATATTCAAAATTGATCATATGAATATGTAATTGAATTATTAAAATCTATCCGCAAAAAATCTTTTTCCATGAAAATTTGGAGTTCTAATCAAGTGAAACACGTCTAAATCAAATGTGATAAAATTTATCTCGTACTAACTGATTTTGATAGCAAAAAATAATTTAATTTTTTTTAACATTTATAAAGGAGGTACCGCTGTTAAAATCTATCAGATTTTAATTTTCTGCACCAAAGAATAAGAAAATAAATTACAACTTCACAAGAAGGGGTCACGTCAACATACATAAATCTTTTAAAACTTTAAGCATTTACCATAAAGTCATCATATGACAGAAACGATTTTTTTAAATAATAGTTAATAGATAAATAATAGATTATTAATTAATGATTAATAAATATAGACTAGTTGAAGAAAAAATAAAATAAAATTGTCTCGTTGATAATTTGTATAAATTAAATAGTAAGAAAATGAAAAGAGATGTAAATTGAAGATTTTCAATCAAATTAAACTTGTATAAATTACATAAGATAAAATATAGTTTAATTAAGCGATATTTGAAAAAAAAATAAAAACAAAAATCTTAAATCTCTATCATAAATTTACTCATAAAACTATATCCTAGATCTATCTTATCAAATTAGTTTTAAGATTTTTATCTTATCTAATTAGATTTATAGTTTTTATCTTAAACTAATCAATTTTGAAAAAAAAAAAAAAACTTACCATTTCGAAGGTGACACGTGGCAGCACCGAATTTCTTTAAAAAATTTAGCTTTTCACATAAAGCCGCCACGTGACAGTAGCGGTTTCTGTTTTAGTAATAGTTATAGATAGATAGATTTGTTGTTGTTGTGATCATTATCATTATTATTTTAGTTGCTGATAAATATTATTATTATTATTTTATCAGAAATACTAAATCATAAACTTATTGAAGTTAAATATAGTATAAGTTTCTTTTAAATAAAACCTGAAACTCATGTTAGTAGAACGTTAAATTTTGGATTTTTTTTGGTAATAGTGGTTGAACTTTGGTACTTATTGAATGGAATGGAAAGATTATTTTTTGGCTCTTATACATATTTCTCGTCGGTGGACCCAGTTCCACTATCCAATCCTAGAACAGTTCTCATCCAGCGGCTCTGTATTCATCCGCGCCATCAAACTGCTACCAGTGAAGTCAACCAGATACTTTACCTCAGTACAAATATTGATTCCCAGCTTAGGCTTCCCTGATCAATCGCCACCTCCATAAATTCCCGCCGGATAAGAGGACAATGGTTCGCTATGCCGCCGGAACACTCCTAATCCATGCGCTTTCGATCGTGGCCGCATTCGCCGGCCGCGATTTCTTCGGCGATGTTCTACGACTGCCGTCGGAAAATGTCGGCAATGATGATGACGACTCAGTTGGGACACGATGGACCGTCCTCATTGCTGGATCCAATGGTTATTGGAATTACCGGCACCAGGTCTGTATAATTATAACTACGTTGGAATTTTCATTGAACAATGTAATCCGTTGAACTTCAGGTTAAAAAAATTATTATGTTGAAAAAAAAAACTCCCTCCTTTCCCAAAACGGATCACATATTATAATATTGGGTATTTTTCAAGGATACTCATATGAAAATGGGCTATCAATTAATGTAGGAATCAAATCATGGGTTAATGGCAAAGGCAATTTCCAAAAAATAAAAGATTAGAAAGTGAACAGTTTCTTAAACAGACTAAAAAGAAATGGAGGATTCTATTTTTGGATCGAAGGGAGTAACTAGAGTTATAACTTTTGCCTTTCAAATACAGCAATCATTGTACAATATCTGAAAACATTTAATACAGTTGGAAATAATACATCAATAGAGTGTCTTAGTTGAAAAGCTGAATGATAATATTGCCATTCCCTTTTTATTGTTGATGTTCATGTCTTAATTTTTTGGTTGCCCCCTTCTAGTGTTACAGCTATATTATTGATATATTGTTCTCAAACTTAATTTTACATAACCCCTAAAAATACAAACTTTCCAGGAAAAAAGTTGTTGATTCATCACATTGCATTAAATAAAGATCACAAATTCAAGATATCCTATAAAAACTCAATGACCGAATGGTTGGAATCTGTCATGAAAATTTAACTAAAGTTTCGGGTTTTCTTTGGTGAGAATCATGGGTCAGTTTTATTACCATTGTATGCAAGAATTGTCATGTTTTTTCAGGATAAATAAAACCACTTCTGCTGGAATAATTACAATTTATAAATATGCTTACAACCATGGAAAATGAGGAATTTCATCATGAATTTTCAAAGCTAAACTCTGGGTAACCGTTTACGAACATGAGTTTGTGAAGGGAAGAGAGAAGAAGCGGTTGATGAAGGCCATTGACTGATAAATTATGAAAGTTCACTGTAATATAAGGACAAGTATGGCAAAAAGTACCAGAAACCTCAAGCTTTATGGTCGTGAAACTAAAACTCATATCAATTCCTTATTCGAAAGACTATTTTATGGAACAAGAGAGTTGTTTGTCTATGATGTGGTGTTAAATATGGTATGCTTGTGTTGGTTTGCTGACAGACACAATGTTCCTAGTTTTCTAGGCATCTATGCTGTTTTAACTCCTAATTTTTTTCGTACTCAAAGCCCACTTAAATTTTAATTTCAATTATGTCCATATAATATGTCGACAATGTACTAGCTGAGAGCTTCTTGTTTACCTGGAGGTTGGAAACATAATCCGATTAGGTGCATTAATTGGTTGCAATAAAAGTACATGATGTTGAGAATTATGTGTATTTTGCGGGCTCATGCAAACTGTTATCAGAAATTTTCACGCGTCATTTTTGTTGTACTTTTCAAATTCATGTAAGGCTCACCGGTTAATCCACCCGTTTTGGTTTGGGATGAGTACCAAGGTTGGTGTAGTTTTAAGGAGATTTGAGATACTTCACTATAATTTTCTAATTTGGAATCCAAAACTGCTTTTAGTATTTAATATTGGAACATTATTCAATGAACGTTAGGAGATTTATGAAAGATGCTTGAAGAGAAAAATGCTAGACTGGTGGAAGGTGAGTATGAATATGTCAATGGGTCTCAGTACAAGTGCTGGCAGGGAACACTTAGAATGTGAATATTCCCAATTCCTTGCTGATTGTTTACAGTTAAGAAACATTTTCAAATAAAGATTGTAACAAGCAGTTCCCGATGTCGATGGGCTCTTGAATCAAAAATTTTGAGTTATGTCACATTGGCATTTTCATTTTTTTAGTTACAATTATGGTAGAGTATGAGGTACAATTAGACATCAATTTACGTGGTTTTCATAATCAATTTCGCGTTAAACATTCAGTTTTGTTTCCTAAGTTTGAGCGTCAGATGTATTTGGTTCTCTTCCATTGATCCATTGTTTGATTTAATTACGGGCCTTACTTTTTGTGGTTCAGTCTGATGTATGTCATGCATATCAAATATTGAGGAAAGGTGGCATCAAAGAGGAAAATATTATTGTTTTCATGTACGATGACATTGCATATGATGAAGAGAACCCTAGACCTGGAGTCATCATTAACAGCCCAGATGGCGATGATGTTTATCAAGGAGTGCCGAAGGTTTGTTTTCCTAAGTGGGTGTTATGCAGTAAAACCTTTTTTGACTTTGTGAGATACAATGCTCTTTTCTCATGTGACGTGTTTTCTTCATGCAGGATTACACTGGGGATGATGTTACTGCCGACAACTTTTTTGCTGTTATTCTTGGAGATAAAACAGCTCTTACAGGGGGTAGTGGAAAAGTTGTGGATAGCGGCCCAAATGATCATATTTTCATATACTATACTGATCATGGTGGTGCAGGCGTGCTTGGTAAGTAGTTGCCAACTTGCCATAATGTCTGTTCTTAGAAGTACTTCAATGGTTCCTAGGCATAGATTCTCTTTTAAGCTGGAAAAATAGTAAAGATTTTATGTTCAAAATATAAGAAAAGGTTTGCATCTGATACACAATCTGATATTTAAGTGGGCTATGCTTTTGGTAAGTGGGCTATGCTTTTGTGCCCCATGCGCAATATGATATTTAAAATATCAACCCTTGACTGATGCATGTCTTTTTCTAACAGTGAGAAGTTACTTGGAACTTGTTTTATGCGGTATGAAAAATAGAAAATCTTGAAAATATGATATCTTAATTTGAAATCATCCCTTACCCATACGGCAATCACAATGAGAAGACTTACTGTTAGAGCTACTGGCTTTTACTTATGGCCTCTTTACTCTCTCTCTCTCTCCCTTCTCATTTTGATTCACAATGATGATAGGCTGGGGTAACCCTCCCCTTGAGACCCATACCTGGCTACCTGCGGACCAAATCTTATCCACTAGGCTAACCGTTGCTCGTGAATTTAATGGAGTTACATAAAATTGAATTTTCGGAGTGAAGAAAAAAATTCAGTAACTCGGTGGTTTTAGACACCAGCTTCCTCCCGCTGGTAAACTTTTTTGGGGAGGTGAATCGCAAAGGAAATTGTTGTTCCTTCCTCTCATTCCATTTCAGTTCTTCCTCCCTTCTCACCCTCAATTTTATACTTTTGAGGCCATGTGTCTCTGGGGTTGGATAATTCTTTTGTAGAGACTCTGGATAGTTCTCTTGCTACTTAGTTTTTTTAGAATATGAGTCCTGTATATAAAGAGGACGTGTCACTTGTTTTGACGCCTTGTTTATACTAATCTTCATGAGTAAATGCTTATTTAGTTCGTTTGATCTTTAAACAGTCATATTCTCATGAGTATTTGAGTTTCCAATGATTTTATTAAAGGGAAATGCTGTATATAGGGATGCCAGCAGGTCCTTTCATGTTTGCATATGATCTGGTCGATGTCTTGAAAAAGAAGCATGCTTCTGGAACATATAAAAGCTTGGTAAGTTTCTATTCAATAACATTTAATGCATTTTATACATTTGTGTGATTTGAGTATTCCAACCTGTACGTGAATCTTTAGGTATTTTACTTGGAAGCTTGTGAATCTGGAAGTATTTTTGAGGGTCTCCTCCCAGAAGGATTAAATATCTATGCAACCACTGCTGCTAATGCAGATGAGGACAGCTGGGGTACTTACTGTCCTGGAGACTATCCTAGTCCTCCCCCAGAATATGAAACCTGTTTGGGCGACTTGTATAGCGTTGCCTGGATGGAGGACAGGTATGTTTAACCTTTCCTATTTCTTATGAATTGTTTTCCAGATCCTTGGCTTTCCTTGCCTTGGCCTAGTCATCTTCTTTTTATGTTGTTTTCAAAATTATAAAAATGAAATTTTGAGTTCCTATCCAAACTACTTCTCGGTACATTTTTATAATATTCTAATTTCGTGAACAGTGATGTACACAATCTGCGGTCTGAAACATTGAGGAAACAGTATCAAGTGGTGAGCTTCTGACCGACCTCAAATTATTGACTCTTCTGCCTATGTAGATTAAGAAATGAGAAATATTTATGTTTTGCATGGGGGCATGGCCAGCCCAAGTTTTAAAAATTTCTTTGAGGCTCCTACTATTTGACATGTTAATAAAGAGACTTTGTAAATATATACTACTTGACCTCTCAAAATTTCAAAAACATTCAAATATAGGCCTCGTCTGGTGCAACATTTTGAAAACGCAGCTTTTTCTAAACGCAGTGTTTTTAAAACACAGCATTTTCAAAACGCAACTTTTTTCTTGTAAACATGTTTGGAAAACTATTTCAAAACGTTATTTTTATAAACAAAATAATTGTAAACGCAACACATTTTAAAACGCTGCACATTTTTAAAATGTTGCGTTTTAAAACGCTGCATTGAAACACTTTTAAAGAGAAAACGCTGCATTTTTTACCAATGTTCTGGTCAAAACGCTCCACCAAACAAACACATAAATTTTATTTCTTGAGAATGTGACTCATAACTATTATTTCATACTGGCAAATGCAGGTTAAGTGGAGAACCTTAAATGGCAATGATGATTATGGATCCCATGTGATGCAATATGGGGATTTGAAGCTTAGCATGGATAATCTTTACATGTATATGGGTACAAATCCTTCAAATGATAACTACACTTACGTTGATGACAACTCTCTGTGGCCATCTTCTAAAGTTGTTAATCAGCGTGATGCTGATCTTTTACATTTCTGGCACAAGGTTTGTGCTACCATCTCTGTACTATAGTGATGCTTTGGTCTTTTCAAGTTTTATATTTCATTCTACTTTCTAAGGTGGTCTAACAGACGTGGATCCTATTGTTTACTGAAAATACAATCCAAGTGAAAAATCAGATTTTTTTTCTCCTTTTGGGCAATAGACTACACAAATCAAAAGCTCTTGATTTCAGACAATTACTTCCCGAGTGAGATATACTGCAATTTAGAAGCACCACAATTTCTGAAACCAACTCCTGCTGATAATGGGAAGGATACTGCAAGAACAACCCTTTCTTAAGTGTGGCTGAACATTAACATACCTGCATGCTGTTTCATCTAAAAGCTTAAGCTGTTAGAGAAAAAAACCTGACAGTGATTATCAAGCTTAATACAAGCACTCTTCTTTTAACTGTTTACTTATTCCTCTCTCTTCTGACAGTATCGCAAGGCTCCTGAAGGCTCTACCAGGAAAGTTAGAGCTCAAAAACAGCTTACCGAAGCCATGTCACATAGAATACACATAGACAACAGTATAAAGCTTATTGGGAAGCTTTTGTTTGGAATTGAAAAGTGTCTTGAGGTGCTGAAGACTGTCCGACCTGCTGGACAACCTGTGGTTGTTGATTGGGACTGCCTTAAAATATTGGTAAGTTTTCATTCTCAGGCTCCTTCTAATTATCTTATGCAGTCTTTACTTTGAAAGTACCTTTCTTTGGGATTTCCAAAGATGAGAGCCCCATCCAAAAATGTATCCTTGAATTAAGGACGTAGTAGTGATTTTAATTATTGACAAAGTTATAAGGATATATGTAAAAAGTGTTTGTTCAAACTCAAAATAAACATAAATGGAGTACAAATGGAGTGCTAGCAGTTCTGGTGTTATACAATGGCCAGTCAAGATAGCCATTGTGCAGTTTGAGAACAGATGTAAAAGGCAAGTAAAATATTACCTTTGGAATTTGATTGGCTGCAAGGTAACTAATCTTCCCTCAACCCTGAAAAGAAGTGTACTCTCCATTTCAGTTTGCTAAACCATTATTCAAATTTAAGAAAAATATAGGGAAAAATACCAAAAAGTCCCACTAAAAAATTATCATATCCAAAAAGTCCCAAAAATATTTCTTCTATCTAAAAAGTCCTAAAGTTGAACTCTTAATACCAAAAAGTCCAAAACTTAATGCTTTTACTAACATCGTTATAGTATGAGGTTTTATTTGAAAGAAAACTTTTTTTAACTTCAATGATTTTAATGATTCAATATCAGATAAAATAATAATAATAATAATAACAACAACAACAACAACAACAACACCAAATAACTTACTATTAATAATAACAATAACATAAAAAATCTATTTATATTATTATTGTTAATAATGATAATATTAATAATAATAATAATAACATTATTATTATTATTATCATCATCATCATCATCATCATTATTATCACTACTATTATTAATATTGCTACCACAATTTCATAAAAGTGTAAAGGTTAACTTTTTGAATTTTTAGTATGACACAATTAATTTGAGATTTTATGGATTAAATACTTGTTTTGGGATAATTGGGAAATGAATTTCTTAAATAGACTTTTGGTATTTACTAGTAATAATGTTAATGAAGATAATAATAATATTATTATAATAACAGTATTATTGTTCTAATAACAATAACAATAATAATAATAGTAATGTAATAATAATAATAGCAATAGTAATAATAAAAGTAATATCCAATACAATTCTTATCATCATTGTCATAATGAAAAGAAAAATAATTTTTTGTCCAAATGAAAGCTTTTAACGTAAAGGCGTTCGTAGACATGTTAAGCTTTAGACTTTATGGTATTACATTTTTTATTTTGGGACTTTTTGGATGCAAGAAGTATTTTTGAGACTTTTTAGATATGAGAATTTTTTAGTGAAACTTTTTGGTATTTTTCCCAAAAATGTAAAAGTAGTAAAAGTAAAATATTAAAAGTTTTGGTATACTAAATTGGGCTCTTTTTTTTTTTTTTTACTTCCTTTTCTTTGTTTTGGATGGAGGTAGTGGTAGCGGAAAAACTTCTGTTAGGTTATGAAAAAGAAAGTAGGGCAGAGGAAATTTACGACAATAAGGAAGTTGACAGTAGGCTGTAGCCCATTTCCTTGCTAGTTTTACTAGCCTGAAGAACCCAACTCAGGTGACTTAATTTTATCTTCAATCCCTTATTTTCTGTGTAGGTGAGGACATTTGAGACGCACTGTGGATCCTTATCCCAGTATGGTATGAAACATATGCGATCCTTTGCTAACATGTGCAATGCTGGAATCAAGAAGGAGCAGATGGCGGAGGCAGCGGCCCTAGCCTGTACCACAGTTCCTTCTAATCCCTGGAGCTCTCTCCACAGGGGTTTCAGTGCATGATTTCCATTACCTGTTTGATTACCCTCCTATATGGTAGTGATGAAGCAACTTGTAATGAGTGCTTCGATGTAAATAGCACATTTACATAATTTTACATTTCATCTGTAAGTTATGCTTCAATAATACTCAAATCTGTATATAGAATGGATGGCAGTGTAACCCAAAATGTTCATGTATCAAACATTTGTAAGACTGTCCAAAGACAAAGCAGTTTGATTTGTTGTACTTGTACAATTGTTAATTTGTTATTACATGTATTTGCTTGTTTATTTTAACCGTATTGGCGGTGTATCCTTGAAGAGAATTGGGAAAGCAACAAGGGTCTCACTCTCACAACCAGAAACTAAGAACACGAGCAGCCAACTCTTGAGAAAATATCATGACCAACAAGTGAAAAAGGGATAGTGAAATGACCGTCAAGTGTCAAAGTCAAGCAAGAGTCGACGAAATTGCTGTTGCCATTCCCAAGATACAATGATTTTCTAACTTATAATCGTAGCACAACGATTAAAAGCTTTCAGAGTGAACTGAAATGGAATGAGAGAGAGAAACTACGATGCAAGAGATTTGGATGCAATTGTAGTGGAGTGAATTGAAATGAATGGAAGGGGGTCCTATTTATTTATAGTTATGGAGTTGGGGGGTGTTGGACAGATCTCAACTGTCGGATGATGGCTCCTGGCGTGATGCACAGGATCACTCTAAGCAACTGCCCGATTCTTCTGTCGGCTAGCCGTAACCAACCGGTTGCATGCAAAGTGTGCTTCTAAAGTGTCCAATGCAACCTGGTGTTCGGGCTCGGATCCTTACAGTTGCTTTGTGTTAGCTTCTGCTAACATACATGTGAAACCACTAAATGCACCCTGGAATACACTATTGTATTACAAAAAAACTAAATCCTAGTAGTAAAAAAATTTCCAACAATTCTCATATATCATTGTAGCTAGTTAGAATGCAACTAGTGGTGGATTGGATCCATTTCATTGTTTCTAAACCTTTAATACATTGAAAACAAGCCTCATGCAAAGTGCAAATCGAACTTAACTTGATGCTACTGATACATACGTAAATACTTAATGGTGTAACTGATCAAGAGTATGAAAACTGAATAATTGTTTTGCTAATCATGTGATTGACAGGTTTGGTTATCTTCTATTTTAGTTTTGGCAATTTTGGGGATACGTCTAAATCTTGTCTATTTTTTTTTTTTTTTTATGATTTTAGTCATTGACAAAATTGTTAATTCACGTTTAAAAATAGGACAAATTTTAAGTGGGTACAATTTTAGAAACATGTTTTCATCTAGGACCATCAATTTTTTAGATATTTCATGTAACTACAAATTGGTTGTCAAATGACAAAAATGCCATTAATGAAGACAGATCTAATCCGACTTTAAAAAAATTCAAAAAAGCTGATGCCAAATCTTGGCATCAGGTGAAAAAAAATTCAATAATCCAGGTGTCAGGTTACTGATGCCAAAAATGATGATGCCTACAATTGTTACTGATGCCAAAAATGTTGCTGATGCCTACCGTTGTTGTTGATGCCAAAAATATTGTTGATGCCTTGTTGTTGATGCCAAAAATAAGTTGCGATGCTTGGCATCATGCCAAAAAATCCAATGTTGATGCCAAATGTTCGATGCCAAAAATGTTCGATGCAAAAATCTTGATGCCTACCGTTGTTGCTGATGCTAAGGCTTGACATCAGGTGAAAAAAATTCCAATAATCCTGGCATCAAGTTGACAAACTCATTCTTCATCTTCCCACACATCTATCTCTCTCCCAAACTACGGAACTAGGTGGGTTCACGCAGGGAGACCAACGTCCAGTACTCGATTGGATTTTGAAGTCCTCAACCAACCAATCTGGATTTCAAAGATCTCATCACAACCCCATGTGGTCAACGCCCCCGATGAACTCCGACGTCAGCTCCTTATAGCTCCTCGAGTCCGGTAACTTGGTCCTTCTTGAATCTTGATTAATCCTTTTCTTGTGCTGCTGTCTCTACAGATTCTCGACGATAGAGAGAGGTGGGTCTTTCTAGGTTTCTTATTATTCACAAATACACACACCCATTGACACAGACACACCAACACAATTGATAAGTAAAAACATCAAATTAGAAGGTGGGTTTGTTATCTGGGATCAAAGGGAGGTTTCTTTTTAGCTAATTTTGCATTAAACCCTTAAGATCTGGACTTTTTTTGGGGGGTATTGAGCATCTTGCGAACTCATCGAAGTTCGCCATAGACGCTGGCGCAAACCATTCAGTCCACTTCCATAAAGCGCTCATGAAGGACCTTTGTGACCTTCAAATCAGGTCTTAAAGTCATGAAATCGAACTCATCAGAGTTAGTGGTCTTATTTTATGTGATTTTGCTGATCGAATCAAAGAGATGAATATGCCTCAAGAAAGCAGTGGGGAAAAGCCCCCGAAGACAATCGGTATGTTAATTGGGGTCAGTGATGTATTTTTACCCCAAAAATACCCCAAAAATGTCCAGATATGAAAATTGATTGTGAACAATGTTTTTAAAAAATGTCATTTAGCTTGTAATTATTTCTTAAAAATAAAAGAGACATATAGGGGTGGCAAAATTTTATCTAGTCCATTGGGTTATCCAATATAACCATTATAAAAGACTTATTGGGTGTTATCCATTAACACCCAATTAAGCTAATGAGTGTTAATAGATAACACCCATTAGGAACCAATAACAAAATGGATAATTTATGAATATTAACCGGTTATCCGTTGAGTTTATCCATTAATCTCACCACAACCATTTGGTTTATTAACTAATGTCACCACCACCACCCGCCTCCTCCCACCGCTGCCACTTCCCAACTCCGGTAACCGCCACCAATCACCACCACCCATTGCCCACCGCCACCACCACCACCACCACCATCTGTTGCCCATCGCCACCAACGTCAACACCGCCCACTGCTGTCACCACCACCGTATGCCGCCAACCTCAGCCTCCGGCCACCACCTGCCGCCACCATCGGCACCTTCGCCCACCGCCACCACCATCTGCCGCCAACCTCCGCCACCATTTGATGTCCATCGCCGTCACCACCACTACTAAATGTTATTTACTTAAAAATTATAATAAATATAAATGAAACTTACTATTAACAAGATTCGAAATTTGATCAAGTTATTTTATATCAAAACTTGCTACCACTAGGCTAGACCCCTTTTGAAATATTTTTGAAAGTTTAATATAAGTATAAACAAGTAATCATAAAAGTTGTTGATTATTAAGAACTTATTTATTATTTTGTTTTGGATTATTGATAATTATAATGAATATAAATATTTAAATTTAATTTTTTTTTGTATTTTGTAAAAATTGCAACTTATTGTACCACACTCTTCATTTACTTGTCAATTTCATTTTGTTAAATTAGCAGTTGGCTCCATTTCATTTATTTAACTTAATATTTATTGCTCCATTTCATTTGGTTTAAAAAATATTTAGCTAGAAATTAAAAGTTGGCAAGACAAAAAAGAAAACAAAGTCTACACAAGTTTAATATGCATTTTTTTAAAAAAAAATCATAACCACAAATTATGACATTTTTTAATATTTGATGATCTATTTCATTTCATTAACTTTTAGTAGCACATTAGTAATAAAATGACATTTTTATGCCTTAATTTTTGAAAATAGATTATTTAAGTGAAAAATCTCGAAATGAAATTGTGGACTTTTTGACCGGAATAAGGGAGTATATTGGTTTGATAGTCGTGGATGTTTGACAACTGAAGTATTTTGTGATATAAAGTTTCCTAGAAAGGTCTCCAAACTATGGTTGTTTTGCCAATTGCAATTAACACAAGTTATGATTGTGTTATTCTTTGAGCAGGTGTTGTGTGAGTGCTTGCACATATATAAATAAATAAATATATATATATATATATATATATATATATATATATATATATATGTGTGTGTGTGTGTGTGTGTGTGTGTGTGTGTGGTTTATTGGTTTTGTGTTGTGATTAATGAATAATAATATATCTAGGAAAGTAATACTCAAAAATAAATTAAAATATGATGTTACTTATTGGGATATTATCCGGATAATATCCATTTATTAATGAATAAAATTAGATATTATCCAATAACACTCATTAAACTTAATGAATGTTGATAAATAATATCCAATAACACTTATTAACTATATTAAATAGATAATAATTTTATCAAAATTATATGATAAACCCGATTACCACCCCAACATACATGTGCTCAACTTTAAATGGAGTATCATTGGATATCAAATGGGTATGAAAGTTAAGTCTTAACTCATTTACCGAGCAAATGGGTATCAAAACCTTCTTTCCACGTGCCCATCTATTGGACCAGCATAAAAATGATTTTTTTAATTATTATTTTGGTAGCTCATGGATAGCTTATTAGACTTATTTTTATTAATTTTAATTTAATAGATGGGTAGCTTATATTTTGCCCCCTACTGTAGATGCTGCTCTTGTCTTGTATGCGTGTTATTTGACCTTCGGTTATGAACAAATTCGGCATTGGGATATATATAATATATGCATGATGTTGACAAGTCTTAATTATAAGTTTGGAATTTTGTCTTGTAATAATCATAGAAAAATTGAGGAAGAAGCTGGTTAATATGGTAATTTCATATTTTTTAAACTATTAGCAAGTAAAATAAAACAATTGACAAGCTTGAAACGATGATAACATTCCATTTCATTAAATCAGGAAGGTGCTTCGGAGCCAGCCTCGAGCTCGAGCACAAGTGGGTTGGTTATTTGTCACATATTGTGATACAAGCCTGAACGCTAAAGCTAAAGCTAAAGCTCGTGAAACGAATTCAGCCAAAACCTCAAAAAACAGACTAGAATAGAATGAACTATGGCTTTTATGTTCATCAGCTCACAAAACAAATCCTAACTCAAGTTCTATCAAGCCACCATGCTCGAGCTATGCACGCTTTCCCACCTCAACAGAGGCTACAATTATATATCGAAAATAAAAGGCAAATCACCATTCTATTTTTCATTCATTATCCTTACGGAGACAATTTTGATGAAATCCGCAATACACAATTCATGCAAATTTTCTTCCGCCAGAACACCACCTCGTTCTTATCAATGGCATGGTCAGCTTCCATGAAAATATTCCTTATTCAGATTCAGATTCCATGTTCCCCATAGCCTTTAGTCCTCTTGGTCTCTGAAAGAGATGAACGAGTCTAAGATTTTTAAAGGTGTAGCTAATATGATGAAACAAGTAATAAAATTCTATTTCATTAGAACGTAGTAAAAGACACTATTATGCACAATCTAAAACACCACAGTGCATCTATTTTGACAAAACAAAATACGTTAGCTAAATTTGCAATTTGCAAAGCATAATTAGGGAGTGTAATACAGGTAAATTTTACTAACATTGGGTACCTTCTTAGTAACTTTCTTTTCTCTGACCTCGTACCGTTCCAGGGTCAGGTCACACAGCCATGCACCAGGGCTTACCAGCTGCAAAGGAAATGAAATTGAAAACAGTCAAAGGAAGGAAACATTGAATGCTGTTTCTCTTGCGAGCTTACCAGAGTACATTTTGTCATTCTTATCATTTCTATTATATAATGAGAACTTCCTATTAAATACTAGTAACCAATTATTTCTAATGATTTTATTACTTCTTTCATCATACTACGCTACACCTCTTGGTTCTTGGTGAAGTAACTGTAAAGATAAGTATTCATAACAATCTTGCATTGTAAAAGTGATCTGCCATCCATCATGAATATAATATTGTCCTGTTATTTCAATGCAATCACTTGTACTTGATAGAATTACATGCACATGCATCGCATTTTTTAAAACTAACTAAATAATATATTCATATACTGAATCCCCTAGCATTTATCTAAAAGATTTTTGGGTAAAAATTGATCGAGTCCTACTCAATTGGTTTTTTTCTTTCTAATTTTCCAATTTATATTCAGCCAAATATTACCTATCAAAAAAAATATATTCTGCCAAATATTGCGGCCAAGTCCATACTATTAGGTGCTTGGGTGTAACCCAAACAATGTTATCCCAGCTGCAATCTTTGAACCCCCCCCCCCCCAAAATTTTTTTGAAAATTTCTTTCTAAATGAAACCAAAAATGGGCAAATTTTGGCCCATATAGAAGAGAAGGAAATGGGGGGAAAAATGGCTATCTGACAAGGCCAAATTATTCCATTCCACTCAAAGGGTCCTATTTGACTTTTTTTTTTTTTTATCAAAATGATTAATTTTTGGATTAATTATTGACGTGACAGGTCTCTAACTTTGTAAATAAAAAAAAATCACTCTAAATTTTCATCGAAACCCAATTTTGACCAAAAAAGTCAAAAAAAATAATCTACCAGCAGTGGACTTGGTAAAATATTTTTTTGTATCCAACTGGAGGCCTTGAATAACTATCATTGTTAGTCCACATCAAAGGAAATTTGTTCTCCCTAGAAACCTACAGGCAGTGGACTTGGTAAAATATTTTTAAAAACTAGTGTTAAAGTGACAAGATGGACACAAAATTTTGAATAAATTGACATTCATTTGTGATTTGTAGATTCCCACCTCTAAGTGGCAAAACCTGCAACATTGGACCAACCATCAATTTGTGTTCAGAATTTTGTATTCCACTTAATCACTTCAATACTAGTCTAATACATTGTTTCACCAAGGTGGACACCCTAAAACTACCCTAAGAATATGGTCCTCTAACTTGTGAGAACCAAAATTAGATACTTGGAAGCATTTTCATAGAAGACCATAAATGTAGGTACTTAAAAATCAAGATATGGTCCTCTGGTGCTCTATTTTTAAATCAAGCTATGGTTTAAGACATATATTAAGGTCTCCCATGTTAAAAATACTACTCCCTCCATTCTGGGTAAAAGTCCACTATTCCATTTAAAGATATTTTATTTAAAGAGTCTACTTTAAAAAATTAAATCATAAAAGTGTCATTTTATTACTAATTAGGGGTGCAAATGGTTTGACTTAGTTCGACTTGAAACAAATCATGAGCTGAATTGCATGCCATCGGTTTGAGAAAAATCAAACCGAAACTAAACCGTTTAAAGTCTTAAGAAAGACTTGGTTCAACTCGATTCCGTGGTTCGGTTTCATAGTTCGGTTTCGCAGTTTTGTTTCATTTCGGTTTGAAATTCTGAATTTAGAAAGAATTCTACTCATTGAAAATTTAAGTAAACCAAGAAAATATTATAAAAACACGCTAAAGAAAATACTAAAAATTTAAATATAATACAATTATATTCATAAACTCACTTTTAAAAAAATTGCACAAACTTTAAAAAAAAAAGATTTAACATTTTTAATTCTTATAATCAATAAATTGAATCCAATATAATAAAAATACAATAACGTACATTATATTTAAAACGTTTATGTAAATTCAAAAAGTCTAAAGGCAAATTCCTAAATACTAATATTAGCCTTATAGTTTATAAAGTATAAAAATATTAATAGTATAAGAGTACTAAAGTATAAAGGTTAGGAATTTAAAAGAATTTGTTGTTTGGCTCGGTGATTCGACTTGGTGGTTCGGCTTGATGGTTCGACTTGGTGTTCCAGCTCAAAATGGTTTGGTTTGGTTCGGTTTGACTCGACTCGACATGTCAAGCCGCAAACCAAACCAAACCGTTCGACTTCCCAAAATCTCAAACCGAGTTGAACCATATAGCACCCAAAACCGAACCAAATTGCATGGTTCGACTCGACTTGGTGGTTTGGCGACTCGGATTGACACCCCTACTGAGTTACAAAAAGTGTCATTTTCTTAAAAAAGTTTGATTTTCAAACGGGGACTCTTTGCACAGAACGGAAAAGTAACAATTAGATAGGCTTCATAAGATGCTTCAAAAGCAAAACTGCATTCCTCACTTTGTTGACAAGCATTTTCTTTCATTGGAAAATTAACTTCACTGTAAAAAAAACAAAAAAAAATTATGGAAGTAAAACCTTTTAGTTTGCCAAAAAAATTACTTAGGATTGACTATAGAAGTAAAAGTGCTTAGAGCAAATTATATAGTGGGAAAACTTACATTGAGGGTGCGTTGGACGAACTTGGCTCTCTTCTTAGGTCTCTGGGGGAGCTTAGAACCTTTAAAGGCAATAAAATCCTCCTCCTTCTCCTTGTTTGTCAGGGCGATCACGAATTTTGGGGGCCAAACCGCCGGGATCGCATCACTCCCTGATGATGAACCTCCTTTCTTGCTATCATGCGCCGTCTCCGAAGACACCGACCCACCACCGGTAATATTGTTGTTATTATTATGATGAATTTTGCCATTATTATTATTATTATTAATATTATTGGTGGTGGCTGTGGTGGTGGGATTGGAATTATTATGATGACCACCTCCTCCTTTCTTATCATGCGCTCCACCTCTGTCCGGTGAGCATAACGCTCTAGCACCGTTGCTTTGCCCCTTCATACCAATTGAGCTCTCAGAATTCCTACAATTTTTCAAAATCAAATCAAATCCAATCAAAACAAATAGACACCCACAAAAAAAATTTAAAAAAAAAAAGCAAAAAATGTTCACGAGTGAAATTACAAAAATACCCATGCGGTGGTTCAAGATCTGGGTAGAAATTGGTGGGATTAGCTTTATAATGGAGGGTGGTTTTGGGATATGCGGTTTGTTAGGTATATTATGGGTCAGAGAACCCTTTAAAAGAGTGGGGGGAGGGGGTTGTTTTCTTTTGTATTTCCGTTTCTTTGTTTTTGTTGGAACTGAAAAAGGTGGAGAGAGATATTTGGAACATATATCTGTGACTAATAAAATCTAACGTGCGTGGAGTGAGATGCTAAAGTGGTGTAAGTTTCCTGGCGAGATATTAGCCGTTGATTGGGATTATCCTTCTCAAGAAGGCTCCGTGTCCAGATCTAACAACGAGAGCATGAGAAAAAGTGATTGAATGTCGTTGTAATCAATAATCTTTCAAGGAATCGGACGGTTTTGATTGGACAAAAGACGGGGGTGGGGCCTGTGGGCCACACGTGGTTCCCCTTTTTCACCTAAAGACTAAAGTTGTCGAGCTGTGATCGCATGGTGCGGTGCTATCTTGAGCTTATCTTGTAAACTCTAACAAACTTTTCAAAAATCAAAAAGAGTAAACATAGCAGTACCACCAAGATGAGTGGGCCTACCAAACAATTCAACTTTCAAAATGGAAAGCCCACCACACTTGGTCGTTCGATCCAAAATTTGGTCCCCGTCAACATCCCATCTTGATTCTAAATAAAACGCGTGTCCAAAATATATTTATTTTTCCAAAAAAATTTATAAGTTACACCAATGGGAAATTCTTAAAACGTTATTATGCTTGAAGACATCGAATTTGATCATAAAAATCTTCCATCATCAACCCTACATTTCACCGCCATAAAAAAATATCATGCGGGCCCACAATTATCACTTTTTAAATTATAAATTAAGTGTTTGTTTAGTGGAGCGTTTTGATCATAACACTGACAAAAATCACAACGTTTTCTCTTTAAAAGTGTTTCAATGCAGTATTTTAAAACACATCGTTTTAAAAATGTGTAACGCTTTAAAATACTCTAATTTAGAACGTTTTAAAAATATCTTGCGTTTACAATTACTTTGTTTACGTTTTGAAATAGTTTCTCAAACGTGTTTACAAGAAAAAAAATTACGTTTTGAAAATACTGCGTTTTAAAAGCATTTAAAAAAAACTGTGTTTTCAAAACGCTGCACCAAACGTGACCTAAATAAATAAAAAAGCGACAACCAGTTTCAAACTTGTTCCGGAGAGTAGGAAATCACCCCAAGTCCAATCCAGCCTCTCATGCCAATTGACAATTATCACCTCTTCCTTACGGAATTATCCAATGACGATGATAATAATGTATCATAAAATGAGTCATCAAAGAGGGGTAGTAGGGTCTCATCTCATAGATAAAAGGATGATTGGAAACAAGGGCTCCACGCCTCCACCTAAAAACCCAACGATGAGCCCAACAAAAACAAAATACAACACCTAAACTCCACTAATCGATATTCAAAAACAACAAATTGTAGATATTATTTTCCCTACGGCTTCAAGGTAAAAAAAGCCCAAATAAAAGAATATCCAAATTATATGGATCAGCCCCGGCCCCTCTTTCATTTTCATTCTGTCTTAACTCATCTGAATTGGTCAAGTTACACTGTGCCTGATTCTCTGATTTCTCTCTCTCTCTCTCTCTCTCTCTCTCTCTCCTCCCTCGGTAGTCAGTATGCTAGCTCTAGACACACCACAAGATGTTGCCGAATCTATACAAACTCCTAACACGCCAAAAAGATATTAAAAAAAAACCTAAAAAGATATAGGATATTTTAAAATATTTTTTTCATTTCGATTGATCGATTGGAAAGACCGTAAAACAGATCTTTTGAGTTTTGACTAGGGGTGGCAAAATGGGTGTTTTGGATCAATGGATAATAGGTCATTATCCATGGATAACTATGGATAATGACCTATTATCCATTGATCCAAAACACCCATTTTGCCACCCCTAGTTTTGACCCAACCCACTAAGAGAGAGCCAAGGTTTGCCTTACAAATTTTAAAATATTTTTTGAGTTACATATAGAGAAGCCAATGAGAACAAAGATTAAAAAAAAGTAAAAAATAAGAGTAAGTCTGATCTTTATGAATATTAGTAAGATGATGGGCCGAATTAGAAAATTCTTAGTTTTACCTAATTTTTGCCAAAAAGTAAACAATCACAAATCAAAATCCTAAAAACTTAGTAAAACGTAGACCCTTCGGGCCCTTCAACTACTTAAAAAAAGTCATCAAATTAAGCCCCACAAGGTTGAAACTATACTCCAATAGTCCAATTAACCAACCCAACCAACTCCGTAATACAGTACTCTATTTTACTCATCTCTTACGTGGCAAGTTTCTACTTGGTCCACATCCAACACTAAATAGACTAGACTACACTGTATAACATACCCTCGAGCACCAAAAATGCAGCACATTTTACGCACCAATCTTCCACTCTCCACGAACTCACCATACTCTACGCCACGCACCACTCACGTGACTACATAAACCATAAACACACAAAAGTAACGCACTCCAAACCGTGCACCACACGCACGGTATACACAACCAAAAGGATGAGGAATACCTTAACACGCGCTGCGCCGGCGACGACGGCCGTTGCCGGAGATTGAGGTACCCGTTACTGTTACTAACAGTATTAGTAACTTGGGTTTCCTTGTTGTGATCGGACCTAACAACTCGCCGATCAATCCGAACCGTGGTTCGTTGAACCTGTGCCGGACCGGCCAGATCTTTGTTTGCGTTGTTGTTATTAATGTCCTTGGTTTGGACCTTCATACACCGTAACCGCTTCCGATTACCCCACTGCAAAACGAAGTCAGACGACGTTGTAGCGGTTGCCTGTGATCTGGTCTCCGGCTGATGATGGGTCGTTGTTGTTGTTGTTGACGTTGTTCTCAATAACAAACCATCTCTACTAGTGGTATTATTATTGTTGTTCTTTTCCATCATTTTGTATACACACACCTGTTACATTAACAATAGCTAACCATGGTTAGTTGGGTTGGCTTAACTATGGTTAACAAAAATACAAAATTTCAAGAAATAAAGCAAAAGCAGAGAAAAGATTCTGATACAGATATGAGAAACTGTGGAAAAATTCAATTAATGATGATGATGATGAACGACCAAATTTGGACGAATCTTTTTGAAATTGGAAAAAAAAAAAGACCTGTGAGTATTTAATAGGTGTTAAAAATGGGTTTATGTCTGATAGAAGATCAAATGTGTGAACAATTGGCTATGGTGAATGGAAATCATCGGGTTTGGTTGCTGAGAAAATTGGACATGAGAAGTTATTAATTTATGCAAAACCCAAGATGTCAAATTTCAATATCTTTTTTCTGATAACCACATTTCTCCGCAACCCAGTAAATTTAGATATGGATCTCAAGATACTCGTTTCAGCTCAGTTTTTATCTCGATTATTTGGCCGGCAGGACGAAATTGTGAAATGGTATGAGCAAACAGAGATCATTGACTGGCAAAAAACAACAAAATTGAGAAATGGTTTGAGAGTACAGAGATCATTGACGAGCAATAAAACATGAGACAGAGAAATAGTTTGAAAACACAGAGATAATTGATGGGCAAAACAACACAAAATTGAGAAATGATTTGGGAATACTGAGAACAAGAATTTGGGGAAGAAGGAGAAATGGACAAATATGTGGCTGATACAGGAAAAGAATGAACCGTTGAACTATGAATGGAAGTGCAAATCGAAGCCGCCAATAATTATGCAATCTATTCATGAATTCACAATCTTCAACTCTGCAAAACAAATCACCCTTCACACATTATGACATTACCTGAAAGCTTCAGCTCTGATACACAAATCTCCCTCTCTTTCACTCTCTCTCTCCCTCTTTCTCTCTGTGCAAATCCAGAAAGACGATTCTTTTGAAGAACGAACAAGAGGCGCAAGGCAATAGAAAGAGAGCTGAAACTGCGAAAACATAACAAATTCATCAGCTGAAATTGAAAATATCAACAGGATTGATTAACGATCTAGTCAAAAGGTACTGATTTCAAACACCTTATTCACTTCGATTGTTCATCATATCACAGAGCCACGATTAGAATAGGGTTCAGTAACCAAATTTGACACCAAAACACCGTAATTATCAGACTATTTTGCTGTTTTTACGTCTTTCGAAGATTTATCTTAAAAAAGAAGTGATTTTTGGCGAAATTATAACGTTCTTCGAGCTTCTATCTCAGTTTTTGTCTCCAATTCCGATCTTAAGAATCCGAGAAAGTGATCTCTATGCCCCAGATTTCAACACAAAATGCACCTGTCCAGTCAAACGAAGATTAAACAAATATCAGACTTAGTTACCTTCGATTAAACGTAAAACAATGATGTAGAAGAAGAACTATCGTCAATTACAAACCTATGAACTTGAACTTTTCAATTTTCTCTCTAAATCCAAATTCGCGAAGAGATACTGCAAAATGTATCTGCAGAGCAAAAGTAAGACAAAAATACTCAATTTCCACAGCTAAAAATTCAAATCAAACTGTTTTCTCAATCACAAATCTATGAACTTTGATCAAAATCTTTCTCAAATTCTCATGAAAATCGAAAAAAAACAAAACCAAAAATTAACAAACCTCATCAAATGTAGATATCGAGTTATGAGAAAGCAATTTCAATTAACTGATCGTAGAAAAATAAGAAAGTCTAGCTCTGTTGTTTGTTAACTGCAAATAATAAACTCCAATCTCTCTCCTTCTCTCTTCGTTTCTCTAGATCTCGTAATTCAAGAGCAACTACAGCATTTCACTCACAGGATTTTCCAGGAAAATTTTCTCGCTATCTGTTTCAGGATTTCTCGAGAAAGTGAAGGAAAATTTCATAAGAGAGAAAGAGGCCTTCTTCTGATAAAACGAAATGCTCTCTCTCCCTTTCAAACCCATTTTATATCCCCTGGAGGTGTTTCTGCTTCGCAACTCCGTTGCACAGGATATAACAGCCCGAGTTTTCATACCTGACCGTCCATTTAAAATCTAACGGTCTAAATATTGCCTAGCGCAATTCTGCTGTTACGCTGTGAGCTTGTCCCACTTACGGCGATCGATTTTCTTTGACGGCGTTTTATTGTTTGACGGAATCTTCAATCTTTCCCCAATTAAATATTAAACCTTATTTAATTGTGTTACATCTATATTCTATAACTATAACTATAATAAAAAGGTAGAAACTATTTCTACTACAAAACTTATTTATCCATTACATATTTACATTTATCTAAATTTAAGTTTTTATGGACAAAAACATCATTTATTCTATAAATGTCATGGATACAATGCTAACATATATTTTATCTTGTGTTTTTTCACAATTACAAATATTAACAAATATAGAATGATATTTTCATATTAATCTTTTTGATTTTGTTGTTGGAATAAAATTTCATGCTTGGAAATGACTCCTTCAGATCTTGAGACAGTGTCATGTCTTTTTTTTCATTTTTATTTTTGTATGAGTCTAAACGATTTAAGTATGGTTATTCTAGAAAAAAGCAAATAAATAAAAGTGTATAGTTTAGAGTTGATAACCACATTTTAAAAAAAAGGCAAATTTCAAGTGCGTATAATTTTAAAAATATGTTTTTATTTAGGTCTATCAATTTTTTCAGCATTTCATATAACTATGAATTGATTGTCAAATAACAAAAATGTCATTAATGAAGGAAAATCTCATCCGGACTATCAAGACCAAAAAAATCCAAAAATATTGATGTAAAATCCAGGCATCAGAACTGTTTTGACAGTTTTTTCAAGACAAAAAAAATACAAAAATGCTGATGCCAAATCCAGGCATCTGAACTGCTTAGACCAAAAAAATCTAAAAATGCTGATGCCAAATCTAGGCATCAGAACTGTTTAGACAGTTTTGTCAAGATAAAAAAATCCAAAAATGTTGATACCAAATTCAAGCATCAGAACTGTTTAGACAAAAAAAAAATTCAAAAATCCTGATGCCAAATTCAGGCATCAGAACTGTTTAGACAAAAAAATCCAAAAATCCTGATGTCAAATTCAGGCATCAGAACTGTTTAGACAAAAAAAAAAAAGTCTAAAAATGTTGATGCCAAATTCAGACATCAAAACTGTTTAGACAGCTTTTTAAAAGAACAACAAAATTCTTTGGTATATATCAAGGTTGTAAAAATCGTTAGGCGGCCGTTAGGCGGCACACTAGCGCCTAGCCTAGCCTAGGGGACTAGTCGGGGCGTAATCGGGGCCTAGGCGAGGCCTAAAATTAAGGCATAATTACCATTTTTTTGATAATTTACATCAAAGATCAAACACATTGAATACAAATTTAATTTTTTTTATATTTATCATTATATCAAACACTTGTCTATATTTGTAAAATGAACAAAAATATACAAACCTACCATTAATCTCAATTCTCAACAACCCAAAAGCAATAAACAAGCCAAGTTTACAACTAAAAACAAAAAAGATATTACTCTAGTTCGCACCCCATTACCTCCCTCTCTGCCTCACCATTACCACTCCCCCTTCCTTCTTCAGTTCGCCCCTCTTTCTTTTTCGGTCACCGTATACCACAAAATCAAAGCTACAAAAATAAATTAAGGTCGACGAGTGGTCGATTAGGTGGCGACTAAGAAAGTCGCGGCGGTAGAGAAGGGTCTAGCGCCTAGGCGGGATCTAGGCGGAGCTAGGCGGGGAGTTTTAGAACATTGGTATATATATATATATATATATTGAAAAAAGAGAGGTACCGAAAGGATTACAAATTTTATAAAAGGGACCGATCAAAATTTTACCCTATCATGTTAGGTATTTTTTCATGCCTCCTTAGTCCTTAAGATCAAAATAAATAAAATAATAAATAGGGAGTAAATAAATATGAATATATTTAGCGTTTTTGTATCAGGAATCAACAAATTGACAAGATAGTTTTTCGAATGGATTTGTGTAGATTTTCAAAGTCTAATTTTTTGTCATTTCCTAAAGTAAATTATTGGCAAATGCCATTTTTTTTTTTTTTTATTGGCAAATGCCATAACAAACTAAATTATCCTAAGAACATATTACACCTGTAGGTTCAGAACAAAAAAAACTTGTTTTAATGACAATGAATGATGAGATCTTCTTAGTTACAAGTGTAACCTTAATTTAAACTCAAAAGATTCCTTTGCCTAGGCAGATTATATAATAAATGTGGGAAAGTTGAACTGTAGAATTAAATCAAACGAACTTGAGCTGTCTTTGGAGGCGGTAGAGGAAGGTGGGGAGGAATGGACATTGATGTATTTTTACTCTAAAATTGTACCTAAAAAATATGCCAAAAAAATAACTGGATTTATTTAAAAACTTATTTTAAAAGATGTACCGACTTGTAATTTGTTCTAAATAAAAATCTTTTATTGAGAGTGATATGCACCAAAATAATGGGCCTAAAAAGATAGCCCAAAAGAGTACTCCAAAATTATATTTAGAAAATAGGCCAAACTCATACCTGAAATAAGAGCCCAAGGCCAAATAACATGCTAAAGCCCAATATGGAAAGACCATTTATATAAATAGGAGGAAACTTCCTATTGCAGGGGACTTCTGCCAGAAGAATGATAGAATAGGGACTACTCCATCCTTAATCTTCTCCTCTCCCTCACGGTTTACATACATGCATATACATCTCCATTTTAGAGATACATTATAGTATTATACTGATTATCACACCGGAGGGTTTAAGGGGACACCCCCACCCGCTCACGGTGCTTCATTTTACAAACATTACAAGGCAGATATCCTACCACAACGACCACCTCCAGACCACGACTCGGCGACTCCGACATGACGTCACTTTCGGTTCCCCGGACACGACACGATATGATCACCACATTTTTGGCGTGATCAGTTTGGTTCCGTTACCGGGAAATACTTTATCATGTTCATCGCGCCTTGTTGCGCTCATGTTCCCTGCTCAAGTTTACTCGCGACTGAACTTCATATTGTTCTCTCGTTCGAGTTTACTCGTGGCCAAGCTTTATATTGTCCTCACGCTAGAGTTTACTCGCGGTGAGCTTCATATTGTGCTACAGCTCGGCATTGCAGTTACGCTCGACATGAATTTCACGTTGTGCTCCAGCTTGGCATCGAAGTTATGCTAGGCAGAAGCTTCATGTTGTGCTCCAGCTCAACATCGCATTTACTTTCGACACGAGCTTCTATTAGTGCTGAGCACATTACGCTTCCCGAGCATCCCATCATGCTTGTTCATCAGCATTTCCGGCTACACTCGGCATGAGTTGTATATCTTGCTCCAACTCGGCATCGTCGACGCTCTCAGCACGAGCTTTATATTATTGTTGAGGATCGATACATTACGCTCCCATTGAGTTTAATATCACACAACATCACAGTTACGCACTGAACATGAGCTTAATTCATAATATTCACGCGTTTGAGATGGTTATGCTTCTTCCTGAGCGTCTTGTCATGCCTTTACATCAGCATTGCTACTACGCTCGGCCTGAGCTTCATATTACACTCATACACCGAGGAAGAATAAGGCACTGGCGCCCATCTAAGATCCTCCCACGATGAGGAAGAACAAGACCCTAGTGCCCATCTAAAATCCTCCCACGATAAGGAAGAAAAAGGCCCTAGTGCCCATCTAAAATCCTCCCACGATGAGGAAGAACAAAGGCCCTAGTGCCCATCTAAAATCATCCCACATCGAGGAAGAACTGGGCCTCAGTGCCTCTTACACCTACTGCCTCTTCGAGATGCCGAGTAGAGATTGGTCTCCTAGTGCCTCTTATACTTACTACATCCACATAAACATTTCATACAAACATATAAGTACATATAGACAAGCATACATTAAAAAGTTGCTAAAAACATGCATCCTTCATTCATCATTCCATAAACATAAAAGTAAAACCTTCGACGACGGAATACTTATTTCAAAAAATATATTGATGAGAGATTGGGCTCCTAATGCCCCCTCATATATACTCGCACGCGGAGGAGAGATCTTATTATGGCCGTATGCATGGCTTGGTTTTCTTGAAGATCCTCGTCACGCCGAGGAGAGATCTTATTATGGCCTTATGGCTCCGTTTTCTTGAAGATCCTCTTCACGCCGAGGATAAATCTTATTATGGCTTTATGGCTCGGTTTTCTTGAAGATCCTCGCCACGCCGATAAGAGATCTTATTATGGTCTTATGTCGAGGACTACATATCTTATCTTTATACCTATTCTCGCCAGTCGAGGTCTAATTTGCCAATCAAGGATCAATTATACACAAAGGTTCCTTGCCAAGGTTCAAAATTCAGCTGCATAAACTATTGGAAATTCAAAGCAAAACCTCAAAACCCTCAGCATCACAAGAAAGAACTACGAGCAGATTGTACTCCGTACCATTGATGTCGGCCACGACGGATAAGGAGTGGGGGACTACAGATATGCACCAAAATAAAGGGCTCAAAAGATAGCCCAAAAGAGTACTCCAAAATTATACTTAGAAGAATGAGCCAAACCCATACCCGAAAGAGGGGCCCAAGCCCAACATGGAAAGACCATTTATATAAATATGAGGAAACTTCCTATTGCAGGGGACTTCTGCCAGAAGAATGAGAGAATAGGGACTACTCACTCCTTAATCTTCTCCTCCCCCTCACGGTTTACATACATACATATACATCTCCATTTTAGAGATACATTATACTAATTATCACACCGGAGGGTTTGGGGGGAACCCCGACCCGCTCACGGTGCTTCATTTTGTAGACATTACAAGCCAAATATCCTACCACGACGACCACCGCCAAACCACAACTCCGACGACCCTGACATGACGTCACTTTCGACACCCCGGACACGACACGACAAGGTCACCACATTTTTTGCTTGATCAGAGAGGTAACTTGAAAAATATTAATAACATTCAAATGTAGAAAAATAAAATAGAAAATTTGTAGGCATATCTTATTGCATTAGTAAAAAATAAAAAACCATATCTAATGATGTGTAATTTTGTTTAAAAATATGAAATACAATAATAACTATCGTTCGATTTAAAAAATATAAGAAAAAGAGAGGAATATATATATATATATATATATATATATATATATATATATATATATATATATATATACATATATATATTTCTAAAGCATCTATGTGGAAGTTTTAAAAACTTTTGGTTTTTTAGCCATTAGCTAATAATAATACATAATAATAATCAATATGATAACGGGTATTAGTATTAATATATATAACTTCTTCTATTGTCAATAGTAGAAGACTTATTTTAAAAAAAATTCAATTAACATTACTTCTAACCAATGTGGGATAAAACTCTTCAAGGTTAGATATTACTTCTAATGACTTACTTTTAACA
Source organism: Codonopsis lanceolata (assembly GCA_013146195.2). Taxonomy (NCBI): domain Eukaryota; kingdom Viridiplantae; phylum Streptophyta; class Magnoliopsida; order Asterales; family Campanulaceae; genus Codonopsis; species Codonopsis lanceolata. The sequence continues at coordinate 32,026,147 of CM028377.1, read as the reverse complement.
TCATATTTTAAGCTTTGATATCTTATTCATCCAAAACTTGATTTGGACAAATAAATATATTATTTCAATGTTCTTGCCGAGTAGAACACATTTGCACAAGTACTTTTGTCAACAAACAAATGACACGTAAAGAAATTTGTGCCTCAAGTTGCACAATTTCTTTCACTAAAAACACTATTTTTTTAATAAGTATTATATTTGAAGTTTTGATATCTTATTCATCCAAAACTCGATTTTGTCAAATAAATATATCATTTCGATGCTCTCGCCGAGTAGAACACATTTGCGCAATTACCTTCGTCAACAAACAAATGACACGTAAAGAAAATCGTGCCTCAAGTTGCACAATTTCTCTCAATAAAAACACTAATTTTTTTAAACAAGTATTATACTTTAAATCTTGATATCTTATTATCCAAAACTCGATTCAGACAAATAAATATATCATTTTGATGCTCTCACCGAGTAGAACACATTTACGCAATTACCTTCGCCAACAAACAAATGACACGTAAAGAAATTCGTGCCTCAAGTTGCACAATATCTTTCATTAAAAACACTAATTTTTTAACAATAGAAGAGATGTATCACACATTGGTTAGAAATCGATGTTGGTTTTAAAAATACTGTTATTAAGTACCAATAGAAGAAATGCATAAGACATTGGTTGGAAAAGTGATGTTGATTTTAAAGCTTCCACATGGATGCTTTAGAATGAAAATTTATCCAAAGGTGGTGAGGTGACACAACCATAGTGCTCCTACATATTATATATATATATATATATATATATATATATATATTGGTTTTCTAGCCATTAGCTAATAATAATACATAATAATAATCAATATGATAAGAGGTATTAGTATTATTATATATAACTTCTTCTATTGTTAATAGTAGAAGACTTATATTTAAACACGTTTACAACTAACATTACTTCTAACCAATGTGGGATAAAACTCTTCAAGGTTAAATATTACTTCTAATGACTCATTTTTAACATCATACTTTAAGCTTTGATATTTTATTCATCCAAAACTTAATTTGGACAAATAAATATATCATTTCGATGTTCTTGCTAAGTAGAACATATTGGCACAATTACTTTTGTCAATAAACAAATGACACATAAAGAAATTTGTGCCTCATGTTACATAATTTCTTTCACTAAAAACACTAATTTTTAAATAAGTATTATACTTGAAGTCTTGATATCTTATTAATCCAAAACTCGATTTTGACAAATAAATACATCATTTCGATGCTCTCACCGAGTAGAACACATTTGCGCAATTACCTTCGACAACAAACAAATGACACTTAAAGAAAATCGTGCCTCAAGTTGCACAATTTCTCTCAATAAAAACACTAATTTTTTTAACAAGTATTATACTTTAAGTCTTGATATCTTATTATCTAAAACTAATTGATTTGGACAAATAAATATATCATTTTGATACTCTCACCGAGTAAAACACATTTACGCAATTACCTTCACCAACAAACAAATGACACGTAAAAAAAATTGTGCCTCAAGTTGCACAATTTCTCTCAATAAAAACACTAATTTTTTTTAACAAGTATTATACTTTAAGTCTTGATATCTTATTATCCAAAATTCGATTTGGACAAATAAATATATCATTTTGATGCTCTCACCGAGTAGAACACATTTGCGCAATTACCTTTGCCAACAAACAAATGACACGTAAAGAAATTCGTGTCTCAAGTTGCATAATTTCTTTCACTAAAAACACTAATTTTTCAACAATAGAAGAGATGTATCCTACATTGGTTAGAAATTGATGTTGGTTTTAAACATACTATTATTAAGTACCAATAGAAGAAATGCATCATACATTGGTTGGAAAGTGATGTTGATTTTCAAAACCACTAGAAAACCAAAAGTTTTTAAAGCTTCCACATGAATGCTTTATAATGAAGATTTATCCAAAGGTAGTGACGTGACATAACCATAGTGCTCCTCAAGAGATATATATAGATTTGATAAAAAAAAACTTTTACCATTATTACCAATAGAAGATGTATATCTCACATTGATTAGAAAATGTTGAGTTTAAATTATTTTATATTATTACCAATAAAAGAGATGTATAACACATTGTTTAAAAAGAAAATGTTAGATTTTAAAGTCTTTAGACTAAAGACTTTCATTTTTACAAGAGATGTATATCACATGCTTACAAAATATTCTACTATTATTACCAATAGAAGAGATGCATCACACATTGGTTAGAAATTAATGTTTGTATTAAAAATACTATTATTAATTACTAATTGAAAAGATGTATCATACATTGGTTAGAAAGTGATGTTGGTTTTCAATTTTTTTTGATAAAAGATTTCTATCATTATTACCAATAGAAGATGTATATCTCACATTTGTTAAAAAATGATGTTGATTTTTAATTATTTTAGATTATATAAAGACTTACTATTATTAGCAATAGAAGATATATATCACACATTTGTTATAAATTGATGTTGGTTTTAAATTACTATTATTACCAATAAAAGAGATAAATCTTACATTGGTTAAAAAGTTATGTTGATTTTAAAAGTCTTTAAATAAAAAGACTTCTACTTTTATCATTAATAAAAGAGAAGAGAAGAGGTATATCCCATTATATAGAAAGAGATGTTGGTTTTAGATTTTTTTTTTTTTGATAAAAAACTTCTACTACTATTACCAAATGATGAGATGTATTACACATTGGTTAGAGAGTGATGTATGTATTAAAAGTTTTTTTTATAAAAGACTTAATACCAATAAAAAAAATATGTATTTCACATTAGTTAGAAAAGTAATAATGGTTTAAAATGTTTTTTTAGATAATGTACATCGCATTGGTTACAAAGAGATCCACATTATTTACAAACATATATTGGTTATAAAATTCATATATAAACGAATTTTTATGTTATTATCAATACAAGAGATACATTACACATTGTTTACAAAGAGATGTTGATTTCAAAACTATTTAGATAAAATACTACTACTATTATTATTTTTATGTTATAACCAATAGAAGAGATGTATCCCAAATTGTTTAGAAAGAGATGTTGATTTTAAAAGTTTTTATATAAAAGACTATTATTATTACTATAGAATAATATATCTCACATTTGTTAGAAATTAATTTTGGTTTTAAAAATACTATTATTACCAATTGAAAAGATGTATACCACATGGTTAGAAAGAGATGTTTGTTTTAAAAGTCTTTAGATAAAAGTCTTAAACTTTTATTACCAATAGAAATAGAAAAGAAGTATCTCACATTGTTAGAATATGAAAAAGGTGTATCTTACATTGTTTAGAAAAAGATGTTAGTTTTAAAAGTCTTATAGTAAATACTTTTACTCTTATTACCAATAAAAGATATGTATCTTACATTCTTTAAAAATAAATGTTGGTTTAAAAAGTCTTTAGATTAAAGACTTTTTTGTTACAAATAGAATAGATGCATGTATTTCACATTGGTTACAAAAGTATTCTACTATTATTATCAATAGAAAAGATGTATCACACATTGGTTATAAATTAATGTTGGTTTTAAAAATACTATTATTACCAACAGAATAGATGTATCATACATTTGGTAGAGAGTAATGTTTGTTTTTAAAGTCTTTAGATATAAGACTTCTACCATTATTATCAATAGAATATGTATATCTCACATTGGTTAGAAAGTGATGTTGATTTTTTAATTTTAAATAAAAGACTTTTACTATTATTACTAATAGAAGAGATATCATACATTTGTTAAAAAATGATGTTGGTTTTAAAAGTTTTTAGATAAAAGACTTTTATTTTTATCATCAATATAATAGAAGAGATGTATCTCACATTATTTAGGAAGAGATGGTTATAATTTTTTTAAAATAAAAGACTTCTACTATTATTACCAAATAAGGATATGTATTATACATTAGTTAGAGAGTGATGTTGATTTTAAAAGTCTACAATTATTAGTAATAGAAGAGAAGTATTTCACATTGGTTATAAAAGTGATATTGGTTTAAAAAGTTTTTAGATGATGTATCTCACATTGGTTACAAAAAAATGTATCTCACATTATTTAGAAATGAGTATTTATTATAAAAGTCATTAGATAAAGATATCTTTTGTTATTACCAATAGAAAATATGTATCTACATTATTTAGAAATAAATGTTGGTTAAAAAGTCTTTTATCTACTACTATTATTACTAATAGCAAATATGTATACCACATGGTTAGAATGTGGTGTTGGTTTTAAAGTCTTTAGATAAAAGACTTAAACTTTCATTACCAATAAAAATATAAAATAAGTATCTCACATTGTTTAAAAATGAATTATGATTTTAAAAGTTTTTAACAAAATAACTTCTAATCTAATATTATTATCAACTTAAATGTTAATTTTAAAAGTCTTTAGATAAAAAATTACTATTATTATTAATACAAAATATGTATCTCACGTTAGTTAGAAACTTATATTAATTTAAAAAGTATTTAGGTTAAAAAATCATTTAATATTAGTAACAATGTATAAAAAATTATAACCATGGAAGAGATTAACAATCTAATCACAATATCCAAAAGTTATATTATTATTACAAAAAATATATATATCTCACATTGTACCCGTGCGGAACACGGGCTAAATAACTAGTATAAGTAGTTTGAAGAAAAAAACTATGGCTTGTTTTTGCTAACATAATCAAATTTGAAATATTTATTAATGAATGTAGAATACAGTGAATAATTAATTTTGTAGTGAAAATAATCTCTTCCTTTATGTAATTTATGACAAGTATTAAAGAAGGGGGTAGTTTTGTCTATGTAAGCTTAACTTTATAATCATGTAGTGGATGAGTAAATAATGTAGTAGAAATAGCCTCTTCCTAATAAAAGGCTTAGTTAGTAATACACGGTACATGTATATTATGTTGAAAAATACGTATGCGTTTAATATAAACTAGATTTTATATCCGTGCATATGACAGGACGTCAATATGTGATGGTGTGAGTATTCAAATAAATTAATATATAGGGGGAATAATTTCGTCTCTTCAACATCTGTGATTGGATCGTATAATCGCTTATTGTAGGGCTTAGGTTAGTTGTCACATTTTTGGCAATAAAGTCCTTCATGGACTATGATTTAATTAGGTAATTTCCTTTTTTAAAATTACAATTGTAGTCCCTTATGGAGTAGGATTTACTTTATTGTTTTCTTTAAGGATTAGGGTTAGTTTCTAGTATAAATAGGGATTTACTTTTAAGTATTTTGCAGTGTTGAATTTTGAGAAAAAGTAATAAAAAAGAACGAAGAAATTTGTTCAACTATCGTTTGTTATTTTCTTAGCGGCTAGCAAGTAATTCACAAGAGATCTTTACGTTAGATGAGTGAATCCTAACCAGTGAACCATCCATCTCTACCCATTCCGCAATTATCCTTTTTTATTCTTTATTTTTATTATAGTTTGGGGCTGTTTAAAGCCAAAGTTTGGACAACCTGTTTTGTTGAAGGGGAATTCGGCCAACTTGTGTTGTTGGTTGGGTTTTCACGTATCAAGTGGTATCAGAGCAAAGGCATCCACGAATTCCAACTTTGTGGACGATCATGGAAGACAATGGAGCATGGTTCGATCAAGAAATACGAAAGTTGCAACATGAGGTATAACGGTTTAGTACAAGATTGGGAGACGCGGCTGCCACACAAAAAAATGGTGAAGAAGGCAGCAGCTTCAAAGGAGTTTTATGGCTCCAAAACCTGTTCCAGGGCTATGAGTTTAAGAGGTACTCATGCCTACAAACTCAAGTCAAAAACCATCTTCCCCTCATATGTTTTTGATTGTTTGAAGTGTGAAGGGTATCGTCATCTTCCATCAGTTTGTCCCTTTGGAAGAGTATTGACCGATGAAGAACTTTGTGAGGTAATCAAATGGGAAGATTTGAAGCTAGCCGAATGGAAACTTGCAATAGAAAGGGAAGAAAAAGAAGAAAATCTTACAAAGGAAAGAATTGAAGAAGAAAAGATTACAAGAGAGAAGCTCGAAAGAAAAAAGATCAAGTAAGAAGAACGTGAAAGAGAAGAAGAGAAATGGCTTGCAAAAGAAAAGCTTAAGAAATAAATACTTGAAAGGGAAGAAGTCAAGAAGAAGGAGCGTGAAAAGATGGAAAGCAAAGAAGAGAGGCGACTTGCAACAGAAAAGCTTGCAAAGGAAGAACGTGCAAGAGAAGAAGAAAAGCTAGTACACGTGTACAAAGATCCATATGACATTAGAAATGCAAATCCTTCTACATCAAGGATTCAACATTCATATTTAAAGGTAATTTCATTGGAAGAAAAGGGGATGTTTTATCGCGAAGAAAACAACCTATGGTCGAAATTGAGGTCAAGGATGGGAAGTTGCAACCCCTAAAAGTTTTGTCTACCAAGGTATGTTATATTTCCTTTCAAATTCATGTTCACAGACATCTCTCTATAGTGGTTTGCATGGTATGGAAGGAAAAACGGGATTGTGCATTAACATGGAACTCCTATGTTTTTAAATTACCTTGGAAAGTCTGATGGAAGACAAGGATGATGGGTATGTAGGCTGCTTTGATTCAAAGAAAACAACTCATTACTTGTGCTATCAAGAAGGTTAGGAATTTGAAAGTTGACAATTTCCTATATGCTAAAATGTGTTACACTATGGTGCAAGTTTTGTTTGATAGAGGTTGGTACGCAGGGCTGAATAGTTGGTCTCTTTGTGGATCACTAACATGGTATTTAGCATGGGCTAATTTGGGTTTTTTCTTGCATTGAAAGACAAGGGAAAAATGAGTTTAATTACTAGTTTGGAGAGAGATACACGGCGGGTTGGGACTGTTTTGGATGAAGAAATAAAGCTTGGAGTTGTTTACAAAGACACATGGTTGGGAACTGTTTCAAGCAAAGATGATAGGCACAGGGTTGTTGCATCACCAAAGGAAAACTTCGTTACGGGTACTACAACTGATGCTACACAATTTGGTCTTGGATCGTTCCTTGCGGTTTATAGGATATCTGGGCTTACGTGAAGGTATGATCTTGTTGAGACCTATCAAAAGAAGAACACCTTAGAAGGAATGCAAGGCAGGGCCTCGCGAAACCTCTCAAGCGTGAGAGTAAGTATTAAGCATATAGAAAGCAAAATGACAGGGTTTCAGTGTATAAAAGTGTGCGTACCTTTCAAATGTAACTTTGTGAAGTATATATAGCCCCTTTTTGGAGTGAAATCTGGGCTAAATTATTATTATGGAGAAAATTTAGGCCTTTATGACCATAAATGCGGGTTAACCCCGTAACTGACGGAGTCATGGCTTGAATCTCGGGCTTGGGAGTTATCTGCCAGTTAGGCTCGGGATGAATATCTCGTTTATTCGAGCAGCCCTGCTCCCTGCTCGGTGATTGGTAAGAAGACTCCTTCTCGGGATATATGTAGGATGTTTACCTCCGGTTATCCTGCTCGGGTGACCTCTTTCCAGATCCCTAACATCCACGTGCCTATCACGTGGTGACATATATGCTTGGCTTGTGACCAAGATTTGGGTCGAGCTCATCAGTGGCCCCCTGCTCCCTATCCGGCGAGTATTTATGCTCGGTGCAAGGAGCATGGTGGAACTGTGTGAAGGCTTGAATTGGGGGAGTTTATTTTTGTTGTTTGGGGGATTTTTGTTGTGGCGAAGTGAGGGGAGTTGCTTTGTTGGTGCACGGCGTGAAGCGAAAGTGAAGTCAAAAGCGAGGTGACGAGGGGCTCAGTCATGATGATTTGCGTATTTTCGAGGCGGGCATTAATGACGGGCTTGATCAGGTGCTTCGCAGCCGCCATAGTTTGAACTTGGGAAGGTCGTGAGCGCATGATTTGGGCGCCTTTTCCCCAAATTTTGCCTATGAAAGGGGAAAACCTAAACCCTTTGTCTTTTTACTACCCTCTTGCCTTCAAGTTCTCTATACTTCGCGTTATTTCCATTGATTCCTCCGGCGGTGATTCTTCCGGCTAACAAGAATTTCTTCTTCGGTTCGATCATTTCGGCCATTTCAGGCAAATCGATCCTCAAATGTGCAAGTAAGTTTGCTCGTCCTAATTCCTCCTCCTTTGTTTCGCATTTGAAATTCATTTTAAATTTCTAGTTTTTCTGTATGTTCTTCATGTTCATGCTTTCTGGGTAGATTCTTAGGACTTTGTGTCTAGATCTGGGAAGTTTACAGCGAGATCGAGGAGAAATCTTCAAGGAATCATAGGTTTTCTGGGGCTTTAATCAAGATATTCCTCGATCACTTGTAGGATGTCTTCTCCCTTTCGACTTTTTGACGATAATTCTGACCACGAGCAAGAAGCTTATGATTACGACCATGGTGCCCAAGAACATCATGCACCAACAGTCGAGCGGTGGATCGGCGTACATATTCTGAGGAAGGAATACCGGGGAAGCGGCGGTCACGGTCGAATTCCCCTTGAAAGGGTTATGAATGATGTGACCACCGTTCAGGATGAGGTGGATGAGGCGAGCTAAAGTGGGATCCCCAGGATGGGCGACCTCGAGTAGGACCGAGACATCGGAATGAAGATTACTACAACCTGAGTTCACTTGCTCATTGGGAGTCAATTTATTTCGGTTTAGAGAAGTCGAAGCTGATTCGGTTGATTGGGATCTTTGAGGGAGGATTATCGAGGAGTTCATATGAGTCAGAAATGACTCGCGCTCAGATGAGAAGCAAAACGAAGAAAATAGTTTTCTTCTTACGATTTTTTCGCGTCGGGATGCGCTTTCCATTGGATCCCTTCATCATCGAGTTCGAGTTAAGGGAAACTAATAAGGGAAACTAATGTGTTCCATGTGACCTCGACTCACACGATACTAATCTAATCGCCGCGACTTGCTTAAGCTGGTTGGTTTTGAACCCGGAGATGACTATACTCTTAAAACTCTTCCAATTCATCGGGGATAAGAGATCGGGCGGATTGGATTCGGTTCGAAATTTGGGGCTTTGAAGTTGTTCACCAGAGTTTCCCCGTAAAGGTCGACAAGTGGGATAAGAGGATCATTGTCGTGAAATCACGGGTTGGGTGGCCATTTGCCTAACCCATGAAATGAAACCTCGACCTTTGATCGACATCTTTACCTTCACTAGAAAGGATAGGTGTATGGCGATCTTGAAAACAGCGTTAGGGAGTGCCGAGCGAGGTCAGCGATGGTTGATTGATTGGAAATCAATCGTGCGAGGATCGAGAATCTTGTGTCGGCGGGATGTATCTGCTCAGTGGAGCTCCCGTGGAGTGTGGAGCCCTTGATCACCGTTGCACAGAGCACGCCCATCCTTTTGGGGGACTTGTCATGATCACAGGTTCCCCAGTGAGTGCGAGTTGTGCGGTCTAGGGGGAGATTGTACTCCTCGGTTTGATTTTGATGATGCTGGTATTTGCTTTTACTATTTTGATCATTGTAAAAGTATATCTTGATGTTTTCTAATTTGTTTCTTTTTTCCTGACAGTGGTGAAAGATATATTTAGGCGGAAAGGCCGACTTCAGCGAGGTCGTTATACGCCAGTGAGTTGATAGAAGCGCAGCGGCTTGCCTGCCTTCTTTACCCAAGGCTTCTTTTTCTGAAAGAAGCAGGAAATCATCTCGGGCTCCTGGCTCCTCCTCGCTCGAAATCTCCTTCCTGTGCTTGACAACCAAGCACTCCTCTCGGAAGAGACCACCATGGTGATTCTGGCGGGGAGGTCGGAGCATCCGATCATGGACAGGGGAGGATGAACCCCAAGAAACAATTCCTGAGCAGGAGGTCTGGTCCTTTGCCCTCTGAGTCCCTCTCCCATCATTCCAACGCCCCCGGTCACAAGGCTGCCACCTCCCCCTCCTCGACGTGAAGAGCCACTACAGAGTGGTACACCTAGTTGGTTGAGAGCCAACTTTATGATGCCCGTATCCCGAGAAGGGGTTAGGGCACTGGTGAACGAGGTCGTTGCCGTTCCCCCCCTCGAAGGGATCAACATTCGTGATCGGGGAACTATGAGTGCCGCTACCGATTCTCAAGAGGGTCGTCCCAACCGACAAGATCTGGGATGTGAGGTGAACTCCGAAACAACCTTGCGGCGTTATTGGGATCTTAAACTCCGGCAGTGTCTGTTCGGCAGTCAGGGGTGGCTTGTTAGAAGGTATGTTATGCAAGGTATGTTATGCACATTGTTTCATGAACATAAGTCATTAATGATGTATATCTCTTGCTCATTTGTGTTTTTGTTGTTTTGCGTAGCTTCACCTCAAGGTTACTCTTCTACACAAACGCCAAGCATTTAATACAAGGACAAATAAGGCCGGGTCTTGTTCGCAGAAGAGAAATGGCGATGAGGCGTAAAGCCCTCATATATAAAGAGGACTTGTTGGCCAAGGATAATGAGGTCCTTACCAAGGTTGTCGAGCTGACCAAGCTCGAGGAGGAGATCATCCTTTGAAGGCCCGGTGGAGTTTGCCCAAAATGGGAGTAGCTGCCGAAGACCTTGAGCGAAGGAAAAATGGAAGATGCCGGGTTGTGGTGAAGCGAGCAATACCAGCGAAGGCTTGTGAAATTGGTCACAGCCGGGGCTAACTGAAGAGTTTAATCGGCCGTCTTGGCGGCTAGTAGATCGTTGTGAAAGAAAGGTCCCTACTATCGAGGTGGTAATCATGTTCTTTATCTTGGAAACAATACCGCGGCCGAACAGTGAGTTTACGCTGTCACCCGATTCGGAGCAGCCAGATACATGTGTAGTCCCCACTATTCCTGCGGTGTAATCACTGGTGTTCAGATATCGGGCGAGCAAGCAAGCCCAACTTTGGAAAACGCCGACGAGCTTTGATCCCATGTGGGAATTTTCACCCCGCGTGAAGATGGCCCGGAATGGGGATCTGTGGCCATCCCTTACAACAAGTGCCCCGGGATGCTGGTGCCCCTGATCTCGCCGCCATGGGGCGCCCGCGGATAGGAGTGCGGTGCTTTGCGACACCATTCCACCTCCCTTGTCACCCTCCCTTGTCAGGGATGGCGAGAAATTAAAAAGGCAAAATCACAAAGTGGTAGTTGTTAAAGCGCGTTGAATACGCTTGGGTACGCCTGGATTTCGATTATGGGGATGCGGGTTAAAGGGGATAACAGCATCACCCTTTCATTCACATCTTCCCTTGTTTAGGGGAAAATGGAAAGTGCAAGAAAGGATGTTGCGGGCCCCGCTATGAACTTTATGAAATTGTTTTAAGGCCTATTTCGGATCGCTATGAGTGCTTTGGGTTTTCTATATCAAGTTATCCTTTTTTAAGGGATACCAGGATATATGAATACATCACCCTTTCATTCTCACTTGTGTCATTCTCAAGAAAGGATTCTCCTCTTGCGATGCAGAAAAGTGCAAGAAAGGATGTTCAATGTGATCCAAAATGTGATCCAAAATGTTTTGATGAGTTGCCATCTTTATTTTAAGGAGAAAATAAAGAAGAAACCAAAAATAAAACCAGAGAATGCAAAAAACGGATTCGGAGGCTAAGTTACGAGTTGGGAAGGTGCTAGACACCCAACTCGCCCTTTCGGTCTCAAAAACATTTTTTGGCTAAAGTATGTTTTTTGTTATATTTATTCAGAAAATAAATAAAGCATTTAAGAGAGAGAAAAGAAAACAAATACATCTATGTCTACATTATTTACGGACTTGCAGCCGCCTCCTTCCAATAATTACAAATATACTTAAAAATATTTGGTCATAATAATGACTCTTTTTAATGCTATTTTTTAAATAAATTCGGGCAGCATAACATCTTATATTTTTACATTGGGCCGGATGAAAAATAACTTTTTTTGTAAAATAACACCCTTAAAGGCTCACCTTTTAGAGCGTGGTGTGCTCGCTCTCTCCATCTCGAGAGAGGGAGCCTTTTTTTTGCTTTCTTCTTCTTTGCTGCGGTTCGAGGCGGGAGTAGCGCTTCAGAAGGTTTCTTACAGGCAGATCAAATGGGCGAGCAAGCGCTGCGTTTTTCTTTGCTACGTGCTTCTTTGCTGGCGGAATCGAGGCAGAACAACTGCTTGTTTCTAGTGGATTTGACCTTTTTACTCGGGCAGAGAAACTGCTCTTTCCGAGATTTTTGGACCGGGAAAATAGTGTGGATACTTAGTTAGGGGGGCTAAGGATCACTTTAACCAGTTGATTTTGCGTTTCGAGGAGTTTTGGCAGAGCTTCGAGGCTTTATAGGAGGGGGCGCTCACTATCTCATGATCGCTCACTATTTTCACAGCGTAACCACAACGCTGAAAGCTTTGGGCTTTTTTCATTGTGTTGAAAGCGAACCCCGGGGCCACTATTTATAGGCTGAGAGAGGGACTCCGCGATCATTACTTTTTCTTCTTCGTGTTGCTTTTGCTTATACCGCGTGTTGAATAATTTGTGCAATGCGTTAAGTTTGGGCACACTGTAGCACAACTGTAGCACTTTGGGCGCCACTGTAGCAATTTTGGGTGTCGGAACCACTCATTTTGGGCATCGCGCCAGAGGTTTCTTTTGGCCGCGCCAGTCCTCCAATCTTCAGCCACTTTTGACACTTTTAGTCCCTGCATTTTACTGTTTTGCGCATCCTGCTTTGTCTTTTGCATTTTTAAACCCTGTAACTTGACATTTGTTAAGTTTTAACAGGTCTTGATATCGCATGTCAATGTTACGTACCAGGGGTACGAAATTGGGGTGTCTACAGGATCATCGCGAATAATGACCGGGAGAGTGATGAGCTGGAATGGATCCCTCCCACTCCGTTGGCCAATAACGTGGTTGACCAGATGAACGTCATTTTTTAGCGTGAGGCCAACGATGATGTGGATGAGGATCCTGCTCCCTAGCCTGCCGGCCCCGTGGTAATAGACGTCGAAGATAATCAGGCTGCTCCCTCTACTGGCATGGAAACAAACCTGCCTCCTCCTCTTCCTCTTCCTCCCAACTTGCAATATAAAATTGACAGAATCTTCGCCGAGCTTGAAACGTCGGGAAGGACCACTGAGCAAGGAGGAAATTAACATATTGTAATAGTTTTTGTAATAGGTTTCTTCGAATGTAATCTTTTGATGATAATGAAATGAAGACTTTTTGTTTATAGATGTGTGTGAATGCTCGTTGTTACTTGTTTATTTTTATTTTTACACTTGGTAAAAACAAAAGTGTTATCAGGCAGGGCCCCTTCTGCTAATTTGACAGGCATCCAATTAATTGTCATTTGCTCGATTTATCGGGCAGAATTGGTTTGGCCGCGTTAACTGGACATGGCCCTTGGTTCAATAAACCGTTAACTTATTATTCAAGCTGGATATTTGTTTGAATGAGATTTTTCTCCCCTTGTCGCCACAACAAACAAAGCCGTCAAACAATATCGGGCAATGGGTTGTCCCCCTTCTCATGTCGAGGCATTCAAACTAAAATATAAATCGGATAGGGCCCATCTTTGCTCGATTTATCGAACAGAGTTATGTTTATAGTAGTTTGAGAATATTTTTACTTTTGACGGACATGATTCAAATTTCTCAATCACCGAAGAAATAATTTTCAAGTAATTTTGACCAAGAATATTCAAAATCCCTTAACGCAAATACAGAAGAACAAAGTAACTATTAAATTAATACCATCTTAATGGTAATATTTCTTTAAATGATCAGAGTGCCAAGGATGCTTTAAATGTTTGCCCTCTTGATTTTGTAAGGTATAAGTGCCCTCTCTAATGACTCATGTAACCTTAAATGGTCCCTCCCAATTAGGTGACAGTTTTCCTCGCTCAGTCATTTGTCTGTAACCGATTTTCCTAAGGACCCAATCTCCGACTTGAAATGCTCTTCCCCGAACCTTCCTATCATGATGAGCTTTAGCTTTCTGCTTGTAGTTAACATTCTGATGCAAGCTTCGAGTCTGCGTTCTTCGAGAAGATCAAGGTCGACTGCCCGGGCAACCTGGTTGTCCTGCTCGTTATAGTGAGCCACTCTGTAACTGGGAAAGGCTGTTTCTGTTGGGATTACAACCTCTGATCCATATGTGAGAGCAAAAGGTGTTTCACCTGTTGAGACCCTTACTGTTGTCCTGATCGACTATAAGACGGCTGGCAGCTCATCTGCCCACTTCCCTGCTCGATCGTCCAAATTTCATTTTAGAGGGTGCATGATTTGTTTGTTCGCGGCTTCTGCTTGTCCATTTCCTTGGGGATATGCAACTGAAGATTGCGAATGCTTAACATACATCCTGTTACATTCTGCAGTACATTTATCCGAGAACTGCGTGCCATGATCGGAGATAATAGCTCTGGGTAATCCAAATCGACACCAAATGTGGTCATGCACAAAGTTGATGATGTTGTTCTTAGTGATTGTAGCTAATAGCTTTGCTTCAATCCATTTGGTGAAGTAATCGATTGCCACTACTGCATACTTGAATTGAGATCGTGCCAGGGGAAAAGGTCTAATCAGGTCGATTCCCCACATGTCGAATGGCCAAGCAGCAACTACTAGCGTTAGTTCGGTTGATGGCAATCTGGTATGTCTGCAAATCTCTGACATTTGTCACATTTCGGCACATACTGGGCTGCATCTCTCCTCAGTGTAATCCAATAATATCCTGCAAACAAAATCTTTTGTGCCAAGGTTCGGGACCCTGGGTAACCCCCGCATTCTCCCTTGGCAAACCTCATAAAAGAGTTCTTGGGTCATTTCTGGTCGAACACAACGAAGCATCGGCCTTACCTTTGATAGCTTGTATAACACTCCTCCGACCACCGAGTATCAACAAACCTGGTTTCGGACGATTCTTGCTCGGTTTTTATCTTCTGGCAAAATTCTCTGCTCAATAAAATCCTTGTATTCATCGATCCAACACCTGCTCGCCGGCTCGATGTCCATTATCTGATCTTTGTCAACAGAAGGTGTTTCCAGGTGATCGATCATAACCGATGGCCTTAATGTCGAGAGTTCGTCCTCTGCTATCTTGGAGAGGTAATCTGCTCTCATATTGTCTGACCGGTCGATTATAATGATTTCCCAGAACTTGAAATCGTTCAAGATTCCTTTGACTAATTCACAATATTTGACCAAGGTAGGATTATGAACTGCATACTCCCCTTGTACTTGGTTTACTACCAATTGTGAATCCGAGTACATTGTAACAGAATCAATGTCCATGTCCAACGCGAGCTCAAGTCCGGCGATCATGGCTTCATATTCGGCTTGATTATTAGAGGCTTTAAACTTGAATCGAAGAGCCATCTCGAACTCGTTAGCCTGATCGGGTGTAACCAATAAAATGCCTGCTTCGCTTCCTGCCTTACTTGTTGCACCATCTACGAACAATTCCTAGCAGTGTGCTGGCTTGATCTTAATTTTTTTTTTCTTGTTCAGCACGTAAATTTTTGGTCGGGACGAACTCTTCTTCATGGTTGGAAAAACTTGTTTCCACCAAGAAGTCCACTAATGCCAGTGCCTTGATAGCCCTTCTCGGCTGATAATCTATGTGAAATTCTGTGAGCTCGATGGACCAGCCAAGCATTCTTCCCGAAGAGTCGGGCTTGTGCAATATTTTTCGTAGTGGTGAGTCAGTGTATACAATTATCACATGTGCAGAAAAATAGGCTCGTAGTTTCCGAGCAGCAATGACGAGAGAGTAGGCCAAATTTTCTATATTAAAATATCAAATCTTTACTGGAGTGAGAGTTTTAGACACATAATACACAGGTTTTTGAACATTTAACTCCTCCCTAACCAAAACAGCAGCCACAGCCTGGTCTGTGGCAGCCAAATACAAGTATAAATTCTCACATGTTTTTGGGTTGCTCATCAAAGGCGGTTCGCCAAGATATTTCTTGAGTTGCTTGAAGGCTTCATCACATTCCTCATTCCACTCAAAATTCTTGTTGCCGCGGAGAACTTTGAAAAAGGGCAGACATCACTCAGCTGAACGGGAAATGAAACGATCAAGAGCAATGATGGTTCCATTCAAGCGCTGTATTACCTTGATGCACCTAGGTTGCTTCATGTCGAGCAAAGCCTGAATCTTTTTCGGGTTGGCTTCGATCCCTCTTTGGTTAACCATGAATCTCAAGAATTTACCAGCTCGAACTCCGAACACACATTTGCTCGGGTTTAGCTTCATGTTGTGCTTTCGCAGATTAGCGAAAGTTTCCTCCAAGTCTGTGTTGTGGTCTCTCCCTTTCGTTTTGATGACCATATCATCAATGTATGCCTCCATGTTTCGGCCAATTTGTCGTCCAAAAACTTTGTTCACCATACGCTGATAAGTAGTCTCAGCGTTCTTCAGCCCAAAGGGCATCATCTTGTAATAGTAGAGACCGCGAGCTGCCCGAAATGCGGTCAAAGCCTTGTCCTGCTCGCACATTTTCACTTGATGGTACCCGATGCGCATCAAGCGAAAGCATCTCGAACCCAGCGATAGCATCGACTAGCCTGTCAATGCGAGGAAGAGGGTAGCTGTCTTTAGGACAGGCCTTATTGAGATCCATGAAATCGACACACATCCTCCACTTGTCATTGCTCTTTTTCAACATTGCCACATCAGCAAGCCAAGACGGGTAATGAATTTCTTCGATGATGTCGGCTTTCAACAGCTTTTCCACCTCTACCTTTATTGCTTCATTTTTCTCTGAGGAGAATTGTCGAGGTCGTTGCTGAATTGGTCTGTATGTAGAATCCACACTTAGCCGATGAAGGGCTACCTCCTCGCTTACGCCCCTCATATCTTCCACAGTCCACGCGAACACATCGAGACTTGTTTTTAACCGCTCGATCAACCGTGCTTGCTCCTTAGGGGAAAGTGCAGTCCCAATTTTGATCTTACGCTGCGGAAGCGGGGTTGATGGCGATTTCTTGAGCTCATCTTATTTCGAAATTACGGCTCTCACGAACAATGGTGTGTCCATTTCAAAATTTTCATCTTTAGCTCGATTTCGACGAGCGGGCTTTGGCATTTCTTCAGCGGCCTTTTCCTGCTCGGTAATAGGCTCATCAATGTTCATACTTTCTGGGTGCGAGCATTCCCCCTCGAAATTCTTGCTATCTTGAGGGGCTTTCTGCAGGGTGATCTCTTTGGGAGTAGAAAGCATAATTTTACATTTTTCTTACGTGTCTCCCGAACATACTCTCACATTGCTTGGGGTTGGATGTGAAGAATTTCGATGCCACTGTTTGTATAAAATTTTGCTCGCTGGTGAGGTACTTAAGCTACCATCTGAAGCAATGCCATGAATGGAATGCCCATGATGGCATTGTATGGTGATTTTAAATCGATGATGAGGAAAGTTATGACTTCTAGCCTCGTATGCTCCCCATCACCTAGGTAAACTTCGGTCATTGTGCCCTTGACACCGACCTTGTGATTACGTGAAACCTTCGAGTTCCCAAATAGGGTTTCAAGCGAGCATCGGTGAGGCCGATCTCCTTGAACCAATTGTAATAGAACACGTCCGACATGCTCCGTATCTACGAGCACTCGATGCACTTGCCAATTGTTAATCAGAGCTGATATAACCAAAGGCTGCTCGGAAGCAAGGGTTGTGCTTGCTAGCTCACTGTGAGTGAAGTGGATAGTTTGCTCGCCAAAGCGAGTTACTGGTGGCATACTCATCACCTTTGACATCGAGTAAATGTGTTTTCCCAGTTGAGTCGAGTTGGGTTCTTCCTCAAGAATGGCGTTGACAACTCCATGTATTTGAGGGGCATTTCCCCTGTTTCCTCGTTTCTTCCCCGAGCAGGAGGATCGCGACGATTATTTGCATTGTTGTTTCCTTACTTGAACCTATCAAGACGTCCTTGATTGATCAAGTGTTGAATTTCTTTTTTGAGGATGAAGCATTCCTCTGTGACATGCCCCACATCGTTGTGATAAGCACAAAATTTTGTGCTATCCCGATACTGGGTTGTATCCGGATTCATGGGGTAGGGAGCAGGAAGATCATTTTGGATCTGCATCATGATTTCTTCTCTAGAAGTGTTCATGGGAGTGAAATGCTGCTCTCTGAATCGTTGAGTGGAATCAAAAGTCATGTTTCGATCTCTGTGAAAATTATTGTTGTTGCCCGAGCTAGGAGCTGCTGCTGCCACCGAGCTATTCTCTGCTTTCTCTTTGCCCTTTCCCTTTCGGTCAGCTTCCGTCGAGCTATATAGTTGAGCCCGAGCAAGCATCTCACCCTGAGTTGCCGGGGGATACATTACTAACTCCTGTTTCAGGCCCCCATTTCGCATGTTATTCAAAAAACAAAGTGTGACCTCCCTTTCCGTCATGCCTGTGACCTGTTTGAGCACCTTTGTGAATCGCTCCACATAACTGTGAGAGGATTCATCGACTCCCTGGACCACCTTGCAGAGATCGAAACAACTCTTCGGAAGAGCTCCGGTCGAACCAAATTCTGCTAAGAACTTTTCCCTCAAATCCTTCCATGCTATTATAGATCCTCTCGGGAAATGTCCCAGCCAGCTTTGAGCTTTTCCTTGAATAGCCCCTACAAATGCCTTCATTTTTAAGGCTTCATTGCTAGTTACCAGGCCGACATGTGCCTCAAATGAGCGTAACCAATCTCCTGCCCAGGTTTTTCCCAAGTATTTATCGAAATTTGGGAAAACAACCCCCTGTGCTGGAGGTGTGTTTTCGATCCAGTCCGCAAATGGACTACTATTTGTTGATCGAACCGTCCCATCAGGTCGGCGACTAGCCTCTAATCCATCCATTCTAGCCTGCATAATTTCTAAAACCTCAGCCATTGTCTGAGGTTGAGCTGGTAATGGTGTCGTTGGGATTACTACAGGCTAAGCTACAGCAGCCAGAGGTGCCTCAACCTGTTGTGCTTTAATCTGCTGGGGGACCCTTGGTGGTCTAAGGGCCTCATGATGATCTGCTCACCTGTCATGCTCGCGACGAGGTGATGTCCGACGAGATCGATGAGAATAATGGGACTAAGAGTGATATGAGCGTTCATGTTCATCTCTTCGACTCCATCTACTGGCAGGTTGTGACTCATCGACCATATTGTGTTCTCTGGCACGACGTTTATCTCGCCCACATATTTCCTCATGGATTTCTACCGCATGAGTACCATGATTGTGGCTGCCACCACTTTCTGCTCGATTTTGAGCTGGTGCCTGATCGATGGCCAAAGGGTGTCTATGTGGGGCATGGCTGCCGACACTAGGCACCTTTTCCACCATTTGTGGAATACTTGATCGTGTCTTATTTTAATTAATTCCTTGCAAGTGGACAAGACTATCATAGGACAGCTTGGGAAGCAAGGGTCGAACTACAGAGACAAGAAGAATACGAATAGCAAGAATATCGGTAGCAATTTTAAACTAAGGGGGGTTTGTTTATTGATTTTATCCAAACTAATTATTCTAATAACACAATAAATCTAATTTTTTTTTTTTTACAAAGGTTGGAGGGGACATAGACCGTACCCCAACCCTTAATTTTTTTTTTAAATATTATTTTTAATGCCTTGAAAGGCTACAATTATACATATATGATGCCTTTGGTATGGCTCGAACAATTGGTGCCTCTGGGGAAGCTTTGAACACCCGACCTCTCGGTTGAGAGTAGTTAAGTCCCAGGGTGCCTCTGGTAGGGCTTGAATACTCAACCTCTCCGTTAAGATAAGTGAGTAGCTAAATGGGGCCTTTGGATAAGGCTTGAACAACAACGATGCCTCTGAAGAGGCTTGAACACCCGACCTCTCTATTGAGAGTTGTAAAGTCCAGGGTGTCTCTAGTGAGACTCGAACACCCAACCTCTCCGTTAGGAGAAGTGAGCAGTACCAGTTGAGCTAGAGCTCGTTGGTACAATAAATAAATCTAATTAAACTACGCAATAATCACAGTTGTAAAGATCTAATGGAGGAGGAAAATCTAGGATTATGGTTTCACTTGTATCTACTCTATAGCTTATTTAGATAAAGTATCATTCAATAACTTGGGTTCGTTCACGAAAGATAGATATAGCCTGCCAAATTACCGTTCAGTCTCCATCTCCAAATAATTCATCCATTCTATATCCTAGGCACAAGAACATATGGATCCTAACTGTCACTTAGGTCATATATAGAACCTGACCCTAACTTATCACTCTCGTGTATCGATAGGTTCAATTTATCATGATGGTGAGCCAGTGTACGACATATGCATATGGCCGTGCAGGTATCCGCACCTCTAGGCCTTTATTACTTGCGATTACATTCATTTGTTCAAAGCGAGATAATAAAGGGGTTGATAAACACTATGATCAACAAGAATTGAATGAATAAAAATATATATTAAGCCATATATTCGATACAAGTTACCTCCCAACTCCTAGATTAATGGACGTTTAGTTCATCCTTGAAGATGAACTGCACAACGAGATGAATGAATACATGGATTGATCTTCAAAACTGTAATTACAACAACTAATCTACGTAATACAATCTAATTCCTAAGCTAAATCTATTTTCTAACACTTCTTGGACGTCCTTTGACTTTGGCTACCGTCCTTTATTTATACCAAGGGGTTGTAAGGGAATAGGAGGTTCAATTCAAGTCAAAAACCCCGTAAAGTCGGATCTGGGGACCTTGCAACCGCATTGGAGACTTCACCTTGCGTCCGTAAGGGTCTTGATCTGGCTCTTCGTTTTTCTGCCTACCTTGCGAAGGCAATGTATTTTGACCTTGCGGCCGCAAGGTGGCCAGAATGTCCTTTTTGCCTTTTTTCCAATGTTGCACTTTGCACCCCTCCTCGAAATCTTCACTAAAAGCTTCATAAATCTCATAAATTCACCTAAAACCCTGAAACTCATAAAATAGCTCAAAAACACATATCAGTAACCAAAAGCCTCGTAGAATTGCTCATTTTAAGTCATAAAGTACCCGATAAATAAATACGTCTATCAGTACTGATAACGGGCACAACTAGAATTAACTGTTCCTCTATGGGAACCAGTGGCTGACCCAACGCAGCCAATTGTTGGTTCAGTATGAACATCCTGTTTAGGTACTGAGCCTGATTGCGAAGTGCTTGAGCTTGTGCTTGTTCATTCAGCGGGACTGGCTCTGCCACTAGATTAAGTCGAGCAACCTCTCGACGCTGATTCAATTAGTCACGTAACTCGACCGAATTGGCTCCTTGTTGTTGCAACTGATTTCTCAAATCCTGCTGGGGATGGTCATTTGCTGGGATAAAACCAGCCTCGCTTGTTGGTGCATGCTGTGCTGCTGCATGTGATCTGGTCATTACTCCACCTATTGGGGGAAGCCCATTCCTTGGAAGCTGATCAGGTTGGGGAACCCCCTCAGGTCGGTTATTTATTGGTGGCCAATCTCCCTGATACACAGGCACATCCCCACTAACATTGATGCTTGCTCCAACATGTCATTTCCCATTCTTAGCCATGCTAACAAAATTTTCGATGAAATGAAATGAAGATTTTCTTTCCCGACAATGGAACCAAACTGATGCTACACAATTTGGTCTTGGGATGTTCCTTGCGGTTTATAGGATATCTGGGCTTACGTGAATGTATGATCTTGTTGAGACCTGTCAAAAGAAGAACACCTTAGAAGGAATGCAAGGCAGGGCCTCGCGAAACCCCTCAGGCGTGAGAGTAAGTATTAAGCTTATAGAAAGCAAAATGATAGGGTTTCGGTGTATAAAAGTGTGCGTACCTTTCAAATGTAACTTTGTGAGGTATATATGGCCCTTTTTGGAGTGAAATCCGGGCTGAATTATTATTATGGAGAGAATTTAGGCCTTTATGACCATAAATACGGGTTGACCGCGTAACTGACGGAGTCATGGCTTGAATCCCGGGCTCGGGAGTTATCTGCCAGTTAGGCTCGGAATGAATATCTGGTTTATTCGAGCAGCCCTGCTCCCTGCTCGGTGATTGGTAAGAAAACTCATGCTCGGGATATATGTAGGATGTTTACCTCCGGTTATCCTGCTCGGTTGACCTCTTTCCTAATCCCTAACATCCACGTGCCTATCACATGGTGGCATATGTGATTGGCTCGTGACCAAGATTTGGGCCGAGCTCATCAACAACTATAACCCCTTCAATTCAGAATTTTCCTTATGAAAAATTTGGGTTAAAACCCAACCTGCTAGTCGTATTTAGTAAAGAAGAAGTTGGGCGATGGGTGAAGTTTTTAAACAATTTCGCCTTGTCCATGACACACAAAGAAGGGAATGTGGAAGAAGTAGGAAACCCAGACACATTGGCAAGAGGGTTACTCAATTTAGCAAAGACAAGTGTTGCATTATTGGGTCTTCAATTAATTTCAGAAGATTGCAAAGAAGACTCGATATGGGGGAATGAAATAAGAGAAGCTATGATACAAGAATTCTTGGGTAAGGGCAGCGAAGCATGCGAGAGAGTTGCTGTCCAAGCATGATGATTCAAACAGGTTCAAAAATTGGCAAGGTAACAAAGCAAAACAATGGTGGCACAACAATGAGAAGGACCAAAGATTGAGGACAACAAATTTTCACGAAGGGGAGTTTGATACAGCTGTATGGATGAATTACCATAAGTGGAAAGACAAGCAAGGGGCCAATATTGAGTTGTGTACTATACGGCTCATAAGGGTTATTTTAGGGTTTAAAGGGGCTGTTATGGGATTGTGTATTGGACGAGTAGTGCAAGGAAAGAAGAGTGGGAGTTGCATGCATGGAAAGGGCACGGGTTTAAAGTGTGCAATAAGGAAGGCAATCGGGTTAGGGCTGTTTGGAGGATACTTAAAGAACGTGTTAGTAAAGAGGACCAAGACAGCTTGGATTATGCAAGGCACGAATACAAGGAGGGGTATAATAGACTACAACTATCCTAAGGAGTTCGTGGTACTTTGGCACAAGAAGCTTGGAAGTTACAAGGAAGTTGCCTTCAACATAGAGCACGACAAAGTGAAAGGAGGGCAGCCGCATAGAGTTCTCAAAAGAGCAACCAAAGGAATCCTTAAAGTTAAAGGAATCGCTTATTTTAGGGCTTAGGTTAGTTGTCACGTTTTTGGCAATAAAGTCCTTCAAGGACTATGATTTAATTAGGTAGTTTCCTTTTTTAATTACAATTGTAATCCCTTAAGTAGTAGGATTTACTTTATTGTTTTCTTTAAGGATTAGGGTTAGTTTCTAGTATAAATAGGGATTTACTAAATGTAATTTGTAGTGTTGAATTTTGAGAAAAAGTAATAGAAAAGAACGAAGACATTTGTGCAACTATCGTGTGTTATTTTCTTAGCGGCTAGAAACTAATTCACAATGGATCTTTACGTTAGGTGAGTGAAACCTAACCGGTGAACCCTCCATCTCAACCCATTCCGCAATTATCCTTTTTTATTCTTTATTTTTATTATAGTTTGGGGTTGTTTAAAGCCAAAGTTCGGACAACATGTTTTATCGAAGGAGAATCTAGCCAACTTGTGTTGTTGGTTGGGTTTTCATGTATAACCTTTGCTACTCTAAGAACTCGTACTATCATCTCTCATTATAATTCTGTTAATCGTTGCAGTATTGCATTACCCCATGACCTTCAACATTCTTGATGGAGGATTTAAGTTCACAAAGAGTAGAGGGGGTGGGGAGAGAGTAATGGAATACTATATACACTACATAGTACCGTGCGATGCATGGTTTTAATAGTTTTTTTTTTTGGTGAAAATTGTTTATAATAAGATGATTTTATAACCTTATAATATGTAATTAAAAATTTTAATTGGAAAACAAAACTAAAATAATGTAAATATTGAAATTGATCATATGAATGAGTAGTTGAAAGATTTGTGTAAGAATTTTCTGTAGAAAAAATATATATAAAAAAATGAAGTAATTAATAATTAATAGATACATATTAATTAGTAATTTTCTGTTGAAATTGAAAGAAAGTCGAGACATAGTAGCAACGACTTCTGCTAGTAGTAATTAATAATTAATAGACATAGATTAAACGAATAAAAACTAACATAAAATTTTCCTATAAATAACTTGTATAAATGAAATAGTACGGAAATGAAAAAAAGATGATAATTGAAGAGTTTCAGGTAAGTTAAACTTGTATACATTAAATATGATAAAATCTAGTTTAAAATTATGAAATATTTGACAAAAAAAATCTCATTTTCTAGTTAGTACCCGTGCGATGCACAGTTTTAATTAACTTATTTTTGCAAAAATTATTTATAATAAGATGATTTTCTAAACTTGTTATGAGTAATTACATTTTTTCATTAGAATACTTTGAAGAAAACTAAAATAAATTTAATATTGAAATTGATCATATGTATTGATAATTGAAAGTTTTGTGTACAAATTTTCTACATACAAAATAACTTAAAAATGAACTAATTAAGAATTAATAGATATAGATTAATTAATATTTATTGTTGAAATTATCATTTTAACAGAAAGACGTCACATGGCAGTGGTGGTTTCTATTTGTAGTAATAAATAATTAATAGATATATTAATAGAAGGAAAAATTAAGACAAAAGTATTTCATGAATAATTTGTAAAAATCAAATAGTATTTTTTTTTTTTTGTAGATCTTTCCCCTGAAGGGGCATGAGAAATGATCGAACATGAGACATAACATTTTGTAAAACCCCAACTCTACCACTAGGTCACCCCTTAAGGTCTATAAATTAAATTATAGAGAAATTAAAATAGATGAGAATTGAAGAGTTTCAGTCAAGTTAAATTTGTATAAATTAAATAGGATAAACGCTTATTTTAAATTATATAATATTTGACAAAAATAAAAACAAATTTTTTTCTCAATTTACAGAAAGTTGACACGTGACAGTTATTTCACAGAAAGTTGTCATGTGGCAGTGGTTGTTATTTTAGTAATTACTAACTAGGTTATACCCGTGCAATGCACGGTTTTTAAGATTTTTTTTGCAAAAGTTGTTTATAAGAAGAGAATTTTCTAAACTCGTGATATTTAGAATATTTTAAACTAAACGAAAAGGTAAATACTAAAATGTATAAATGAATAAATAATATAAAGATGCACATTCGAATTTGCTGCAGAAAAGAGAAGTTAAAAGACAAATGTTGTTGTTCATTATAAAAATAAACCATGATCGCAAATAATATAATAAAAAAAGAACGAAAGAGATTTAAGCAAAGACAAAGTATATCCGAAATATTAAAAGCAAAAAAATATAAAGGAACAAAGCTTGCTATGAGAATATTATCCAATCAATGTACTCAAAGAGAGATAAAGGTAGATGGATATTTATATTTAAGTAGCTAGGTAAAAAGATGAGATATGATAATCTCAAAGATTGCTTTTGGTATACAAAAATATATATACTCGTTAAGCTTAATTCACTTCTTCTTCACAGAGTCGGGAAGTGTGGGTGATTTCTTAGCATGCAAGAAACTTTCCTCATGGTAGGACAAAATGCAGCCTTATTCTCAACCAACGTCATTGCAATATTGAATGGTAACATTTTCCAAATTGATAAAGTCAAATAGTAAGCCTTGAATCTAACATTGCTAGTTACCATCAATGCAGAATCAGATGGTTGAAAAGAGCTTTGATATCATCTCCTATATATTCTTTGTCACCAACATAACTATATATGTCCATACTATCACCAAACTCACCCACATACATTTTTGCCAGTGATAAGCTCAAGGATTACTACACAGTAGCTATAAATGTTGCTTTTCTCATTCATTTGTAGCATGTATGTGTATTATATTGTAAAACCTAAGAAATTTTTTTAAAAATTAAATCAATTATATTAAATTTTTCCATGCTTATTCACAAACATATTTAATAAAAATATTAATTGAAATATTAAATAGGTAATTTATAATAAATTAAAATTTATTAAACAACTCATATCAAAAAGCAAGTGCTAATAATAACAAGTAGCAAAAGTTTAAGGGGCTTAATAGAAAAATTAGAAAACTAACTTTAACAACCCAACAGAAACTAATGGAAACTAACGGAAACTAACATAACTTAACACCACCAACCCAGCTTGGTGGTCAAGCAGCCAAGGACGGCGGGTGGTGGTGGAGCACGACGGTTGCCTTCAAATTTTTTTTTTCTATTCACGAACACAAATCAAAATTATAAAGAATGAGTTTAGAAAACATATCTTACTTTGTTTGAATTGAGGAAGAGAGAAAATCTTTTTGGTTTGTATGTTTTTTTGTTCAAATTTTTGTTTTTGTTATTTATAGTGACTAAGGGTAATATAGTAATTTCACAATCAAAAGTGTTTTATTAAGTATTTTATACATATTGTGTTAAGTATGCCCCAATTAGAAAAGTAAGAAATTTGAGAGAGGTAGAGTTAAAATTTGAGAGAGGTACTGATAAGTGGATTGAATTACGATGTTTAAAATCTTTTTAGATGACAGAGGATTATAAATTTCAATTGTCTAACATTATTTATAGATCAAGGAACAAATATTGTTTAGAGTAGATAAACATAATTTGAATTTGAAAAAGATTGTTTAGAGTAGATAAACATAATTTGAATTTGAAAAATATTTGTTTGTTAAAATTTCATCATTAATAATAATAAAATCATAAAAATCTGCTCATAGAGATTTTTTTTTTTTATTATGCAAGGTTTATGTGTGTTTATTGAGGATAAAACTTTTATCAGTAAAATCAAAAAAATTACAAGTTATAAGGGAGTTACACGTGGAAGTATGAAATTTTTAAAAAAGTTTAAAGCATTTAACAGAAAGCCACCACGTGACATCAGCGGCTTATGTTTTTGTAATAGTTAATAGATAGATAATTAATAATTAATAAATATAGATTAGTGGAATAACAAATAACGTAAAATTATCCCGTGAATAATTTGTATAAATTAAACAGTATGAAAATGAAAAGAGATGAGAATTAAAGAATTTCGGTCAAATTAAACTTGTATAAATTCCATAGAATAAAATCTAGTTTAATTAAACAATATTTGAAAAAATATATAAACGAGAAGTTGACATGTGATTTTTATCCGTAAATCTCTATCATAAATTTGCTCGTAAAACTATATCCTAAATTTGTTTTATCTTATCAAATTAGTTTTAGGATTTTTTTTATCTTACCTAAGTAGATTTAGGATTTTTATCTTAAACTAATTAGATTTAAGATTTTTATTCTAATATATAATTAATTATGAGGTATGATATTAAAAAAAATCTTAAATCTCTATCATAAATTTGTTTTATCTTATCTAATTAGTTTTAAGATTTTTATCTTATCTAATTAGATTTATGATTTTTATCTTAAACTAATTGATTTGGGAAAAATATTTGTTTTACCATTTCGAATGTGACACATGGCAGCAAAAATCTCTTTAAAACTTTTAACTTTTCACAGAAAGCCGCCACGTGGTAGCAGCGGTTTCTATTTTAGTATTAGTTACTTGGTTATTACCCGTGCGATGCACGGTTGACTTAGTATTATTTCTGAAATATAATTTTGTAGATATAATCTGCAAACTATTTGAATGAGCTAACAACAGATGTCCTCATAATTAATAAATATTAATAAATAAATAAAAAGGTGTGAGATCACACCGAATCATAAAACCAAAAATTCATGGCAATAATAGAATCGAACAAATATTCCTAGTTTGAGTGTGAGACAAAAGAAGGGGAGGGGAAGTACCACAAAAACAGAATCGTCAAGGAGGTGTGTTTGATGGAGGGGAAGTATTTCCCAGTGGTTGTTTGTGGTGTTGGTGGAACACATTTAATTAAATTAGATAAAATATATCTTAAATTGACCGAGTTTTGTAAAATAATAAAAATTAAAAAATTTTATACCATGAGAATTGAGGAGCCATAATCAAATGAAGCTTATCTAAATCAAATGTAATAAAATCTATCCGGTACAAACCGATTTAAAATAATAATTTATATACATATATAGTACCGTATGTATAAGATAGTTTTCTAAACTTGTAATAAATAGTTAAAAAATTAATTAAAATAATATGAAAGCAAGGAAAAATAAGGTAAATATTCAAAATGGATCATATGAATATGTAATTGAAAGATTAAATCTATTCGCAAAAAACATTTTTACCATGAAAATTCGAATTACTAATCAAGTAAAATGTGTTTAAATCAAATGTAATAAAAATCTATCACATACTAACTGATTTTGGCAGAAAATAATAATAATAAAAAACTTTCACCATATATAAAGGAGACCCCGGTTTTAAAATCTATCAGATTTTAATTTTCTAAGAAAAAAGAAAAAATCACAACTTCACAAGAAGTTGACATGTCGAAGCACATAATTCCTTTAAAACTTGTAATAAATAGTTAAATTAGAACTTTGTGGTGTTGGTGGAACACATTTAATTAAATTAGATAAAATATATCTTAAATTGACCGAGTTTTGTAAAATAATAAAAATTAAAAAACTTCTACCATGAGAATTGAGGAGCCATAATCAAATGAAGCTTATCTAAATCAA
>CM028377.1:31967631-31995131 GCA_013146195.2 Codonopsis lanceolata | reverse complement strand
AAATGTGATAAAACTTTTATGAGTAAATTTTTTTTTTAAAAAAACTACAATTTATAAAAGGGTGACACATGGCATCACATAATTTTTTTAATTTTTTTTACATTTCACAGAAAGCCGCCACGTGGCAGTAGCGACTTCTGTTTTAGTTATAATTAATAGATAAATTAGTGATAGATAGGGGTGGCAATTTGAGGCACGATACGCTTGGCCGATACGAACACGACACGAAATTATAGGGTTTAGGCTAGGGTTAATCGGGTTCGGGCCGTTATAGGGTCAATACGATAAGGCACGATAAAAAATAAGTTGTTATCGGGTTGACTTGATAAGTATGGTAAGACACGATAACTAAAATATATACGTTTTTAAAATATTTTTTTTTAAATTTAGTAATTTACTAGGGATTGTTCACTTCTTTCAAACTATTTTCATTAGTATATAAATTCCATGGTTTGAATAATATGTAGAAATCAATTATAATTCTACATTATAGTTAAAATAACATTTCATTAGTATATCAAATATCTAGTTTAGACTGGTGGTAGAGGCGGAGGTTGACGGTGGCCGGAAGTGGCTGGTGGCGGTGATCGGAGGTGGTGGCTGGCAACAGTGGTTGGGAGTTATGGTGGTAAAAGGAATGTGAGTTGTTATTGTGTATAATAATAGACAAAAAATTAGAATTTAGTATAAAATTAGTTTTATAGAATTGATATATTTGGATTTCAACTCAATTCTAATTTTAAATTTTAAATATGTTACCAAACGACGAATTTATTTTGGAGACCTCGATTCCAATTCCAAGTAATTTGGGTATCCAAACGTACCATTATTGAAAATTCATTGAACCATACGTCTCACATGTTTTTAGTTTTGACCACATTGAGTTTGCCGCATGCCTTTGGCGCTCATATTTTGCGTCACATCAACCCTATTGAAATTAGTTTTATTTTTGTCTATAACTCGACTTTGTTTTAAGAAAAAATACAATTCACGAGACCAAGTTCAATTCATGTAAGCTACGATTTACCGACTTTTTACAATTTTGTTGACGTGGTGGCACCCAAAATTAAGGATCTTTGACACCCACAAAAATCAAAGGGTATGCTATTAGCATTTTATTTTCCAACCAAAGACACTCTATTGTACAGAGCAAAAAACATTGGGTACAAGTAGAATAAAATTGTACTTGGATTGCTTTGATTGAAAATTGAATATAGGTGTAAATAGAAACCACGGAACGAAACCGAACTAAACAAAATAGTCGATTTCATTCGGTTTTGGTCAAAAATGGTTCGGTTTCAGCTTCAAAAATTAGAAAACTAGTTCAGTTCACGATTTTTTGTATCGAACCAAACCAAACCGAAACGAACCAAACGAACCTATATTTTTTTTATTAAATAATATATATTATTTAACATTTGTTAACTAATATATATATATATATATATATATATATATATATATATATATATATATATATATATATATATATATATTTATTTATAATACAATACAGCTCAGTGTTGCACGCTTACAATTGACTTTGGATAAAAAAAGGATCAGGATTGACTGTTTTACGATGATCCAACGACCCTTATTTCCCTCAGCTCTCACATGTGCGAATGACTACATTATTATTTTACATTTACTCTTTTACTGAGATATTACGGTTTTACAGTTGATATTTTACGGTTTTATAGTTTTACAGTTTTATGGTTGCGAAAGTTTGTATTTATATATTTTTTCTTTTTAATTGTTATCGAATTAACTTAATCAATTAAATTTTTTTCCGACCCGTAATTTCATACTCCCTCCGTCCCTAAATTATCGTTCTCCTTTCCTTTTTCGTCAGTCCCAAAATAATTGTCCACTTTGAAACTTACCTTTTTAGAACATCCCTTTTACCACTTTACCCTTACTTTTTCATCTTACTTTAATTATGGACCACATACACATGGGCTTTAAAGGAAACTACACATTAAACCAATATAAATAATCAAGTCAATTGTTTTTTCTTAATCTGTGCGTCGGGTCAACCAGGACAATAATTTAAGGACGGAGGGAGTATACAAATTAAAAAAAATTAAAAAAACGTAAGTTTTGTAAATTTATTTTTTTTCTTTTTAACTTTATCGTAATTAACTTAAGCAATTTAATTTTTGTTCGGCCCGTTTTGTCCGATCGCAATTTCGTATACAAACTTTTAATTAATCCCTCTGTTCCGGGTAAAGAGGACCCGTTTGAAAGTCAATTTTTTTAAGAAAATAATATTTTTAGTAGTTCATTTCCAGAGTATATTTTTGTCGGCCCGTTTTGTCCGGCCGCAATTTCATATACAAATTTTTAATTATTCCCTCTGTTCCAGGCAAAAAGGCCCCGTTTGAAAGTCAATTTTCTTTAAGAAAATAATATTTTTAGTAGTTCATTTCCACAGTATCTGTTTCATTTATTGATAAATTTCCAAACTGACGATGTGTCATCGGCACGGGCAAGAGTACTAGTACGCATACATACTAAATCAAACAAAATCTTGATTGTTAGTACGCTAATTTATACAGTTTAAGAAAACTATTGTTGGATTATTAATATTGGTTTAATGTGTAGTTTCCTTTAAAGCCCATGTATATGTTGCCCATAATTAAAGTAGGGTGAAAAAGTAAGGGTAAAGTGGTAAAAGTGATGTTCTAAAAAGGTAAGTTTCAAAGTGGACAATTATTTTGGGACGGACGAAAAAGGAAAGGAGGACGATAATTTAGGGACGGAGGGAGTATTTCTTTCATTATTTGTGTTTTTATTTTAGAATTTGTATTGTTTTCTTTATGATAATTTATTTTTAGTTGGTTATTTTTTAATTTTGATGTTAATTCCAAATTAAAATCTTATATTTATTGTCTTTCTCAATGTTAATTAAGTTAATTAAAAAGAATTTATATTAATCACACAACTAAACCAAACCGAGTGGTTCGGTCACAATCCGTATACGGTTTGATTTAAGATTTTTGAAACCAATAAAGAGCGATTTGATTCATGGTTTTGATATAAACCAAACCACTTACATTACAAATAGTTTAACCTAATAACAAAACCAATATGATCTTGCCAACTAACATCCAATACGTTTATCAACACATGCTATTTGTTAGACATTACTTCACACAAAAGAGGTTATAAATTAAATCTTGTGCGTTGCATGTAAATTGCGATGGAAAGTTATGAATCTTAATATTTTCGATTAATTTCAATATTGTTTTACATGTGGTACGTTCAATTTAATTACATTTTTAAATTAAATTTGATATTTTTAAAAAAAATTGAAAAAGAAATGATCATTGAATAATCATGAAGTAATACTAGGTTCCAGTATTATGCAAAATTTTGAGTTTTGGCGAAGTATCAAATTCTAATGGGCCAGGTTCTCAAAAATCAAAAGTCAACTCCCATCCGACTAAATGAATTCTCTATTGGATCTCCTTGAGAAATGCCTTCAAATGTATTTAAAATTTGGGGAAAATTCTACCGGTTCCTTTTTCAAAGTTTCGAATTATAAAGGTTTACCGTTTTTTTTTTCAACCGTAAATGAGTACTTTTTGAAATATTGTTCCAAAAATATCATCATCCTATTCAACAGCTCCGAAAACATACTTTGAATTCGAAAATTACGATTGTGTGTTACGAAACGAAGATCAACCTGCCCGATCAGGTCGCAGGGGTTGAAGGGGCAGCGCCCCTCCGTAGGGGTTCGGGGGCGTTAAAACTAAACAAGTTTTTTGATTCATGAAATACGAAACTATAATAGATTTGTGGTAGGTGAAAGGATTTTTTAGTTGAGACGAAGACAGAGAAGGAGAAGGAAGAAGAAGACTTACGACTGAGGAGATTGAAGAAGAAGATGAAGAATGTAAACTGTTTCTTTATGCTTTTTGTACCACGATTCATAAATTTCATTACATTATTTTTGCACCGCGGTTCAAAAGTTTAATTTCTTAGTTTATTTTTGTACCTGCGATTCATAAATTTCATTGCATTATTTTTGCACAGCGGTTCAAAGTTTAATTTCCTAGTTTATTTTTTCACCGCGATTCATAAATTTCATTGCATTATTTTTGCACCGCGGTTCAAAGTTTAATTTTTTAATCTATTTTTGCACCGCGATTCATAAATTTCATTGTATTAATTTTTGCACCGCGGTTCAAAGTTTAATTTGCTAGTCAATTTTTCTACCGTGATTCATAAAGTTTAATTATACCGCTGTGTAAAAATAATGACCTCCGTAATGCGCATACAGTTCATTAAAGGTATCGTAGTCATTTTACTACCAAAAGTGATTTTTTTCGATTGAAAATAAAAAAATATGTACTGTAGCGATTACATACTTTAAAAAGTGGATCGCCCACAATTTTTCCTTAAAATTAAAAGATTTTAGAAGAACGCTATTCAGATTCAGGATTCAAACCCCCCCCCCCCCAAATTCCTCTAAGTGTAACCCTTTTTTAAATTTCTTCTTAATGACAAAAATATATAAGTACCCTTCATGTTTCTAAGTAGACCCCATGATGAGCTCGGGATTTCCATGAATTTTTTTTTGTTTTGTATTATTTTTGAGTTAATTATGCATTGCAAATATTATTATTTGTGTATTTGTACTCATTTTAAGTTTTAATGCAAAACCGAGCATTTACATGGATTTTTGCACGAAGTTTGAGGCAATTATGGGTTGCAAAGTTGAGCTTGAATTATTTGATTAAAGTCCGTAGTATGTCAAGAATTCCAAGGTAAAAGAGGACTAACGGAGGCTAACAGTGCTAACAAAGGACCAAATTGAGAGAATTGGAGGGGAAGGACTTCGGCGCCAACCTTAGAACTTCAGGGGAGGCCGGCGAAATTTCCAGAAACCTGCCCCTTTATTGTTGTCGCTTCCCAGCCCAGCGTGACCCAACTTCTTCTCTTCTCCTATTTTAGCCCCAAACTTCATTTATTTCCCCAAATTACCCCTAGTTTGCTTGGTACTCAAAAACCCTTTCATATTTAATCTCAAAAACGACCCCAAATCAGAATTAGTCCCCATTTTGGGACTTAGGTCCCAAAATGGGGCAACAACCCGTCTTCACCATTTCCTCTCTATTTCCTCGAAGCTTGATCATCTTTGAAGGTTTGGAGCAACAAATCAATGAAGCCTTTACAAGTGATTTCAAACCTCGGATTCGCATATTGATCGGTTTAATTTTTCCACCTTTATTTTGAGATATTTATTGTAATTTCTAGGGTTGAATATCATGAAATTGTGTAATTGGTTTTATGCTAAAATGATTCATGTAATGCAATTATTTTCTATGTCAAATGTAGTGTTTTTATTTAATCTATTTTTTATTTAGTATACAATAATGCTTGGTTATTATTTTGTAGGTTTAATGATTTTAATTGACCATTAATTAAATAATTTTAGAAAGGTTTAGGATTCATGATAGCTACCTTTACATTTTAGACCAATCAATTTAATAATTAGTGTTTATGTGACACACACCGATAACCGTTGTGAGAATTTGGTTCGACACGGGATTAATCCACCTTAGTCATTCGCGAGGTAGGGAAGATTAGGGTTGCTATAATATGCGAGAATCCGTAGTTAACGATTTTCGTGTTCTCGACTACCGACATAATTAGTAGAAAAATAGAGAGAATATTTTTTTGTGAAGTATTACCCATGTACTCGGTTATTATTGTATATTCTTAATGTTTTTAATGGTTTATCCAATCGTTAGATGATTACTAGAATTATAAGATACATAGCGAGAGCCATTCCTATTAATCTTGAAAATTACAATAGTTGTTTGCGTAATGACGTGATACCAAGAGGAGATCCTGCGTATATAGTCATTTGGTGCTTGTTTTGCCACATCACTATTTTTTCCTATGCTATAAGAGGAATTGTAGCTAGATTTGCTATACGTTGCGAGAACCTGTAGTGAATAATATAGTGTTCCCAACTACCAATAATTGAGTTAAAGAAAAGTAGAGAGATGATTAAATTAGACATCGACTATACTAGAAATATCACACTCCTATATTTTTAATCTTGATGTGATGTCAAACCTCTTCCGTTAGTGTAGTTTTAATTGCTTTCTTTAATTTGTTTATATTTTTAGTTTTTAATTCATTTTCTTTTAACTCAAATATAATCAGTTAGCCCAACATCGGTATTTAGTTGGAGTAAAAATTACGTACATTCTCTGTGAGATCGATATTCGTACTTATGTACACTTTATTACTTGATACGACTGGGTATTCTTGACTGAGTTGTGTTGTGCGCACATCACCCCACATTGCCTTTCATAAATCAAAATCCTCTAAGTAAACCCCCCACCCTCTCCCAACAAATACCCTTCTTCTTCCAAACACAACTTCAATGCCATTTATGCATGTTTGAGAGAATTCCAATCTAATAACCCTAACCTTCTTCTGGAATTCACCAACATTGGGTTGAAAATCAAATATGGAACAAAAATAAGTCAATATGATTGAAGTAATAAGCATCTCTTATCATTTTATCCTTAAAGTAGTGTACACCATCGTTTTTTGTTCAAAAAATAATGGATTCATCGTCATTAAATGTTCGGCCACCATCGAAGGAACATTTAGCTAAATGTTTGGCCTTGGTTGGTGGAATAAATATCATAATGTTCGTCACTAATGGTGGAACATTGTGCTATTTGTTCCATGCACCAGAGTTGAATATTTTGATGGATGTTCCATCAACTATGGTCGAACATTTCAAGGGTTGTTCCACCAACTAAGGCCGAACATTTCAAAGTTTTTTTTTCTTTTGTTTCCACATGCTCCTCGAATTGAAGGAAAGGAAGGGGTTTGCATTTTAACAAAACAACAAAATCAAATTTTATACATATTCTCGTCTTTTCCATTGTTGAAGACAAACATGAAGATTTGAGATGGAGTTTGGGTTTGGGTTTCCTTGGGTTTTGTTCCACCAGTTGTTGTCATATTTTTTCGTCCTTTTGTGGCCACGTGTTGTTGTTTGAAGTGAAGGAGAAAAGGAGTGTGGGCCATTAGAGAAATCAAAATGAGCCTGGCCCGCTGGGTCAGTTCGCCTTGCTACCTGAAATAGGTGGGTTAGGTTGATAAAATAGGAGACTGTCAAGAGGCGTGTCTAACAAGTTTAGTCCGTGCAGATCACACGCTGAGGTAGGGCGACAAAGGTTGGTTTGTCAATTCTTGGGGTTAGGGTTTTCACAGATCTGTCATTGTTGATCTTTGAAATAAAAAACAAACCTAGTAATCCCTCTTTCGAAACAAACCCAAGTACCCCAAGTACCCCAAGTACAATCAATCTTAGGCTAGGTCGAGAAAATGAAACCCAGTAACAGTCTCAATTTCATCTCTTGAGATAAAATCAAAATTCAAAAATAAAGTAAGATATCCTAATTTAATGAATGAGCTAGGTTTTCAACTCCATTGATTATTTCCCAAGTTTAGAGTTCCTTGAATTCTTATCTGAGAAATCGACTGCCGAGATCCGTGTTTGGAAATCGTAATTGTTGCCGCTTTAACCCACAAAGGACGAAGGAAAGGGGTTGAGGTCAATGTAGAGGTGGGGATTGGAAGGGATTGGAATGGGAGAGAGAGAAAGAGACAAAGATGACTTTGGACTTTGGAGGAGAGAAGGTGCATTAATTGTAATTTAATGAGCACATTGTGTTCATGTGTGGTTTCTGTCTCCTGTTACTCGAGTCTACCGTTAGTCTATTAGTCAACAACTCAACATTACAAGTATCTTTTTGGTGTGTTGGTCCGCCTCGCAACCCGAGGTGGGTTGGGTTGGGTTGGTTCGGGTCGTGCTACTTCAAATAAGCCATTTTAACGGGTCAGACCGCCCTATCGAGTAGCAGGTTATGACGGGTTACAGTTCAACCCACCCCGTTGGTCTGTTTTAACAACTCTGCTGCATGGGTAGGTTTGTGTTAAAAGGGGGGGGGGGAAGGGGTGTGTAATAATTTTAGGTTTTGAATAGGTAAGGGAAAAATAGGAATACAATGGGGGATACACTCTTGTGTTTTTGATGATTTTGAATTCTAGAGGGTATACTTAGTGTTGAACCATGAATATTTAATTAGGATTTACTTAAAACCATTAAATAAACTTTGAGGTCTTAAAAACAACTTGTAGGATTATCAAGAAAGTCTTATAATCTCACTTCTAAATTAACACCAAGTTACTTAGGTCTTTAAGTAAAATATGTAGGAAGAGATTGTAGAAACTTGCATGCTTAAATAAAGACTTACTTAAAACCAATAAGTTAAAACAACTAGTTATACTTTGATTAAAACCTTAAACTGTCTTACTTAAACTTGTATCAAGTTTAAATCTATCTACTGAACATCTATTAGATAAGATATCCTCTTTTGTTTAAATACAGAAGATACCCTTTTGACTTGATTAAGCAGTCATCTTTATTTATATTCCATCTGTTTAAACTTAAGTCATCAGCAACTAGAGTTGTTGATAACTATGTCAGCACCTACTTATACATTCAAAATCCTTATCTGCTAAACACTGTACACTATAGAGATATTGCTTTGAAGATATCTAGACTTTAAGTCTTCTAACTCCCGTTAAAAAGAAATTCAAAAAATAGTATCTTTGACAATACATGGTCTTCACTTTCAAAATATTTAATCATTATTGACCAGCACATTTCAAACGTAGAACTATTCACAAAAGACTTTTTATGTCTATATTAAATACTCTATAGTATGTTATATCTTCAAAAACTAACCACCCTATTTATTATCTTATGCTAGGAGATGTCCCCCGGGCATAGCCGAGAGGTAAAAGGAGGGGGACATAAGATTCTGAAGGCATGCAGCGTGAGTTCGATACTTGGTGGAAGCAATTTGCTTTCTTCTGAGGTTGGACCTTGTATGTGTTATTAGTTGACATGTTCTCAAACCCTGTATCATTCAGGCACATCCCGCGATTTTCCTGGTAGTAGCAATGAGGGACCGGAACTACTACCCCAGGATTCAACCTGGTTAAAAAAAAATAAAAAATCTTATGCTAGGAGATATCATCAAAAAAATCCTCTAGAAGATATCTTTGCATTAAAAGATAGATTTCATCATCATTATTCAAAGATTATCCCTGCTCTTTCAAAACGGCTATTTTCAAGATCTCCATTGCTCTTTCAAAACGGCTATCATTCAAGGTTACCTATAAATAAGTTGTGAAGCAAAGATTGAAGACATGGTGGAAGATATACAAAAATAGAGGATAGAAAGGTTGAAGCTATCATTACTTATATGATATTCCTTCTTTGACCTGCTTCAACCCAGGACTGGACACTCAATATATTCCTTCAAGTTATTCTTTTCTTGATGTGTTCTAATTCTCAAACAATTACTAAATATTATTTCACTTCTTATTTCTTTATAGTTCTTGTTTAAACAGTCATTATATTCTTCCTTATTTCTTCCAACTTTAAAGAAATACTTGATTATTGCACGAGTATGATTTTTGCTCAATCATACTCCTCAAACACTGGTTTTTGTTCTACACAGATCCGTTGGTGACCTTTTAGAATTTCAACATATTTAGTGCACTTCAAAATCCAAGTTTGACCAACTAGATAGTGGACATATCAGTTTATACTGTAAACCACTCTAAATATCCTGTATTATATCTTCCAGCTGATAGAACTGTTTCTCACACTTAATCAACATCAATCAACTTAAGTATCAGTCAATTACACTCTTGAATTATTTACTTATTTGTCTTATACTTTGTTATTCAATTAAGTCCATATACTTTAGTGATAAAAAGAAAACTAAACTAAGTTGTTTTACGTTCAACAGCTGCTACCTACCGTTATATTAGCTGCAGTAAACTTATTTTAGTGATCAAAAGAAAATCAAACCAAATTGTTTTATGTTCAGCAACTGAGTTGCTACCTACTGATTTTACATATACTGAAAACTTATTTTTTCTATTACAACTTTTAAAGATCTTTAAAATAATCTATAAAATTTTTAAAAGACTATTTACCCCACTCTAGTCTTATTTCATTGTCTACTAGACTTACACTTAGTGCTCGTTTGTTGCAGCTTATATGGAGTGACTTTTGACTTTTGGCTTTTGAAAAGTCATATTTAAAGTGTTTGTTTCAGCTTATAAGCCAAAAGCCAATAAATAAGGTACAACACACTTTATGCATTGAAAAGCCAAAGCCAAAAAGCCAAAATTTTAAGTTTTTTTTGATTTTTTTTAAACATGAAGACAACTATTCATTAATAATATTTGATTATCCTCATTTCATCCTCTTATGAAATATACATAAAAATATGAATATTAATTTTCAAGTTTTTTTTAACAAATAATTATATAACGACTCATAAGGACCTTTTCAACAAATTGTAACAAATTATCATGCAATCACTAAAAGTCATTCAACCATTTAATTTATCACCATAAGTCATGTGCCCATCGCCTACAACAAACGAGCCCTTAGTAAGGAGGTACATTTAGAGGAAGTGAGGGTATAAATTAAGGATCTTGGACGCTCATCTTTATTTATAACAAAAAATCAAGGCCTACGCTATTAGTACTCTAATTTCAACCAAGGTATTCCATGGCACGGGAGAAAACATGTACAAGTAAAATATAGTAGGTAAAAGTGTATAACATATTTTTGAACCACTGTATTTCATAAAAGCTTGCAATCAGGTCAATTGTATTTTAAAACTTTCAAAATGGCTATTGTAATTGAGTTATGTTGCAATTTAACCTTTTTTTTTTATTTTTATTTTTATGGATGTTAACTTTAGATGTTAAATTTACTTTAAAGAACCCATTGTACCCATGTCTTTTTCATCATCTTCTTCTCCATAACTTAAGAAAAAAAATCTCAAATTGAAGAACTCCCTCCCAAATCCCAAATCCCTACCACTAACTTCTCCTTTTTCAAATCAATCACAATGCAATCCATACCCACAAATTTCTCTTCAATTCAACCCTAGCACTCTCTCATTCTCACTTCTCTCTCTAAAAATGCTCTTTTGCATAAAACAGTTTATCCTCTCAACAAATTAACAAATCAACACCCATTTGCGAATAGAAACTATGCCCTAAAATTTGAATGCATGCTTTATGTATTATCAAAAACCAATATATAATTTGTCTAAATAGAATCAATTAACAAATCAGTTAAAATGCCAAAATATCACCAATCCAACAGCTAATTGTAAGAAAGTGGAACAATCTTACTCGAATATTGAGAGGGGAGTCCAAAATCCAAGCCCTAATCTCAGATTTGTATTTGTGTGAGAGCAATTGGGCACCAGAGATGAAGGTTCTTGACCGGAGGAGAGAGATTGTGAACGAAAATAGTGGGTCTTGGCCAGAGCTTGTGCTTGAGGTGGCCGGCGATGAGGAGAATGAAGGAAGCCGGAATCTGAAGAACATAAAGCAAGACTGGAGCAAGGGGAGTCTAAAATACAAGTCCTAGACTTGGATTTGTATTTATGCCAGAGCAATTGGGTACCGGAGACGAAGGTGCTTAACTGGAGGAGAGAGATTGCGACCAGAACTAGTGGGTCTTGACCGAAGCTTGTGTTTGAGGTGGCCGACGATGAGAAGAATAAAGGAAGCCGAAATCTGGAGAAGAGAGAGCGCGGTTGGAGCTTAGGATTTGAAGGGGAAGAGAGGGGGATTGAGGACTGCTATTATGAAAATGACTGAGATGGAGATGACGATGGTGATTATTGGGTCAACAGAAGAGAGGCCCTGTTATGGCGGGCTAGGATTGAGGGTTGAATCTGTCGAATTCATAAGAGGTGACCGAAGTTGATGATGCTACTTTTCTGAAGTTGATTGGTGTCCGCTGGAGCTGCTTGGATTGGGCTGCGGGCAAAGTAGTTTTGGCGTAACTTGATTAAAGAGGATGGCGATGATGACGAGGATATCAGCAAAATAGGTATTTCATATAACTTAGCTTCTAAATTAACGTTAAAAAAAAGGTTAAATTACAAAAAAACTCAAATACAATTAGGGGTGTGCATGATTTTTTCAGAATTGGATCGAACCAATCAAAACTGGACTAGACCAATACTTTTGTTTGATCATGGATCTGAATTTTCATAAAATCAGACATTTGGGTTAGTCCCGATTTTCAAACTAAAAAAACCCGAAACCGGATCGAACCGACTCAATACGTGGTTTATTATATATATATATATATTACTAGTGATGCTCCCGTGCGTTGCACGGTTTGTACATTTGTATAAAATTATATACTTAATTAAAGTTGAAATATATACAATTAAAAAGTTTAATATGAAAAAATAAAAAAATAATAAAAAGTAAAATTAAAGATAGATCACATAAATTTGAAAAAGTAATTATAAATTTATTTAGATGTATTTTTTTATTCAGAAAAAGAAGATTTGATAGAATGCAATCATCTTCGTCATTCGTTAAGTCAACAATTGATAATAGACATATGCCTCTAAATGATAAAATTTGATAGAGATAATAGTTTTCGATATTTCGTACTAATGTAGTAGCTATAAAAAAAACGTTGGTTATTGAAAATATAAACATATAAAAATACATTTTATGTCCTCACATTCTCTTCCTTGTTCATACCTCGTTTTTCTTCTTCTTCTTCATTTTGTGTTTGTATGTATGGTTCAAAATAAATTTGCTTTTGTGTTTGTGCTACTGTGCATATACTGTTTGATGAAAGGTCTAAATAGAAATTTGTTCGTTTTTAAATACCCTTTTTGAAACTCGATGCATCAATTTTGAATCACAATGTATCATTTATAAATTGTAATGCATCGACTTAGATGTGGGATGTAGGTAAGATTCATTAATTTTGAATCATATGTTGATTGTGTACATGAAAGAAGAGAGATGGAGGTTTGGTACATTATGATTTAAGGCGCGATGCATAAATTAGATAATGTGATTTAAATTGATGAATTGATTAAGTGATCAGTAGCGCGCCTTCGGTTCATTAAGAGTCGTAGTCTTCTCGCTCTAAAAGTGTCATTTTTAGTTAAAAAAAAACATAAAAAACTGTAGGGCTTGAAAATTTTACATAGTGGACGGACCCGAATGTCTCCCTAAAACAAACAACAACAAAAAGGACTAAAAATACTCAAAATTTCACGTTACCCAAATTTCTAAATTGATTCCATCCAAATTATTATTACTTTAAAGAACAACAAATATTACTCCAATTATAACCAATATAGCCCAAAAAATCTCAAGCACTTGTCATATAGATAAAGAGCTTCTCACTCTCTAACCTAAAAACCCCACCCCCACTCACTCTAACCTATATACATATCGCTTCACTCTCACTCTTACTCAATTAAGTCGTCTAAAAGGTTACTTTTCTTATTTTTATAGCATTAAACCTAAAATATACCTTCGGTGAACATGAGACAATGACTCTTCATCTCTTCGAACCCTTCGTTTCAAAAATTCATCCGCTAACTTTCCCCAACCAAAATAGAATCAGATCAAACCATTTCATAGCAAGGTGCGTTAGATTTTTTAATAAAGTATTCAACTTTGTATTTCAATTTTTTTTTAAATCTTAGAGTTTAATTTTACTTAGTGAACTGAAAAAAAAGGTTTATAATAAGATCCAAGTATTTTTACTTCTTTACCTAATTATTTTTTAAAATACGGTTTAAATAAGTCAAGACTTTTTTATATTTTTAGTATTTAACGTTATACCCGAATTTTTTATATTTTGAGTATAGAAAAAATATAGATTTCAAAATTTTAAATTTGTATTTTGAAGATCTATTTTTAAAAATATTTTTATAATTAAAATATATCTATGTTAAATCACTTGTATCTAATGTAGTTGTTCACTTCAAAATTGGCCTCTTTGTAGTCACTAATTTATTTGTTTTTCGTCCCTACATTTCCAATTCCTTTGATTTAATTAGATTTTATTTGTAAATGTTCATTATTCTGATTTGATAAAACTCAAATTGAGAAATTTGTAGTCACAATACATATTAATAAATAAATATAAATATATATTGGTTACCAATAAATCTGTATCAGTTTGAAGATCATTAAATTGTATTAAATTTAGCGCATACACTTGAACATGAAGTTTATTAAATTATCGTAATTTATTCCCTACATCTTTGATTCTAGGCATTGCATATGTTTAAGCTATTTATTGATTACAAAGGTACCTTGAAATTTAATAGTTTCGCATATATAACTGTTTTCAGTTTATTGTAGCTTTATGATCTCTAGAAAAAAAAAAAAAGAGGACCAAGTATATGAGATCCTAAGCAATCGAAATAAAAAGAATACATTAGGTATTACACCACTAGAAAAACGCCAATTCATTGACTTAAAATTTCCGCTTGCATCGCTTTTCCAACGGAATCGTTCGCCAAGATTCCGCTTCGGTAAATTTGGTCGGTGATCACAAACGGAACTCATTCCGTCAGTAATCACTGACGGTATTTCGTTTCCGTTAGTAATTACTAACGGAATGAGTTTCCGTCGGTTTTTGCTAACAGAAATTTCCGTCAGAGATTTCCGTCAGTAAATGTTAGTTCCGTCAGTAATATTGACGAACGTTTCGTTAGCAATTTTCATCTCCGCAGTGATTTCGACGGATTACTCCGCCGCATTTATATTTCCGTCGGCAATACCGACCGGCGAATATTTCCGTTAGCAATTTTCATATCCATTAGTGATTCCCAAATGCCTTGCTCTGGCTTGCGGTAATATATTTTTTCCGTCGCAATATCTTGACGAATGTATCCGTTAGCAATTTCCATTTCCGTTAGCAATTCCTGACGGATTACTCCGTCAGTAATATATATTTCCGTCAGGAATACCGACGAACGTATCCGTTAGCATTTTCCATTTCGTCGGTAAGTATTTCCGACGAATATACCGTCAAGAACATATATTTCCGTCAGTAGTCCCAACGGAATATTCCGTCAAGCATTGCAAAATACTAACGGAATGTCCGTTAGTAATGCTAAAAAATGCTTAAAATTTTAGCTTTACGAACATAATTTCCGTCAGTAAAATTAAAAAGAAAAATAATAATTTTTATATAAATTAATTTTTTTAGGTGCCTGATTTATCATAAATATATATACTAGGCTCATGACAAAAATTAATTGCACTACTAAACTAAAACATTAAATAGAACAAAATGTTATTACATCAAATTCGTTTCCCAAATCTATTGTTAATTACGATTGTATTGAATATTCGACACGTAGAAATTATGTAAAGGAATTAGGGGACTGGTACGAGGAGGACGAAGATCCATGCATAAAAGCGGCCATCCCGGGCGCATTCTCGCTATTTCCCGTGCTGCGCGGCCATTTGTTCATCTTGTCGAGCCATAGCTTCATCCCGCTGCGCCACCCTAGCTTCCAATGCATCCATCTTGGCTTGAAGCTTCGTCCAACGGAGCATTTGATCCTCCGTTGACGACAAACTCTCGGAGAAGAGACGTGGATGAAAGAAGAGTGGCACCATAGTCCCCCAATCCGTAAAGTCTATTCCCCCTTTTTTTTGGTCCTTGTGACGCAACTCTCTGCCATAATTCTATTTTCTACGAAGCGGGAACGAGAGTTCCCTCTGAACTCTCCATGCGGCCATGGGTGGCCTCTTCATTTTCAATCATCTTAAAGGTATTCTGTCATTAAAAAAAATACAATAATTAATAAAACATCAAACATAATATATATATGATCCAATTTGATATACATTAAGAATTTTGATACTTACATATGTAGACTCAGCAGTTTGATCAACCCACTGACGAGGTTGACCAGAAGCACCCTGAGTGGTGTGCGTGCTAACAAATACGTCAAGAAAATCAACGTCGGGACCGAATTTCTTTACCTACAAGCATGATGGTTAGATTTTTTTGTTTATTCTATGAACATAAGGTTGTTTAGTCAAAGCTTTAAGTTTCCTGGGAATTTCAAACCATTGCAAACTGATTTTAAAAAGAGAGACGAAGCAGTAACAATAAGAACAAACTCTAGTAGAATGCAATTGATAAGACAACAAAAAAGTGAATAGGATTGTAACTAACAAAATTCAAGTGTAACCATGGAAAAGGGAATGACAAATATATTTTAATCATATAATAAGAGAAAATCTTCTTGGAACATCAGTGAGATATTGATCCCCATCCTCGGGCAGAACAATACACTTCCTACTTTGCAAAGTTTGTTGTTCTTGGGTGGGACAACTTCACGTAACCCGCCCATTAGGTATAAAATTCTCAATATAAATCACCACTATTAAATAAGCCAAAATGTCCTACATTTTCACGAAGTATTTCCATATATTTAAACTTGGTCCGTTGAGAAAATGAT
The DNA here is from genome assembly GCA_013146195.2 of Codonopsis lanceolata. Taxonomy (NCBI): domain Eukaryota; kingdom Viridiplantae; phylum Streptophyta; class Magnoliopsida; order Asterales; family Campanulaceae; genus Codonopsis; species Codonopsis lanceolata. Next base: position 31,978,731 of record CM028377.1, on the reverse strand, counting down.
GTTTTTGAAAGTCAGTATATAATATCCTAAGGCCTCCCCACCAATATACAATTATGGTTTGGATGCTCCAACTAGCACAATAACCCACCAAGAATCGGAAGGTAGAAAACAGTAGAGAATTCTCCAATAGGTAAAAAAGAAACGTCGTCAATCTAAGCACAAAGTAACACCGAAGTTACAATTCAGTGAGATTGCCAAACGTAAAAGGCAACACAGGTTTGATTCCATATATGCTCCCTTTAGTTTGTCGGCACAAAAACGCCCATTTTCTTTTATAAAGCCAATAAGGGCACTAATGCATCTAGGTGAGGTGATAAAACAGCTTCTTTCACTAATCTCTAGATTAGCTTATTAGCCTTCCAAGAATTCATAGATTTTAAAAAGAACATATAAAGATTTATAAATTTAAATAAAATAAATTTACAGAAAATTATTCAAGCGACTTTACCTTTTATAACCCTGTGCACTGCTCCAAAAGATAAATGTTCTCTCAGATGCTCTAAGATATTCGAATTGTGGGTATGAACACAAAACTTGAAAGAAAAAATTGAAAACAACTAAAGCAAACCGGTCCTGGTTGTTTGGCTGGTAATATTGACAAGTTTGAGATAATCACCAGCACTGAAACATCCTCTTCTCCATATTTAACTGGAGATTATATTTACTATGCAGAGATAAATATGAAGAGCCTAGAAGCGATCTCCCAAGTAGAAAGACCATGAGTGAAATTTCATAATACCATAACACAACAGAAAATTATGAAGCAAAAATAGAAAATTATAGCAAACACAACAGAAAATACAACTCAACATATTTCACTACCTAAATACCTAATGCAAATACAACTCATCATATTTCACTTGTAATCACTTGTAAATAGAAAATTATAGCAAACACAACAAGAAATTATGAAGCAAAAATATGTATAAATGTGGGTTTGAGACCGAAGAGAAAAGACACACACCGAACCGATTTCGGAGGAGTTGAAGGAGGGACCGGCGGTGGTCGTAGTGATGAAGACGTAAGAAAGAGTTTGAAAGTCTAGGGATTTGAGAGAGACAGTGAAGGGGGAGGGAGGGGGGAATCGAGGGTTTAAGAAGCAGAGAAGAAATTGAGAGGGAGGGGAAATCGAGGGTTTGAGAAACAGAGAAGAAATTAAGGACGTACCTTGAATGTTGGCCTTGAGGAAGGAGCGTCCGAGGGCAGTCGGAAGGAGCGATTGCGAAGAGGAAGAGAGAGAGACTCGAGGGTTTTTTGAGAGAGGTTTATTGAAAGGCGGCATATATTTTTAACTCCCGCCTTAGTGTTTTTATTATTTTTTTTATTTTAACGTGATTACCGACGGAAACCTCCGATAGTAATTACCGATGGAGATATTTCGTGTCTAATTGCTGACGGAAACAAACAATTACCAATGGAAACTCCGTCATTAAATATGACGCCATTTCAAAGTGATTTTGCCGACGGACTTCCGTTAGTAATTTTAAAATTCCGTCAGTAATTGTTGTCGAAAAATTCCGTCACTAATTAATGACTCACGGATCTCCGTTAGTACTTTTCAAATTCCGTCAGTAATTGCTGACGGGAAAATTTCGTCAGTAATATTCCGTTAGTAAATGTCATGTTTCTAGTAGTGTTACAGGTTGGAAAGATACCTTTACATTGTAAAATATACATTTTGCACGAAAAACCGTTGAGTTATCTAGGTTTACCCATGGTCTGGCTGATGTCTCTAAGCAAAATGAGAGGGGGAGACATTTTATATAGATTTCTTCTATATTTGTGTGTTATCCTCAGTTATTTTTAGCAATTATGTTCAATAAACAAAATTGTAACAAATTTATAGTGGTTTTATCTTTGAAAACTGTTCGAGAAGAGAAAAGTTAAGGAACTTTCTAACTCCCTTAGGCGTCCAATTACAGCCGAAGAAATTAATCTTTAATGATAATTCATGTAATTGTTTTGATAATTTATTCATTTATCATTCAATTGATAAGCGATTATTAAATTCAACAATTGAAATAAATAATTATTTATTAGCTCATTGAAATTTCAATATAGTTAAAAAAATCATAACTATTTTTTATATTGACGGATGTGAATGAGGTTGAAATAGTTTGGTATATATAGTTGTCAATTATCTCAAGTCAAAAAAAGAATGTCAAAAGTTTTTAGATTTATTTATATAATTAATTTTGATTACAAATTCATTTAATTTCTTAATGCATTAATGACACATATACAATGTAGAAGTGTTGTCATTTTTGGAAAGTGCATTTTGGCGGGAACTTTCCAAAAATCGCACCTCTCCTTTTATATATGTATAGATTAATTCCTAATACTTTCTTTGTTCTACTTTTTAGTTGGTACTCTTTTATTATTTTGTTTCCACCGGTTTGTTATGCTATAAGTTTATGAGTTTGATATTTTTAATTGTTGAATGTACTTTTATCGAAGGTTTTTTAATATTTTTATGAAGTTTTAGTCTTAACATTTTTATTATGTATTTGTATTAAACAGTTAAAAAGTAAAAAATCATAGTATTGGTTCGGTCCTGGTTCTCGTACATCTCTGATTGGTTCTGGACCGGACCAATGTTTTAATTCTTATACATATTGGGTTGGTTTCGGTTCTAAATTTTTTTAGAACCAGACTATTGGTCTAGTTCTGATTTAATCTTTTTTTTCAAAAATCTGAACCGAACTTGACCAAGCTCACCCCTAAATACAATGGCTATTACAAAATTTTTAAAGTTTAGGTGTGCTTATTGCAATCATTTATAAAGTAAGGTGACCCATAGTTGCATTTTGCCGATGTACTAGGAAAAATTGCGACCCGGTCTATTTTTTAAGTTTCTAATAGCTAAAGTACCTCATTTTTTTACAACTGGAAAAAGTCACTTTTGGTAGCAAAATGACTACGATACCTTTAATGAACCGAAGGCGTGTTACAGAGGTTAAATTTTACATCGCGATACATCAATTTTATTGCATAATTTTTTGCACTGCTATAAAACACTCTTTGTACCACTGTGAAACAATTTTTGAATTGCGATACATAAATCTTAATTGCCTAATCCAATTTTGAACCGCGATACATAAGTCTTTATTATCTAATCCAAATTTATACCGCGATAAAACACTTTTTGCACCACGATGAAACAATATTTGAATCGCGATACATAAGTTTTAATTACCTAATCCAAATTTGCACCGCGATGAAACAAATTTTGAACCGCGTTGAAACAATTTTTAAATCGCGATACATAAAATATTATCTAATACATTTGTACACCGCGATACAAAATGATAATGAACCAAAACACATCCTCCACCTTCTTCTTTCATCTCCTCCATCGAAAGCCCTCTTCTTCCACCTCCTTCTCCACATTCGTCCCAACTGAAAAATCATTCAACCTAGGACAGATCCATTATAGTTTCGTAGTTCATGAATAAAAAAAACTGTTTACCGTTCGGGGGTGCCCCCGAACCCCCATGAAGGGTCACTGCCCCCTCGACCTAACCAGACAGGGCGATCCTCATTTCGTTGCGCAACAATTGTGATTTTAGAATCCTATGTGTTTGCCGGAGTTGTTGAAGGAGACGATGATATTTTTGGAACAATATTTCGAAAAATTGACTTTTGCTGTTGAAAAAAAGAACACTGGACTTTTTGGGTTACAAACTTTTAAAAAAGGACCTACCATAATTTTACTCAATATACTAACACTTTGAGTGTTTTGGGTTGAAAATTAAAGTTGTTAATGCCTTGGACCATCTCCAACAGTTTAAAGCAAAAACTGCACCAAATACTTAAACTGATGCAGTTTCTGCGCCAAATTTCGTCCAAATATAAATTTTATTAATATTGAAAATTAATATTCCAAGTATATTCTTCATTATTTCATTATTTCATCTAATTTGTATTCCAAGTATATATTTTATTTCATTTAATTTGCATTAATGTATTTTAGCAAAACAAATGTATTGTTTATTGGATTGATATTATATTAAATTAAATACTATGCATTAAAAATAATAATTAAATGCAAGAATTTAATTGAGACTAAAATACAAACATATTAAAATTAATAATTAAATGCCAGACATTAATAAAGACTAAAATACAAACATTAAAATAACTAAAATAAACAACTTAATAGACATATGAAAATACAACTAAAATCAAACATGTAATATTCTGAATTCGTAAATTCATCCCATAAATGATTGATTAATGCATCCCGAAGTGCAATATGAACTAAAATCAAACATGTAATCTTCTGAATTCGTAAATTCAACTCTCATGTTGTGCACTATTATACATGCATGCATTATATCATGTAAGTCACTTTTATTCCAAAAGCGAACCAATGCAGTCACAATTGCAAATTGTGGATATAGAGCTCCAAATGCATGTTCTACATCTTTTCTACATAATTTTTGCTTCATAGCAAAATATTTCTTTTTAGGACCACGTGGATCGTGGATAGTTTTTACAAGAGTTGCCCATTTGGGGTATATACCATCAGCTAAATAGTACCCCCATATTATATTCTTTTCCTCTATTAACATAGTTTGCAGGAGCAGCAGTACCTTGGGTGAGATTGGAAAATAGGTTGGATGCATCCAAGACATTAATGTCATTATTAGACTCAGGCATACCGAAATATGCATGCCAATTCCAAAGATCATAATCAGCCATAGCTTCAAGAATGATAGTTGGCTTTCCACTTCTTCCGGCATATTGGTCAGCCCATGTGGTTGGACATTTTTTCCAACGCCAATGCATACAATATAAACTACCCAACATGTCTGGAAAGTCACGTTGCTTACCAATGTGCAATAACCTAGCAACATCAGCAGCAATAGGTGATCTTAGATACTGCTCTCCAAATACCTTAATAATATCATGACAAAATCGCTTCACACAATGTATTGAAGTAGACTCTATTATTTGAATATACTCATCAGTAACATCTGCAGGTACACCGTATGCTAGTATCCGCATTGAGGCTGTTATTTTCTGGAAAGTAGATAGTCCGACTCTTCCAGTACAATATCTTCTTTGAACAAAGAAATTGTCATGATTTTTTATAGCATCAGCAATACGCAAGAACAAGCTTTGAGACATTCGAAATCGACGTCGAAATGTCGCTTCGTCGAATGTTGGATTTTCAGCAAATTAGTCATTGAACAAACGACGATCACCGATTTCTCGATCACATTCAACGACTTTATGACCAGGAATTGAGTCCCTACGAATAGTTGGAGAATGATGGTTGGAAAACAATTGAGCAACAAGATTGTTATTGAATGTGATTTGCTGCAAAATTACTTCATCGTCATTAGAATCGCTGGAGGTAGAAGATGAGATAGATGATATAGTATTTGATGGACTACCAATATTGAAATTCATTTTGACTTTCGATGAAGAAATTGGATGTGTATTTTAGTGGATGTTAAATGTTAAACTATCTAGTCTAATTTATGTATAAGGTAACAAAAATCTAGATAAAATCTTATCGAGACCGTCGATTAGATTGCATATCATCCTAGTCATCTATTTGACATCTCGTCTAGATAAATATGATAGATAAGATAGGATGATAAAAATCTTATCGAGACCATCGATTATATTACATATCATCCTAGCCATCCATTTGACATCTCATCTTGATAAATATGATAGATAAGATAGAATGATAAAAATCTTATCGAGACCGTTGTTTAGATTACATATCATCCTAGCCATCCGTTTGACATCTCGTCTAGATAAATATGATAGATAAGATAGAATGATAAAAAATATTATCGAGACTGTCGATTAGATTACATATCATCCTAGCCATCCGTTTGACATCTCGCCTAGATAAATATGATAGATAAGATAGAATGATAAAAATCTTATTGAGACCGTCGATTAGATTACATATCATCCTAGCCATTCGTTTGACATCTAGTCTAGATAAATATGATAGATAAGATAGAATGATAAAAATATTATCGAGACCGTCGTTTAGATTACATATCATCATAGCCATTCGTTTGACATATCATCTAGATAAATATGATAGATATGATAGGATGATAAAAATCTTATAGAGACCGTCAATTAGATTACATATCATCCTAGCCATCCGTTTGACATCTCATCTAGATAAATATGATAGATAAGATAGGATGATAAAAATCTTATTGAGACCGTCGGTTAGATTACATATCATCCTATCCATCCGTTTGACATCTTATCTAGATTTAAAAAAATATATAAATACCATCTTCCATTTGACTGAAAAACTTACATCTCATTATCTTTCTCATACTTCTCTATTTGATATCGAGTAATTTCATTATTATGGCTACAAAAAAATAGGAGTGCCTCTTACAATTGTGAAGAAGACATACACCTATGTCATGTCTACATTGATATTTCTCAAAAACCAAGCATTAGTATCAACCAGTTAAAAGACCAATTTTGGTCTCAAGTTGAGGTAGAGTACAATTCATCAAAATCGGTCTCCGTGATACAATCACGAAACACAAGATCATTGCAATGTCGTATGTCTGGCAAATTAAGGGGTTCCATCCAACAAATTGAAAATATGAATGTGACAGCCCGACCCGAACCCCAATGCGAGATCCCGAGTCGTGCCGTCCAAATAGTCAATAACACAAGCATGCACAAGTAGGATAATAAAATTCATGTGGCGCAACATCGCATACAAATAACAACTCGGCTACACTTGGCCGGAAAATAACTTTAAAATAAACAAGTCTTCGGCGCACAAATTTTACCGGAACCCAACAACTACTCCTACAATATTAACACATGCTATAATAACCTCAACCACAACATGCCTTGAGACAACAACAACAACAATATTTAAAAGAGCTTTAGCGAAGAAACCAGAGCGAACCATTAACATATAAACATGCTCGACATATAAGTCGCATACAAAAGATTACGAGTGTCAAATCATTAAGTTGCTACAACAACAAAAACCCCAAAGTCAAGTCTAGATGACTTGCTTCCCAACGCCCTGCCAAAATAAAAGACTAACTATCAAAAGTCCCAAGGGAGCAACCTTGAGCTCACAAGCAACCAAACGTGAAATGGCGATTCTAGCGTGAACCGTCTCCTCGGCTCGGATCTAAGGAAAACAAAGCAAACAAATAGGTAAGTCGAAAGACTTAGTAAGTTACTAAAATGCATGTTCAAAGTTATGTCATGGCATTGATCACAATTATGGCTCATGTTCTTCACATAGCACTTAGCACATTAATCACATATAGGAAAGAAAATGAATCATACAAGTAGGATATGATATAAGCACTCGCTTCAGAGCTCCCCGCAAAACGCTTTGTTAACCCAATATCGTGACTACGATGCTCGTGACTTCTCAAGACGATATACCGAACTTCGCCGGCTAATGCGACGCACGTATTGTTACAAGTGGCTACTTCCCCATTGCGGCCTACAATGGAGGGGTGTGTGAGGTCCCGTGCACTACGATCCATAGCGAGCACGATCTCTCAATTCAAGTGAAGGCGATGCATCGCCCTACCCCGACATAAAAATCAAACCAAATAGTGCCACTGGACTTAATGCAATGCACAAGTAGATGTTTACTCGTCAAGACCAAATAATGATCGAATTCGACAAGAGCTAACTCGACCGACCAAGTAGGGTATAAATCTCTACAATAAATCATGTCAAGGCAATTAATTGCTCATAACCAAATAATCACAACGGGTTCAAATGCACATAATTAAACTCAACTTAAAATTGAGTAAACTTGACCAAACGGTGTCCAAACTCGTAGGGATTGAAATTAGGGTTTAACATGTTCAAATCTTCCCTAGAGTCGACTCCGCTGAGTCTTTACTAAAAATTCCAAATTTCGGTTAATTGAAGCTATGTGCTTCATAACTCAACCTAGGCCATTACTAAGCTCATCTAGGTCATAAATTCATCAAGGCATTATAATGTGATTCATGTTCATCATAGAGTCCAATATTGAGGATATAACACATAACAACTTCACAACATATCATATAGGCATAAATTAGGGCATTCTCATATAACAACACTTCCATCAACAAATATAATACATGTTTCTAACATGTTCAAAACCTTAAATAGACAAGATGAAAGAGTATCATAAACTTCACTAAGCATAAAATCCTCCTATACATGCTCCTAACAAGTTCATACTTTCAAAACACAAGAGAGCATAGGAAGCATATAGGTGTCCTCATTGACCTCAATCATCATAAGCTTTGTTTCCTTAGGGTCAATGAGAACTAAAAAAGAAGAAGAAGAAGAGTAACTTACTTGTATACTACACCAAAGAAAGCAAATGGAAAGATTGATCTGTTGAAAATGATCTACTCTTCAAGTTCTACACTTTAATGAAGGTGGCTTGAGCAAATGGAGAAGGGATGAAGGAAGACCAAGAGGAAAGCTTCAAGAAGCCATGGAGAGCTTGAGAGAAGATGAATCCTGTTTTTAGAGAGTGAAGGTGAGAAATGAGAGTCAAAATCAAAATGTGGCTTATATTGGTCTAGAAATTGAGGGACAAGTGTCATGATATTGTGGTCTGCTTAAAATATGATTTTGTGGTTTAAATGATCAACAAAGCTCTTTAATCCATCCTTAAAACTAGTTAGAGATGTTAGGACATAAGTAAGGAGGGTTAGGAGGTTTAAGTGAGGTTTAGAAAAGGTCTGGATAGGGCTCGGGGTGTAAAAATCGCTCAACAAAGAAAACAGGGAAAACTCCGTGAGGTGGTACTCGATGTTGAGGCGCCTCACTAAAGTCCGTGCGGGCGCCGGGATCTCCTGGCCTGGGTTGATTTTGCAATGCTCTCACTTCGAGGCGGCTAGTGATCAAAAATTCGATGCGAGCGCCTGCTTAACCCTTGAACTTGGTCTAAACATGTCCTAAATGGTCCCAAACTTATGGGCAACCATTCTAAGGTCTAACCCAACTCAAAACAAGTCGGAAACACACCGAACAACATCCGAACAAGGTAGAACAAGGCTCGAATCATGCTACGAATGGTTAATCTAATCAAACACCAATCAAACAACAATCAAACACCAATCAAACTAGGATAACTTGGACATGGAAAAGGCTTGTCTAAACATGGTTATGACCCGAATACAAGGCCAAGAACTCAATCGAACACTTCGCGACAACGAAATACAAGCAATACGAGCAACAAGGGAAAATCGCTAAGGCCAAATAACGCAATCGAACCGACGATTCAACAAGCATAGCATGATTCTAAACATGTTAAGAGCTTCATGAATGACTTATGAATGATTCTAAAACATTTATAAACTAAGTAAACATGCTCACAATCAAAGAAAGCATGAAGGCAAGCACACAATGCACATGCAAGAATCAGGTGTTACACTCTCCTCTTCCTTTAGAATTTAGTCCCTAAATTCTTACCAAGTTCGCCAAACAAATGTGGATGCTTTCTCAGACTCCCTTCCCAAGCTTTTAAATGTGGTTTCTCCAAAGGACTTTGACTAAGGGTATTCTTTTGGTTCAGTAGCACTTGCTCGTGTCCAAAATCTTCACGGGCTTTTCAACATACATATCCGCCTCAAACGTTATCTCCTCATACTCAAGTACATGAGACTCATCTTTCAAATACTTCGCAACATGGAAACATGGAAGACATTATGAGTCTCCCAAAGTGAAGGTGGTAATGCAACTCGATAAAGACCCAACCTTCAAGAATCTCGAATGGACCAATGTACCCTGTAAGCCTTTCTTGCCAAATCTCTTCATTCTCTTGGTGACACCTTTCAAGAACACGTAGTCTCCCACTTGAAACTCAAGATCCCGCCTACGATTATCCGCATAACTCTTTTGTCGACTTTGAGCGCAATCTATCTCTAATCAACTTCACGCCTCAACCGATCTGCACTAACCCTGAACCCCAAAGTTTGCCTCTCCAACTTCGTCCCAAAAAATTGGTGATCTACATACGCCCATACAAAGCTTCATACGACGCCATCTTAATACTGATCCGATAGTCGTTATTATACGCAAACCTCGGCTAAAGGTAAGTGAGAATCCCAGCTTCCCTTGAAATCCACTTACAAGCTCAAAGATATCCTCCAAAATCAATCAACCGCTCGGGACCGACCTATCCGCTTTGTGGATGAAAAGCTGTCCTGAATTTCAAACTGCCTCAAAGCCTCCCGCAATCGACCTCCAAAAATCTAGATGTGAACCTCGGATCTCTATCGACACAATACTCACAGTGTACGCCATGAAGTCTCACGATCTCCTCGAATGTACAAAGTCGCTAACCGAGTCAATGAATACGTGATCGCGATCGAATAAAGTGTGCGCACTTAGTCAATCATCAACTATAACCCAAACGACATTAAATCCTCTCCGTGTAAACCTGTCACAAAATCCATAGTAATAAACTCCCACTTCCATTCAGAATCTCAAGTGGTCAGAAATCCCCGCTGGTGCTTTGATGTTCAAATTTACCCTGTTGACAAGTCAAACACTTCGATACATACTCCCAATCTTCATGCCTTTCCACCAAAATTGTCTTTTCAAATCCAAATACATCTTCGTGTTCTCGGTGAATGGTGTATCTCGCTTTATGAGCCTCATCAAGAACTAACCTCTTCAATTCAAGATAGAAGGAACACAAATTCTACCTCGAAATGTCAAAGTACCCTCACTATTCAAACAAAAGCGATACATTTTCACCAACCCATCAATAATTTTCTTCAACTCCTGATCATTCTCCGCGCTTCTCTAATTTTTCCCAAATAAACCGGGTGTAGAACATTTGCAAAAATCACACCTCTATCATAAACACTAGGACCCCAATCTCGCAAATCTTCCAACATCTTCCATCTCTAACCATCATACAAGCTGTGAACTTTCCTACTCAAGGCATCCGCTACTACATTTGCCTTCCCTGATGATATAAAATAGTGCAATCATGATCTTTTAATTTTTCCATCCATCTTCTTTGCCTCATATTCAACTCTTTTTGGGAAAATAAATACTTCAAACTTTTGTGGTCGGTAAAGATCTCAAATTTAGCCCCAT
>CM028377.1:31878364-31967531 GCA_013146195.2 Codonopsis lanceolata | reverse complement strand
CTATAAAATCATATCAAGGCAATTAAATTGCACACAAAACCAATCTTTCACAAACAACTTGTTATAAACAATCAACCAAGCTCATACTTGAGTAAACCAAGTCAAACGGTGTTCAAACTTCGTAGGGATTGAAACTAGAGTTCAACATGTTCAAATATTCCCTAGAGTCGACTCCGTTGAGTCTTTGCTCTAAATTCCCAAATTTGGAGAAATTGAAGCTATGTGCTTCATAACTTGACTAGGTCATTTCTAGGTTCAACAAGGTATTAAATTCACCAAGGCAATGCAAAGTGATTCATGTATATCATAGAGTTCAATAATGAGGATAGAACACATATAACATACAACATATCATGTAAGCTCAATTTAGGTCATTCTCACTTAACAACATTTTCATCAACAACTACAATACATGTTTCTAACATGTTCAAAACCATAAATAAACAAGATACAAGAGTTTTATAAACTTTCATAGGCAAGAAACCAACCTATACATGCTCCTAACAAGCTCAAAATCTCAACATACAAGAAGATAGCAAAGGAAGCATACATGTGTCCTCATTGACCTCAACCACCATAGGCTTTGTTTCCTTAGGGTCAATGAGAACTAAAAGAAGAAGAAGAAGAAGGTAACTTACTTGCTATACTACACCAAAGAAAGCAATGGAAGAAACTAATCGGATAGAAATGCTCCTCTTCTTGAGCTCTACACCTTTAATGAAGGACTCTTGGGCAAAGGAGGAATGGATGATGAAGACCAAGGGATTAGCTCCAAGAAGCCATGGAAGAGCTAGAGAGAAGATGAAATTCGTTTTTGGAAGAGTGAGGGTGAGAATGAGAGTCAAAAATCTGAAATGTGGCTTATATTGGTCTAATTCTTGAGTGGGACAAGTGTCAACAACTTGTGGTCCCTTTTTAAATCTGATTTGTGGCTTAATTGGTCACTAATGAACTCTTAACTCATCATTAAAAACTAGTTAGGGATGTTAGGACTTAAGTTGGAAGGGTTAGGGAGGTTTAGGATAGGTTTAGATAGGGGTTTGAAGAGTACAAGTCGTCCAATTCCAGAACAGGAGAAAAAAATCCCGTAACAGACCAGCAGGTGAGGCGGGCGCCTCACCCAAGCCCATGCGGCCGCCTCAACTACTGAGGCTACTCCCAAGTTCAGACCACTCTGCAATTGCTCCCTGCATTTGAGGCGGGCGCCTCACCAGGTCCCATGCGGCCGCCTCGGCTCCAGAACCTCTAAAACTTGATCTAAACTTGATCTAAATGGTCCCAAACTTTTGGGCAACCATTCTAAGGTCTAACCCTACTCAAAACAAGTCGGAAACGCACCGAACAACCCCGAACAAGATAGAACAAGGTTCAAACCACGCGACGAATGAACAACGAATCATACTACAATCAAACACCAATCAAACTAGGATATCTTGGGCATGAAAAAGGTTTGTTTCAACGTGATTAAGACCTGAATACAAAGCCAAGAACACAACGAACTCTTCGTACGTCGAAATAGAAGCAAATACGAGCAACGAGAGGAATCGCTAAGGCCAAATTCAACGCGATTAAACCGACGATTCAATAAACAAGTTTATATGATTCAAAACATGTTATGGACTTCTAGAATGATCTATGAATGATTCTAAGACGTTTATGTATCAAGTAAACAAGCTCACAATCAACCAAGAAAGTATAAAGACAAGCATAGAATGCACATGCAAGAATACGGGGCGTTACAGAGAAAATAGAGAGAGGATAAGAGAGAGATAAAGTAAAATGATAATTCAAAAGTGAGATTTTGGAGGGAAAAATGATTATATATATATATATATATATATATATATATATATATATAATAAAGAAGTTAGGTAATTGACTAGGGCTATTCAGAGGTCAGGATTTAATTTTTTTTACTATAATCCTACGGCTGTCATTTATTTGGGTAACCTCCTCTTCTGGGTTTCTTTATACGATTAGAATTAGGTTTAGAAGACTTAATTTTTGTTATTGAGAAAACAATAAAATATTCTTTTTACATGTCTATTTTTTTATAAATTAAATTAAATGCCCAAGTAAAATATTTTATTTTGTTAGGTATTTAGGGTTTCTCCCATTTTCGTTGTGTAATGTACATATATTCAATTCCTACAAAATTCTAAATAAATATTAATTTATTACAACATTGTCTGCTCAATTTATCGATCAAGTCTCAAACTGGCGCCGTGCCATAGGCACGGGCTTAGAATCTAGTGGTTGATAAACAAAAAGTCACACATTAATGCTTAAGAAATGCTTGAGAATGAAGATTTATCTAAAAAAGGGTGAGGTAGCACAACCAAAGTGCTCCTCACCAACTTTATATATATATATATATATACATTCGGGGTTTGTTTGTTGCATTTTTTTGATGTAATTCATTGATTTTTTTGAGGATTAAATGTTTTAATTGGAAATAATCTTAACAAATTTCAATCGTCTTTCATCTACAGAGCAGCATGAACTACATACTATTGGTCATCTCTATCGTTCCATATGAGCATCTCGATCTCGCCAAAATGAAAATGCAAAGGGTCTTTAGATAAAGGAGGATGAGAGAAAAAGAAACAATAACTTGGTTCTCATTAATCATTATGTTATTAATATGAAAATAAAATGACAATCAATTTCATTTATTAGGGTATTGAATATATAACCCTTAAGAGGCAATCATAACAAAATTACTTACAAACTTACGTAACCGAATTATTCATTTACTTTTTATTTGAAGAATGATAATAATAAAGTGAACATAATCATTACTTTCTTAATTGTCCAACCTTTAAACTTTATTTTACTAATTTGCAATTCAATTTATTATCAAATGACATTGAAATACTGTTTTATGTTTCAATTGATACATTTATATTATATAATATATCTTATAAAATAAGTATGTACCATATTTAATAAATTTAGTGTGAAAAAAAGTAAAAACTACCCGTGCAGAGCACGAGTTATACACTAACATGAAGAAAAGCTAAGGGTGAAGTGAGAAAAGTGTTCTTTTAAAAAGAAAGTTTCAAACAAGACATTTATTTTAGGATGAACGAAAAAGGAAAATTGGACGATACGAGAGTAGTAATTTGTTTTCCCTTTGACTTTGGATATTTGTAAGTGTATTTGAGTGATCAAATTATCGCCAAACTTAATAAAATATTAGAGAAAAAACAAGTCATATTCATCTAGTGAGTGATTTGACCATCGCGAAACTTAATACAACTTTCATTTTGAGCAAATAGTCCACCATATTATTTTTTTAAAAATTCATTTTAAAAGTACTTTCAAAAAAATATGTTTATCATCTTCATAGCATTTTGACTTTATGCTCCACATTTGACATTAACATATTAATTATGTTCAAATATTTTTGTAATTATAATCAATTATAATACTAATTATATAACCCTTAATAATGAGACTTTTCAAATATAGATTCTTTAAGTGCAACGAATGGAGTAAACTATTAGAAGAAAAAACTAATAAGTCATAGGATATAGAAAATTCAAATGTATTGCACCACATTAAAAAAACTCGTTCTATTCAAGCTAGAATTACAATCTTTTATTACATAGAGCTATAGTAAGCCTGTCACAACTTTTAAAGGTGGTAAAGTGGTAAAGTTGAGCTTTAACAAAGTGAAAGGTCTCATGCTGGATCCCTCCTCCACGCTCTTTTGGACAAAAAAATAAGGGCAAATTTTGGGTCGTTTCATTTTTTGAAGTTTCTAATAATTAAAGTATCTTTTTTTTCAACCGAAAAAAGTCACTTTTGTGGACAAAAAACTACGATACCCTTAATGAGCCTGAGGCGCGCTACGAAATAACGACGAGATGCATCGCAGTTCACATATTTATATGTCGCGATACAAACTATCAATTTTATTTATTTTACAGTGAAAAATTTACAAAAGATATATTGCGGTCCACATATTTTTGCACCGCGGTTCACGTATTTACATACCGCGATACAAAATACCAATAGCCACCATTGAAGATATATCATGGTTCACATAGTTTTGCACCGCAGTTCATGTATTTATATACCGCGATACAAAATATCAACAGTCACCATTAAAGAAAACAAACTACCCAACACTTATATCAAAGAGTCATAAATTAATGACAAACATAGTTTCTCCTTCCTTATTTCGTCTTTAAATATCTATTGTCATTTATTCCTTATTTATTTATAACATCAATAGCCCCCTCCATATGATATATTTCAAATTCCAGTTGTTATTTATCATCAAGTTCCTTCTCAAGTGTTATGATTCTCCAATGCATACCAATCTTAGATAAAAAAAGCTTGAGAAGGAACTTGTTGATAAACAACCATATGAGACTGATCTATAAATTATTTATCAATCACAACGAACATTTCTCGGGGCATACCATCAGAATAAAGTTACCCATTATTGACCCAAGATGAATTATTTATTGACTTTTATCCATGCCTAGACTTCGATCTCTCCCTGCATTCTTTTACTGATCCTATCTTGAACGAATTTTTTAATTCACTTAGTATTCGGAAAATTTCATTTCGATGTATTTCTTCGCAAAGTTCAATTATTAATGTATTTTGATATATAATATTAACATTCATTAGTTTTTATATTATTTAAGTTTAAATACAAAAATTGAAGTAAACATGATTATTGTATTGCGGTTCACATATTTATCTATCGTGGTACAATTAGACTAGGGAATTAAATTGATGAATTGTGGTGCAAAAAATAATACAATAAAATTGATAAATCACGGTTTAGTAGTCAATGCACCACGATTCATTTTCGTAGCTCGTCTCATGCTCATTAAGGGTATCGTAGCATTTTTGCCCCCAAAAAGTGTCATTTTCTAGTTTGAGAAAAAAAAAAAACAATGAGACTGGAGCGATTGAAAACATTAAAAAGTGGACTGACCCGCAATTTCTCCAAAAAATAAAGGGCAAAATTATAACTGGTTCCTTTTCCAAAGTTTTTAACCCCTCTAGTAACCTCATTCTTTTTTTCAACCGTAAAAGACCAGTTTTTGAAATATTGTTTCGAAAATGTCATTATCTCCTTCAACAGCTCTGGAAAACACATTGGATTCGAAAAATCACAATTGTTGGATAACAAAATGAGGATCGACCTACTCGGTTAGGTTGCGGGGGTCGAGGGCACAGCGCCCCGTCGTGGGGGTTCGGGGACAACACCCCTAAAAGGTAAGCGAGTTTTCTGATTCATTAAATACGAAATTTTAATGAAAATGTGTTGGGTTGGAGGATTTTCACAGTAGGAACAAATGCGAAGGAGGAATAAGAAGGCTTACGACGGAGGAGAAGGAAGAAGAAGGCAGAGGAAATGGTCTGATTTATTACGATTTTGAATTGTGGTGCAAATAGACTAAACAATTAAACTATTGAATCACTGCGAAAAAGGTAATGCAATAAAATTGATGAATCGCAGTATAATTAGATTACGCAATTAAATTATTGAACTGCGATGCAAAAATTAATGCAATAAAATTGATGAATCACGATAAAATTAGACTACGCAATTAAACTATTGAACCGAAGTGCAAAGATTAATTCAATAAAATTGATGAATCACGCTGCAATTAGACTAGATAATTAAACTATTGAACCGCAGTGCAAAAATTAATGCAATTAAATTGATGAATCGCGATTCAATAGTCAATGCACCACGATTCATTTATTTAGTGCGCATCATACTCATTAAGGGTATCGTAGTATTTTTACTCTAAAAGGTGTCATTTTCCAGTTTGAAAAAAAACATAGGACTAGAGCAATTGAAAACTTTGGAAAGTGGACCGACCTGCAATTTCTCCAAAAATTAAGGGTGAAAACTGGACCAGTCCCCTTCACTTTTTAGGGCGGAATGATGAATATACCCTTAATGAAATTCGATGAGGCGCACACTGTATTGCAATTTCAATTTCTGCATCATGAATCCAATTTTTGCTTCGAGAAATCCAATTTGTGTGTCATGATTTACTTTTTTATTCTAATTCAAATTGCTACATCGCAATTCCAAATAGTTGCATTGCGATTCTAATCAACACATCGCAATTCATCCAATTTCTCACAGCCACTAATTAGTAAATTAATCTTTCCTGTAAATTTTAGCTTCCCTTCCAACGTGATTTCTTCCCTTACGCTTATCAAACTGGTTTCATCTGTATATCTTCTGCCTTCATCTTTCTCCTCAGTCGTAAGCCTTGGACTTGGGGTGGAGCTTTGACTTCCTTTTTCCTTTCCTTTGCTTGTTTCGAAGAGACATGACACTTCTTTCCCTTACGCCATCAAAAAGCTTTCTGAGAAATCGTTTACCTTTCGAGGGCGTTGCCCTTGAACCCCCAAGACAAGGCGCTGCCCTCTCGACCTGACTAGGTAGGTCGATCATGTTTTGATGTCCCAACAATGAAGATAAATGTTTCATAGAGGGGCATTTAAGGAACAATTTAATGAAAGTGTCTTTTTGCTGTTAAAAAAAATTAAATAGTTAATAGGTTAAAAACTTGCAAAAAGGGACTGGACAACAATTTCTCCAAAAAAAAAAAAAGTTAGCCCTTCGCAATCATATTTTGATCAATCAAGACTTAATAATTTTAAATATTTTTATAAGAGTACAATTTTCATCAATCGGCGGTATAATTTTTCTTACATAAGCGACCATTGGAACGTAGCACGTGTGCATCACAATCTTTGTACTGATTTTTTATATTTTGATTAGTCATTTGTCGTGTTCCAAGGGCCGCTTGTGTAAAAATGATTGTACACCGCCGGTAGATGAAAATTTAATTCATTTTGAGTAAGAGTAACCATCAAGTCATCAACCGACGATGTAGATTTCCATTTTCACAAGCGGCCCTTGGATCATAATACATATCAATCACAAACTTTGTTTTGATTTTTTTAAACTTTACTTCGCTACGTGTCATGTTCGAACAACAATTTGTGTAAAAAATATTCTAAATTATCGGTGAATGAAAAATATAATTCTATTAAGTAGCACCCTTATTTTTCTTTACGTGGAGTATTCATTAAATAATATTTTTTTGTTTTTCAAGATAAAACTAGGTCAAAATGCTCAATACTACTCCCAGAGTCGGCAAGACTACGTGGGCGGTAAATCTTATCTAGTAATCATTAAATAACAACTTTTTTTTCCATTTCCTATAATTCTGAATTTATCCTTTCTCATACTCAATTAATAGAACTAGTTTTACACCCGTGCGCTAAACGCACGGTCATACAATTTTTTTCAATCAACTTATACTCAAGCGAAACAAAGAAGAAAAATAAAATTTCAAAATAATAATAATAATAATATTGGAGGCAACTACTTTCGATAAAAAAAAATTGTTGTTTTGATTTAAAAATCAGAGACTTGTATGGTTAAGATCTGAGAAAATAAAGTTATTTTTTTAGAAAATAAATACAGTTTTATCCTTCACTAAATCTTAATTGTAGAAATAATTTTAAAAATCATTTTAAACCTAGCATCGTTATAAATTAACATATGGTGAATATATGGTTATATAGTAATTGCATTATATGAAAAATAATAAACAATTAAAATAATATACTACAAAAGAAGATAAGTTAATTATAAAGAACTACATTGAAAAATAAAAACATTATGAAAAAATCAAAATGTTATCGTGGTTCAATAATCTCCCGTTAACTACACACACAAAAAAGGAAAAAAAAAAAGGAGAGGAAAATAGAAAATTAACCCCACTGGCAATATCCCTTATTATCCATCTCTCTCAAGAAATATATCTTATTCTCACTGGCGATCTCGATCTCTTACACTCACCGTCCACACCATAATAAGTTTTCGTCCTCTCACTCCATATCTCGCTTGATCCATCTATCGTTCTCTAATATCCAACTTTATTCTGAGGGAAAAATATTGATTATATTTTCTCGGTGATTTTTCATTCGAATCTAATGAAATCACATAAAAACATTTTGTTTAATTATTTCGTATAAAAAATATTTTTGACATTCAAATCTACTGTGAATTTGTTAATATTTTTTATACATCGATTTTTTTATTTACTTTTAGATAAATCTCCGAACTGGTTTAATCATTGAGTATTCTCGAAAGATAATTTTTTTCTGGTGATTTTTATTCCATACTACTTTGAATTTGTAAATGTTTTTTTTACATCTCAATTTTTTGGTATTTCTTGATTTACTCGATTTTTTAGTATAATATTTCAATATTTGATAGGTTCATGTTATGAACTAATTCATTTTCATTAATCATCATTTACAATGTGTTGATTCATTTCCGTTTGACACAACCGAGAATTAAAAAACTGTGCAAATTGAGATAATTGATGGTGGAAGTTCCAAGGAGTTTTTGAATTATTTAATTAAAGAATTCATTAATTGTTTCTTGTTAATAGGAGTTTCTATTTTGGGAAACAAAGTTTTGGCGGGATTTTTCCCTATATAGACTACCTTGCTTTTATATATATATATATAGATTGTTGGCTACTAAATTATGGGCTAAGGAGCATCTAAAACAATTAGAAGATAGACTCCATGATGGAAAAGTTAAAATACCTGAAATTTTGATTAAAAAAATTAAATTAACTTTGAAAAGTCCTATTAAGATTATTTTCCAAATAGAGGGTCTAAACAAATGAAAAAAAAATGACACAAAACTTCATTTGAACTCAAAATTTCATATTTTTGGAATATATTATTCACAAATATGTATATATTGATATAAAATTACTTTGTTTAATAAATTTTATAGTGTGTAGATATTTTTGCATTAGGAACACACAATGATACTTATTGTAAAATAAAATGAAGGTGAATTATAGAGTGAGAGAAATAGTGCGTTGGAAGCTGAAGGGGTAATTGTGAAATAACTACATACTAGCTGTCCGGTATTTATAGTCGAGCACCGGGTTATATTCAATTATATATATGTACTGTTGTGCCAAACTTTGAAATGTTGACACAACACGTTTTCTTCATTGTTTATGACAAATGCTAATGTTCAACTTTTGTATTCTTCGCAACATATATACATACATACATATATATATATATATATATATATATATATATATGTATATTATTATTATAGTCATAAATATCATTATTAGCAAATATAATAATAATAACTATATTTTCCTGCTTTACTTTGGTATTAGAGCCATGTCAGGCTATTTTTCTAATCTACCACGTAAGAATGTAGTGGAGTAGATTGCATAGTAGATTAAAATGGAATTTTATAACTTTTATTTAAACCTGATATTTTTGGAAAAATAAATGATCTTAAAAATTCCATGAGTCGCATTAGGTAGTGTATGTAAAGCCCAATGAGAGGTAGGACTATCACTTGTAATCCGTCGTTGACTATGAGTTTATAACATCATTTTATATGATAAAAATTGTGATGACCCGACCCCAATCCCGATGAAGAGTCGCGGGCCGAGCACGTCCAAATGAAGGGGACTGCAAGCATGTAAGGACAATAGTAATGAAACTAATATGACGCAACATTGGACACGTAGTACTGCTCGGCACTAAAAGGCCAAAATTTTAAAACTTTGAAACCTGATATAACATTTTAAAAACAAGTGAATCAAGTCATCGGTGAATACATGTTGGAACTCAACAACTACACGATTGATAATTAAGAGCTAATGAAATGCTCAGTGGAAGTCTTTGATAATGAACCAACTGAATAAAATACAAGTCTTACATTATATTTTATAAGTACAAGCCTCAAGATAAAAACTCCAAGTTAAATTTACTAGAGTTACAAATACCCACAACAAGTCTAAGTGGCTTGCTTAACCCAAACGTCCTTGCAAAGATAAAGGAAGAGGAAACTATAACAACCTCTTCTGAAGGAACTGGAGCCACGCACGATCTCAATAAAGCTTCACCATGAAGGTCCTGAGCGATTCGGATCTAAAGCGGTAAAAGGGAGGGAGTAAGTCATAAAGACTTTGTAAGCTACCAATATGCATGACAAGTCATATATGCAAGGCACACATAGCATGATATCATAATTGATATCAAGACATAATCAAGTAAGCACGTTGTTCACATATCCTCAATGCACATTGTTTTTCACATAAGTGCCTAAGTAAATCAAGTAGGAGTAGAATATGATGTTGAACCGGTACCACAACGTAGATCCTGCAATGAAATGATTAAACTTGATCGTCTTGCCGACGATATGCGTGTAGATATATCGACCCATGACATGACAATATTATTCCAAGCGCCCTATTGGTTACGACAAGGTACTCTTCTCTAATGTGATCAATAGAGGAGGGTGTGTGCATGATTCTGATTCGGCTGTTCATCACTATCACAAATATCACGATTCGTGACAGCGATGCAGCGTCAACCAGTGAAACAAGAAAGTACGCCACCTGGACTAATGGAATGACAAGTAGATGTTTACTTGGCATTAAAATCAAGTAGGGATTGAGCTCGACAAGAGCGAACTCATCCATGTCAAGTAGGGATTAAGCTCGACAAGAGTGAACTCAACCAAGTCAAGTTGATGTTTACTCACTTAAGGCATGCTAACGATTAATCATATAGATTACACAAGGAACTCAATTGATGCTCCAACACATGAAACACAAGCATGAAATCAGCCAAATGAACTTTAAACGTCGTAGGGATTGAATGTATAGTCGGTATTGTTAAATGGCTCTCTAAATGCAACTCCGTTGAGTCATTACTAAACTTTTGACCTTATAGAGATTTAATTATATTTGCATTTAAATACTCTTTTCTATGTTCTCGATTCTATTAGAACTAAATCACCAAGTCATTCATGACTTTGGCCTAACAAGTGCACAATTCCACAATTTGTTAAATACTAGTTTGGTCACTTCATTGAAGTTTCCAATTGAACAAGTAGAAGTTTATTTGCTAGGAGACCAAGTATGTAATGTAGAAATAGATGTTGACTTGCCAGGAAACCAAGTATGTAATGCACAAGTAGATGCTTCTACTTATCATTAAATGAACATGTAGGGATTGAGCTAACTCGTCCAATTTCAAGTAGGTATTTACTATACTAAAATTCACACTATTACGAATATATTTTCTATACTCATATGAATCACGTTTAGTGCTCAATTGAGTCTCGAAAATACACGTGCCAACTATGTACACTTAAATCAATTAAAGTTCCAAATGCTAGTATTCTAGTCACATGGAAACTAAATGTCATAGGAACTTACTACGATATTCGTAATGTTCAACAACTAGGTTCTTGTTTCATTTAGAGCCCTAGTTCAGGAATCACTAAATAAAGGATATGTTGAAAGATTAAGTTGACTAATATCAATTCGAGCCCTATTTCAACTCAAGTTCAATGTTCCACTAATTAGTGAAACCTTAGTTCAGTATATGTTGACCAATCAAATATCATTGAAACCTTAACAATTACTACAATTATGCTTTTTATGAGTCATGATGTAAAATAGGTCTAGATGTTTATTTCTAGCATCAATCTAATGCTAAGTTTAAAACTTAACAAGTAACAAATCATGTATTTCTCCGAGATTACAATGATGTCTAGAGTGGACAAATGATAGGATTATATTTCCTAAACTCTTCCTAGAATGATATTTCATTTTATATTCCCAAATCCATGATAGTTTACGTTTTGTTCATAAACCAACCTTATCAAGTTCAACCGTTCATAAGTCATAATGTCGCGTAGGCTTAGAGATTGTATTCAAGAAGGCTTAGTGCCTACCAAATATTTTGAGAAAACATTCCAATCCCTGACCTTTGCTAATGGCAATAAAATGAAAATATAATATAAAATTACTGATCTCACATTTGTAATCAGGGAATGTGTATTCCCTCTACTTTCTTACTTGTCAAGAATATCCAACAACATGTGATCTTAGGAACACCTTTTCTTAATACAATTATGCCTTTACACAAAATTGATCAAACTGATATTTATACCAATATTAATAATCAAGAAGTAATTTTTGAATTTATTACAAACCCTGAAACTAAGGTGATTAATGAATTAAAAAATTTACTTTCTTCAAAACAAAAACATTTAAACTTTTTAAAAGAGGAAGTAAATACTTTAAGTATAAAAGAAAAATTCTTATGAAATTCAAAATAAAATTAAAAACTTGCAACACCAGTGTGAAAAAGAGGTCTGTAGTGATATTCTTAATGCTTTTTGGGAAAGAAAAAGACATATTGTATCACTTCCTTATAAGGAAGACTTTGATGAGAAATACCAAATACCGACTAAGGCTAGCCAAGTCAAATGAATTTCAGAATATTTAGTACTTTGTAAAAAAGAAATTGAGACTCTCTTATCTAAGAAATAATAAGGAAAAATTATTCTCCTTGGAGTTGTACTACTTTTTATGTAAATAAAATGCTGAAAAGGAAAGAGGTGTACCGAAGCTGATAGTTAATTATAAACCTCTAAATGAAGCTTTAAAATGGATTAGGTATCCTATACCCAATAAAAATATTTATTAGATAGACTACATATGACAGTCATCTATTCAAAATTTGATCTTAAGTCAGATTACTGGCAAATTCAAATCAATGAAAAGGATAAATATAAAACTGCATTTACAGTTCCATTTGGTCATTATGAATGGAATGTTATGCCTTTTGGTTTAAAAAATGCTCCTTAAGAATTTCAAAATATAATGAACGAAATTTTTACACCTTATTCAGAATTTTGTATTGTCTATATTGATGACATATTAGTATTTTTCTAATGATATTGGTCAACATTTTAAACATTTGAAAATATTAAAAAATGTTATAAACATGAATGGATTAGTCCTATCCTATTCAAAAATGAAATTATTCCAAACTGACATAAGATTTTAGGGATTTAATATATCTCAGGGTAAAACTATACCCATTAATAGAAGTATTGAATTTGCCTCTAAATTTCCGAATGAAATTAAAGATAAAATCAGTTACAAAGATTTCTTGGAAGTCTTAATTATATTACTGATTATTATAAAAACATTGGACATGATAGTGCTAACTTATATACTAGATTAAATAAAAATCTTAGTCCTTGGACTAAAGAATATACTAAAGCAGTTCAAAGAATCAAACTACATGTTAAATAATTACCATGTCTTTGTTTGGCTTAACCTGCTTGGTATAAAATAGTGGAAAGTGATACCTCTAATATTGACTATGGAGGAATACTTAAGCAAAAGAATCTTAGTAATGGGAAGGAAGAATTATTAAGATTTTCTTCCGGTATCTGGAAGAATGCTCAGAAGAATTATATCAAGAAAGAAATGTTTTCTATAGTAAAATGTATTTCCAAATTTTAGGATGATTTATTAAACCAACAATTCTTACTCATAATTGACTGTAGTGCGACAAAGTACATCATTCAAAAAGATGTAAAAAATATTGTTTCAAACAGATCTTTGTCAGATGACAATCTGAATTATCATTATTTGATTTTAAAATTGAATATATTAAAGGTATTGATAATTCATTACCTGATTTTCTGACAAGAGAATTTTTGTAGGATGCATCCATCGAGTCGATGGATTACCCCGAGAGGGGTAAAATACAAGAACCAGTATCCTAAAATTCCTTCAACCTCTGGTGAAGGATCAAAAAAGTCCAATCCCTCTGGAAGCAAAAATTCGAACCCGTCTGGGGAAGGAAAAGAGAAAAGAGAAACAACAATATGTGGTCGTTCCGTATTCACAAAAACAACATCTGGAACATATTATTGATTTGTCTTTTGTCGACTTGCAATGGAAAGATGACCCTTGGGTCCTCAAAGATAGATATCTGGGTAACCAAAATTATGTTACTTTACAAGGAAAGTTTCGTTATATTTATGAAGCAATCTATATTATAATAGAGCTCATTCTCACACATGTGCAATTGACTAAAACTATTTAGAGGTTGAGATTAAATTATTTTAAAAAATTTAATGGTTGGGATTCACTCTCACATTCACATGTACGAGAGTAGTTATCCATTTTTAACTCTCTATTTTCTCTCATCCTGTTACAATGTCACCCCCTACAATTAATATTAGGCTTAAATAACAATTTGGTCACCCTAATATCCAGCTTTTTTCATTATGATCACTTTACTTTTTTTTTCTCAATTTAATTATTATACTTGGCTTTATTTTCACGTTCATCACTCCATCTAATTTTTTGGATGAAAGACTTAAAAAAATTTAAAAACCCCAAAATGCCCCTAAACACAATTGGGTCTCTCTCTCCCCACCATGGTTGAAACCAGACACATCTACTTCCTTCCACATCTTCCTCCCCTAAATCTAGACAAACAAATTCGATACATCCAAATCTCAACCTTTCTCCCAACTCCAACCAAGCCCCCACCATCTCCGATCAAGTTGCAACCATCTCTAGCCACGCCTCTCTATCTCCTCTCAAATCCAGAAACTTTGATGCTTCCTGCTCCACATCCCTATCCCAGATCTGACTGAGTTCGTTCCATCCCTCTCTTCTTTGACTTTCTTCATCTTCATCCCTTGTCGACTTCGGCACAACCGTCTACCTCCCTAAACCCTGTCATCCCTCTCTCAGATCCAACCAACACTGTCATCTCCCCAGCCCAATTTTTCTCAATTTTGATTTCGATTTCAATTTCATGCGTCTCTTTATTTCATTTCGGCAGGTGTACGCACACCCTTCTTTCAAGACTTTCAATGTATGCTTCCCATTGCCCGACCTCCACACCCCACAGCTTCCAGCGACACCATTAAAGCTTAACGCCATCTTCTTCTTCCCACCGCCATCTCAACTAACCCACTGCCGCTTCAACCTGCTGCGGCCATCTCCACCGTCACTCACGTCGGCATCTCCAAACCTGATGCTCGCCAACCCTAGAGAGAGATGCTTTCAACCCGATTCGAATCCACCTCGATTGTAGGCAAATGGACCGACTCTAGTTAGGAATTAAGCCGCAGGGGAAAGAAAGATTGCACAGAGAGAGAGAGAGCCATGGGGGTTGGAGTGCCCTGAAATAGTGGTAGATGGCGGAGCCGGGAGAGAGAGAATGGAGGAGATGGATAAATGGATATAGGTTTTTTCAACCCTTTTTTGTTTTTGGTTTTGAAGTAAGTCAGGGTACATAATATTTGTTGGATTTCTCTTAAATTAATTTCTTTAGGCCCTTGTTAAAAAAAAAAGAAGAAGGTATTTTGTGCATTATTATTAATATATATATATATTTTATTTATTTATTTAAAAGTCAAGTGGGGGCACTTGCCCCCCAAATTAAATATTGGGTTATGATTGAATTAATGAAAATATAAATTAAATATATGTTATTTGATCTTTTCGTTTAACCCCTTGATTATTAACATTTTAAACTAAATACCTTTAACATTAGTAAGGGCATTGTGCTCATTTCAAACATTTCCGTCCATCTAACTAACGGAAATGATCCCCAGTGATCTTATTGACTTGATTGGCCAAGTATAGTCATTAAATTGAGAAAAAAAAAGTAAAGTGATCATAATGATAAAAGCTGGAAAGTAAGGTGACTAAATTGTTATTTAAGCCTTAATATTATGAGCAGTCACACTATGAGATTAATCTTCTAAACCATTACCCCTTACAAAAATCAACCTTACATTAATATAATCTCACAATAAAGCTCAATTGATTGACTGAGACTATCTGGCCATGGGGGTTGATTCCGCCGTAAAATCAAACGTTCATAGATCAGTTACATATAACTCCTTACAAATATATATATATATATATATATATATATATATATATATATATATATATATATATATATATATATATTACAATAGAGCTCATTCTCACACATGTGCGATTGACTAAAGCTATTTAGAGGTTGAGATTAAATTATTTTAAAAAATTTAATGGTTGGGATTCACTCTCACATTCACATGTGTGAGAGTAGTTATCCACTTTTAACTCTCTATTTTCTCTCACCCTGTTAAAAAGTCACCCTCTACAATTAATATTATGAGCAGTCACACCATGAGGTTAATCTTCTAAACCATTACCCCTTACAAAACATCAACCTTACATTAATATAATCTCATAATAGAGCTCAATTGATTGACTGAGACTTTCTGGCCATGGGGGTTGAATCCGTCGTAACATCAACTATTCATAGGTCAGTTGCATATAACTCCTTAAAAATAACCCCCCTCAACTATGGGTAGAGTTCGAATAGCGCCCCTCAACTACCCCTTAAAGTAATGTACCCCTCAATTGTAACATTTTTTTTAAAATCGCACTTTCTATTTAGACGTTGGCGTTTCAATTGACGAAATCAGATATATTGGCATCGTGCCATAGACACGGGTACGAAAATCTAGTATTGGAAGAAAATGGCTCGGTCCAGTTTGAACATTTTCTTCACAATGCTCAATCTGGGGGTAAAACTCTAGCAAAAACACTTTCAAAGTACTTTATAATTAAAGTATTTCATCCACATCAATGTAGCCTTTTGGATCCATCAAAACAAACAATTTTACAGTTGAATAAATCAACATAATACAATTACTGGGATTATATTAATGCATGTTATTATGCATTCTATTACCAAAATCCTATCAGAAAACATACTTGGATTTTTGTTATAAATCCAAAATTTTTACAAGAAGGCGGGCTCCATACTTGGTTCCTCAGTTGGTGGGAAAAATGTGGTCCAGAATTGGATGTACTTCCAAAGCAACTTTTTGAATTATTTCTTGGATGGTATCAATTTCATCATAAGCTTAAAGGTAAAACTACTGAAAATCCTCCTGTTGGTGGAAATACTCTAGGGTTCTTTACAGAGTTTCAAATCACTTGGATCTAGAAATGAGATATTATTTTCTCATATGTTTCTTTGAAAATTCAGGTACTAAAAAGAACTTTCCACTATAAGTGGTGAGAAAAGTTTGATACAGAGTCAGCTTTTCAAAAAATTACTCAAACAGTTTCAGATTATTCGAAATATTTTAATCAATTAGTTCCCTAGCCCTCTGTCCAGCCAGAGATTCAGAATATATTTACATATATGATGGAAAAAATTAGAAAAGAAAATCCATGATTATCATCTCTAGAATGTCAATTAAAAGTCTTCGAAACAATGAAGAATCAATTTGATGCATCTCAGGCTTCTCAACCCGAGACTAGTTCATCAGCAATAGTTGTTCCGAAATCTTCCTTTACAATTTTTGTCAGGGAATCTCAAGTCACAAGAAAAAGAAGACATATCTCCTACAATAAGAGATTTCATGGATGCCATTGTTGGAGTTACTCAAGAAAGAGTAAATCAACAAAAGATGAAAAAGATGGAATAATAGTTTTTTTTTTTTAAACTATTTCAAATAAACTAATGATTCCGTGATTTTCGTAAGAAGATCAAACTTGCCATTTAGAAGAATCAAGTTTGTCGGGGAAAAGATAAAAGTAAAAAAAAAAAAAAGAAGTAAAGAAAATGTAGCCACCAAGGGCCCCGATGATCAATAATTTAAGAATAAGACAAATTATCATTATCTTGATAATTAAAGAATCTACTTTTGGCAGAATAGTAAAGTCGTCCGGGCCCTGATCAACTCCAATAATTTCAAGGACACCTGGCCCTCCGATGTCAAATTTTTATTTTGAAATCTGTCGTTTATCATTATAAAAGGACATGTTATCCATAGAAGAACACATTTGAATTTTAACAATCTCTCTCTCTCTCTCTCTAAAAGTTAGAAAAATAGTGATATCTCTCTCTCTCTCTCTCTCATTGTATAATCATTCACCAATAAAAGTTCATCATATTGAGGTTTCTTCGGTGGAGTAAGCATACATCTTAGTAAGTTTTCTTACTTTGGTATCAGAATAATAATTATTCTTATGTTTAAATCTCAATTTGGTCACCCAACTTTCGGCCAAAAGTCATTAAGCTCACTCTACTTTTTTTTCCTCAATTTGATCACTCTACTTGGACATAAATAGCACGTTCATCACTCTGTTAAAATATTTTGATGGAAAACTTAAAACATTTTTAAAAACCCAAAATTACCCTTACCCAGATAAAGGAGGAGAAAGAAAAGAAAACGACTTCACATCACCAACCAGAGTATTACTTTTCTCATCGGCTTCAGGAATGGCATTCTCATCCGAATTGAAGCTCTCACTGTTGGATTCTCTCTTTTTCTTGCTTTGCTTAGATCATAATGATGAAGACGAACGTCTCTTCGAGAGAGAAAAGGTTAACAATTCCAATTTAGTGCCGAAGAAAGTGAATAATGGATCGTCTGAGTCGGATTTGGCGTTTGAGCCTTCTGTATTCTTCAAAGGGCAACCCTTTCAACTCATCATCGGAATCAGACTCTTCCATACGTCCATTTCCGAAATCGCGATCGAGATACGGTTTCTTTCGATTATTATAGTTCGGTCTTCTATCAAATTTAAGGGTTTCTGACTTGGGGCTTCTTCTAGCTTTATTATAATCGGGGGAGTGATCCTTCCGACGGTAATCAGAATTTTTGACATACCTTGAATAGTCAGGGCTGCGACTCCGACTCCGGATCCCTCTAAGACTGCGGCTGCGACTACGACTAGGGCTCTGGCTGAAACTACGACGAGAATAATCATTCCCTCTGTTGTTGCGGTGAGGGCTTCGGCTCAAACTACGCCGTGAATTGCCGTTCCCTCTGCAGCCTCGACTAGGACTCGGCTAAGACTACGACGTGCATAGTCATCATCTCTGCGGCTGCGACGCCGATCTGAGGGAATTTCAACAACGGAGGAGGGTCTGGCCATTTGGGGGAGTGAATAAGAATGAAACATTGTAAAACCCTTCAACTTAATAAGGGTATTTTGGTCTTTTCAATGATTTCCATCCAATATAACGGACAAAAATGACTCAAGTGGCCTTATTGAATGTCGAAGCCAAGTAGAGTGATTAAATTGAGGAAAAAAAGTTGAGTGAGTTTAATGACTTTTGGCCGAAAGTAGGATGGCCAAATTGATATTTAAACCTTATTCTTATGCTATAAGCATCCGTATTAGCAAACTAGTGTTTATACCCATGCGTAAAATACATGACATATATGCTTTTCAACTAAATTATACATACAAAATTAAAAGAATAAATTAGGGGACACTGCTTAACTAAAAAAATATAACAATAAGATTAATCATTATAGATTTTGAAACTTAATAATTTTCTACAACATAATTTTATATATGATTATTCAAATGAAAAAAAGCAAACACCATAATGATCATTTAGTCATACTATTATTTTGACATGAATCAAATAATTCAAAAGACTTCAACATTATTACATCCGTCCCAAAAGAAAGGATGACGATAATTTGAAAACAGATGGAGATTTCATTTCAATAATTTTTGGATTGACACAAAGGGAACCCTGGATAATAATTTTGGGTCGGAAGAAATATATATTTGTTGATTAAATATCATCTAATAGAAAAAGGCAATAATATGTATAGTTGGCCCAAAAAAAGTCATTAAATACCATGTTTATTACATACTCCCTCCGTTCGGGTAAAAAATAATTGTTTGAAAGTCAAACTTTTGAAAAAAATGACACTTTTAGTAGTCCATTAGTAATAAAATAAATAATTGCGGTCCGGTCCTTTTTTTGGAAATTATAACCTCTCCGGCGCGCTATTTTTTATCCAATCACATAAGTCCATTTTTTTAAATTTCTTCCTAAAATGCCTCTCCTTCTCCTGTTGATGGATATCAATCACCGGAGTTGGCGCGAATTCAAAGAAAATAGATCTAAAAATATATGACTTACCATTTTTAGTTCTATTTTAATTTTTTTTCATAGATCTGGATAATTTGAGCTTGTCAATTTTAGAGCTAGAATGTTCCTAATTTATATATTGACAAATTTCGATTTTGTTAATTTATTTTACATCCTCTAATTTTTCAAACCTGCTTACTTAAAACACAGATGTAAATCTAAAATTTTTGGATATGTAATCTATGAGAAGTACATAACTTTATTTTTAAGAAAATAAAATTATAAATATAGATACTAATTTTCTAGATCGATTTAATTTATTTTTTTAAAGATCTGGGTAAACACCATGCATATTTTATATATCTATATTATAAAAGAGCTCAGAGTCTAACTGACGGCCCTGATCGAATTGCGTTAAATAGAACTGACGGTCCAGATTAATTCATAAGTATGTGAGTTACAAATGAACCCCTCAGTTATCTATTATGTTTGAATTACCCCTCTACAATTACATATAAAACCTTCAGTTGTGGATTTTGTTTGAATTACTCCGTCAGTTATGAGTTTTGTTTATCCCAACCATTCATTAAATTGATCACATACCAACCCCGTGCATATGACACGAACACGTATACTGGTATATATATATAAACCATGTCAAATACTTTAACATTAAAATGACATGTATAGCTCTTAATCTTATGAGACATGAAAATCATGAAATAAAATGTGCATGGATGAAACACGATCAGTTAAAAAATTAACATACTTTTAACCTCCAATTGGACAGAAAATATAACCTTGTAGTCTGTAGAGAAGTCGGCAGAGCATTTACATCCGTCTTTCTCTCTCCAACCGAAACTGCTAGTCTGCAACTAACGTTGAAACGCTACCAAACCAAACGTATGTATCCTCATCTCCTTCACCCTCATTCAATTATCAATCAAACTAAACCTTAAACAGTTTGACCTACACAAACTGTCCTTACTGTTATCAAAGCCTCTGACTTTTCATGATATAATCTCATACCGGTGCCTAAACAAATCCTGATTAAGGTTAGTTCTTTCCATCACTCTCATCTGTTTCTTGAATTTTCTTTCAATAATAATCCTATTTTCAAGATGTAATAAACCTGATTTCACATCGATTAGTAATACCCGTCAGTTCAATACCCAAGAAATGATGAATTGATATCAAATAAATTGTATGTACTCGAGTGTTTGATTGAATGCCAAGCTGAACATAACCCAGTTTTTTTTCTCTCCCTTTCGCTAGTTGTTATTGTTACTCTGTTGTGATTTTAAATATGTACGTATGGGAATCTTTTGATCATCAGGTGATTGTTTTGATAAGTTTTGAGGGATGAGACAGAGGGCTAAGAATACGTCGTCTGCATCTAATTCACCTGGTAATGTTGAGGGTAGTAGTGTGTCTAGGGTTGACAAGAAAGTGCCGGGCAGTGATAATGTGGGGAGTGCAAAGCGGTCAACTTATGCTATTCTGGCCTTGTTTGCTGTGCTTTTCAATGGGATTTGGGCTGTTCATCATTATCAATTTGAGGATTTGCCCGTGCCACTTACTACAGAGCAGGCGGGCAAGAGGGGTTTCTCTGAGGTAGAGGCCATGAAGCACGTCAAAGAGTTGACTCTGTTGGGTCCTCACCCTGTTGGCTCTGATGCTTTGGAGAGAGGTTTGCAGGTAAGGTCTATTGAACCATCTAGACTATGTAAGCATACCGTGTTTCTTGATTTATTCATGCTAGCATAATTACTCTATCTTGTGTATTGTGAAAGTGTACAGAGAGGAGCTTATTTATGCTCTGGGAGTGTGATTTGAAAGATAACATAGCTGACAGACACACACTCAAAAATATATACATATAAAGTCGTGGATCCAGGAATAATGTTGACCGGTGTCCAAAATTTTAACTACTGTATTACATAAAAAAAATTAGAAATACAATTTGCCCTTTACACGTTTTCATACGTTAAAAACACGTAATTACATCATCACTAACATTCATTAACATGTCTTTTTCAATATAACATACAAGAGAATCATTTAAAAATTGATCGGATATTCGATTTCGT
Source organism: Codonopsis lanceolata (assembly GCA_013146195.2). NCBI lineage: Eukaryota > Viridiplantae > Streptophyta > Magnoliopsida > Asterales > Campanulaceae > Codonopsis > Codonopsis lanceolata. Next base: position 31,945,638 of record CM028377.1, on the reverse strand, counting down.
AAATCTGTTTTGACAGTATTCTTTACAGAGAATTTGGGAGGGGTCCAATTGTCAAATATCACAAACCTACTTCCAATTTTTTTTTCTTGGGCGGTGTCCATGGACACCCCTACTACTCCACTATACATAGAAACCAACTCAAGTTTGGAAACTATTCCACAAAACAGTAATACTGTTGTCTTTAACTTAAAAATAAATAAATAAATAAATAAATAAATAAAAAACTAAAAAAATAGATGGCTCTGAATAAATTTTCACAGTAGAGTGCTAAAGCTTGGTCCTTCAGTTGGCAATGAAACCAAGTGAGTTTGTGATTATATCGATTAGCTTTTCGGTGATGTGCGCGAACGCAACTCTGCAAGATTACCCTACAGATCAAGTAATAAAGTGTACCTAAGTATGAGTTATCGATCCCACAGGGAATGCACGTAATTCTCACTCTAACTAAGTACCAAAATTAGCTAACTAATTATATTTGAGCGAAAAGAAAATGAATTAAAATCTACAAATATAAACAACCTAGAAAGCAATTAAATCTACACTACTACGGAGGTGGTTTGGCAACAACAAATCAAGATAAAAATATATAAGTGTCATATTTCTAGTCTAGCTGGTGTTTAATTTAATCATCTTTCTACTTTTCTTTAACTCAAGTCTTGGTAATCGGACGCACTATTTTCTTCACTACGGACTTTCGCTACGTATAACAAATCTAGATATCCCTTAACCTTGCTACGGGCCCATATCATCGCAACACATAACATAGGGGAGAAAATAACCACATGTCTAAACAAGCATCCAAAGACTATTTACGCACGATCTCCCTTCGGTCTCACACCATGCAAACTGCTATTGTGATTTTCGGAATAACAGGAAGGGCTTTCGCTTTGTATCCTATCATTCTAGTGATCATCTAATGGTTCGCTACGTTATTAAAATCATGAAGAGCACACAATAATAACCAAGCACATAGGTAATAAATCGCAAAAAGAAACTCTCTATATTTTTCTACAATTTATGTTGGTAGCCGAGACAAATAAAATTGGTTAACTACGGGCTCTCGCATCTTATAGTCAACCCTAACCTCCCCGATCTCGCGAATGGCTTAGGTGGTTCGATCGCGTGTCAAACCGAGTCTCACAATGGCTATCAGTGTGGTCACAAAACACCAACTATTAAATTGATTGGTCCGAAATATAAAGGTAGCTCTCGCGGATCTTAAATATTTCTAAAATCATTTAATTATTGGCCAAATAATTAAAAGCATTAAGTTCACAAAATGATAACTTAACATGAATGTGTACTAAATAAAGAGATATATTAAATTAAATCACTACATTGGACATAAAAAAATAATTGCATTCCATAAATAATTTAAGCATAAACCAATTCTTCATTTACAAAATTAATCAACCCAAGAAATTATACAACTATCAAAAATAGTGATAGGAAGAATTAAATCGAGCAAATCGCGTTTCCGGGGTTGAAATCAATTGTAGATGCTTCGTTGGCTCTTGATTTGAAGCTCCAAACATTCAATGGTGATCAAGCAATGGAGGAAAGGAGGGATTTTTGAAATAAATGGGGCTGGTGCCCCATTTAGGGCTCACACCCGTAAATGGGGACTTTTTTTTTCACAAAATGAAGCTGCCAGAAATTAAATGGGGAAGGCAAGAAAGAGGGCAGGGCTGCCAAGGGCAAATTTTTTTTTGATAAGTAAATAATATATAAAAAGCATCAAAAGAGGTGATGCGTCCTTTGTACGCTAGAAGTATACCAATCCAAAACATTAACTAATGTCTATGCTATTTACAAGATCTACAAAATCAGTGTTGGACCTAGAAAGAGAGGATCAGTCTCGGAACACCAAAAATGAAGGGTGCGAATCAACAAATTCTTCAATTTCGGGACTGACATTTCCACATTATCGAAAGCCCTATGATTTCTTTCCTTCCAAAGAATCCAACACACTCCCAAAAGAGCTGTCCCCCAAGTACGACTTCTCCTCTTCCTATACCCCGTATACCAGCTTCTGACGTGATCAATCATCGATCTCGACATGACCCAAGACATCCTGAACATTCCCAACACAAAATTCCAAAGCTCTAAAGCCACTTGGCAATGCAGAAGCAAATGATTAACACTCTCCTCACTATCCTTACACAAATAACACCTATTGACAAGAACCATGTTACGTTTCCGCAAATTTTCCCCGGTTAGGATAGCTTCGAGAGTCGCTTCCCACATGAAAAAAACCACTCTCTTAGGGGCATTGGATTTCCAGATCGCTCTCCACGGGAATGAAGTTCTACCACAGTTGAGAAGCTTGAGATAATACGAGTTTATTGAAAAAAGAGGGCCCCCTGTACCTTTCCAAACCACCTTGTCCTCCAACCTGTCTGTATTCTGCTCTTGAAGCCTCCCCAAAAACTGCACAACAGACTCAATTTCCCAATCATGAAAATTCCTTCTGAAAGTGGGATTCCAGATAGGTTTGCCCTCTACCGAAGATAAGATAGAACTAACTCTACAACCCTTATCCAAGGAGAGCTCGAATAAGTTCTGGAACGCTTCCTTCAAACAAGTATCCCCACACCACCTATCTTCCCAAAATCTTACCGAGGCCCCATTACCAACCTCAAATGCAATGAATTTTTCAAAAGAGTTCCACCCTTTCCTTATTCCACGCCAGACTCCCACCCCATAAGGAGAATTGACCTCATTAGGGCACCAACAGTGAGGATTGGGGGCAAAAAGGGAAAGGAAAGGCTGACTGGGTCGAGGGTTGGAAAGGGGCAACCCAGGTGGAGGAATTCGTGGGTCACCCATGGTCAAATGGGTGAGGCTTGTGAGGTGGAGTGGGCTGAAAGGTGGGCATATGGGTTGGTGATGAGCGCGGGCTGACCCGGATCCAGGAGGAAGAGCACGCGGGTCAGGCTAGTTGTGGCTGGCTGAGCGCGCGACACGTGGCTCCAGCAGGGAGCCGACAACGCACAGGGACTTTGCTGAATAGGCGGCGGCCTCCCTTCAATTTTAAAACTTGCTCCGGTGCCCCTGAAGGTTCTAACTTTGGCGCTGCTTTCCTTCCTCCTTCAGAACTATCTTTTTCATCCTCCGTTAAAGCTGTTAGCCTCCGTTAGCCCTCAATTGCCTTGGATCTCTTAATGGTCTTAACGGACTTTCACCAAATAAATTCCAATTCAACTTTTAAGTCCGGAATTATCTCGAACTTCGTGCTAAACACCATATAATTGCTCGATTATGCATGGAAACCTACATTAAGCACAAATACACAAATAATAATATTTTCAAAGCATAATTAACTCAAAAATAGCACAAAATAGGAGAAAATTCCCGGGAAAATTAGTGGAAATCTTGGGCTCATCACTCGGTACTCGGCTACAGTGCTGGACCTAGCAGTTTTTTTTAATAGGTAAATGTGACCCCTTGTTGGCCAACGACCCCAAGGTCTTTCCCTGGACCTAGCAGTTTTCTTCTGTTGCAGTTAGAGATTAGAGCTGATAAAGAAGATTTAGAAACCAGCAGTAGACTGGTAGAACTCTGACAATAAGGTCTGTGCTCTATCAACATCCGAGAGGCATGATTTTGTACACTAGTGCAAAAAATGCAGCTCATATAACACTGTACCATTGATGGTAGCGGAACATGGAATGTATCACTGTAAAGTTTTGTGGAACAAAGGCAGACATACTGTTTTTACACTCTTTTTTTTATTTATCATTATTTTTTATGCTTTGCTTGTGAGTTTCAAAGAGAAAAGAAGGGAAGAGAAAGTCAATTAATATAGGGACGGGACGAGAAAAGAAATGATGGATTTTCTTCTCTGTAAGCTTGGGAGTTCATTGAACAATTTTCTTTCGTCCTAACTAATGGAAGTTGGGATGCTGGTCAAGAAAAATTTCTAAGGTTTTTTAGGGTTATGTTTACGAAGATGGGAGGATGTATTTGGTATTTCGATTTGTAGTCTACAATTTTGAAGGGCAATATGGACATGTAGAGAAAGTTTAACTCAACTCAACACAACTCAACCCAGCCTTAGTCCCAATCACTTAGAGCCAGAAACATGTCTCCTTTTCAGCCATTCAGTTCGGTCCAAAGCATGGTCACTCACACATCACACTCATTCACATCTTTCTTTATTACGGATGTCCATGTTAGTTTTGGTATTCCCCTTCTCCTATTTTTAGTCTTATTGATGTTGATACACTCACACGTCCTAATGGGTGCATTAAGCGGTCTTTGTTGTATGTGTCCAAACCATGTTAAGCGAATTTAAATTATTTTATTTGCTATTGGCATACGTCACATGGATTTGTACATTACAAATTCTATCTTTCCTAGTTTTATCACATATACATGTTAACATTTGCATTTAAGCTACACTCATCTTGTTAACATATTCTTTCTTAGTTGCCCAACATTCCTTCATTAAAGTAGCGCGGGTCTAATAGTTGTCTTATAAAACTTTCCGTTTAACATATTGGGTAAACGTTGGTCATATAACACTTCATGCACTTCTCCGTTTCACGCATCCGAATTTTATTCTATGGCTAACATCATTTCTTACCTCCCCATATTGATTTAATTGATCCTAAATAACAAAATTGTTCCTTTTGTCTTATAAAACTTTCCATTTAACATATTGGGCAAACGTTGGTCATATAACACTTCATCGACTTCTCCGTTTCACGCATCCTAATTTTATTCTATGACTAACATCATTTCTTACCTCCCCATATTGATTTAATTGATCCTAAATAACAAAATTGTTCCTTTTGTGGTATTTTTGATCCTTTCACCTAAATTTGTCTCCACTAAAGTGGCATTCTATGTTGTCCATTTTACTCCAACATTATTTAAATCCTTTGACTTCTAAAATTTCTCTCCATTTTTATACCTTATCATTGACCCTATTCTTTGTCTCATCAATCAGAACAATGTCATTGGCAAACAACATGCACCATGGTATATGATCTTCTATATGTTCAGTTGATCCATCTATCCCTTAGGCAAATTGATAAGGGCCTCAAAAAGCAGATCCTTGGTGTTTCCTACAATAATTGGGAACTCACAAGTCTCTTCTGCTGTTTACATAATCTTAATCACATCAATATATCTCATGTTATCTCTATTATACGCCTTTTCTTAGTCAGTAAAATCATATGTAAATACTTTTTTTTTTCCTATCTATATCTTTCCATCAATTCTCTTAATAGGTAGATAGCTTCCATTGTTGACCTTCTTAGCATAAAACCAAATTGATTCTTTGATATTTTTGTTTCCCGTCTTGATCTATTTTCAACTACTCTCTCCCAAAGTTTCATTGTGCAACTCGTTAATTACTACCCTTGTAATTCATATATAGAAAGTTTCATTAACTCCTATGCAAACCCAACTTCCATTCCTTCCAAATCTTTCAAATTGGAAAGATATAAGAGAGGAAGTGAGTTGTCTTTCAGGTTCCTCTTCCTTTCTCCCATATATAACTCCTAAACAACCTTTAAAAATTACAAGAGATGGACCTTCTTCCTGTTTCTCTTATTTTCTCTAATTTTTAGAACTCCCAAGAGGAGCGTTATGTTGGATTCAAATATAATTTTCTTTTCATTTGGCATGGTATAGTTTACTAATATTTGCTCTTGGACTCATTGATTTCTTGTCATAGTTTTGTTTTGCATTTACCACCATATTGATGTTATTATTCTTGGCTAAGAATATCCTCCATCTTTGAGAAATATCTGGTCATAATTTTCATTGAAATGCTTTCTTCTGCAGTATGTCTTAGCAGCTTCAGAAAAAATAAAAAAAATGGCTCACTGGGAGGTTGACGTTGAAGTTGATTATTTCCATGCAAGTGCTGGTGCGAATAGCCTGGTCAGTGGCCTTTTTAAGGGGAAAACTCTTGTTTATTCAGATCTCAAACATATTGTATTAAGAATCTTGCCAAAATATGTATCTGAAGCAGGAGAAAATGCTATTCTAGTCTCCTCCCACATTGATTCTGTTTTCTCAGCGTACGTGTTCTTTATCTTTACTTCCATTATATTTTTTTACAATTATTCAAATTTTCTGTTGTCAGCTAGTTCAATCATCTTGGTTTAGTCTTTCTGGCATTTAAGAAATATATTATCATCATCAAGCCAACTCAATTCAGCATTTCTCCACAGTACTTATCCAAAATTTAAAAAATTAAATTAATTGCTAATGACACCAGTAGTCCTTGACATTTATGTTTTTCGCTAGTAGTCCTTTGATGTAGGTTTTGCTCACCGGTGGCTCATAGTATGTCAAAGTGCTCGCCAATTAGTCCTTTTCGTGGATGCTGTCAGGCTTCAGTACATTGTGTCTTCATGGACCTGGCACATGATCAATTTTGAAGGTTAAAATTAGAAATGTAGTGTAAAAAGAGAATCATATTCCTACTTTTTGGTCCAAGTATCTCATTAGAGGGGATTACGAGTTATTCCTAAGAACTTAAGTAACACAACTTCTGTAAATATATTTTACTTCAAATTCCATTGTCATCGACCTATAAAGACTTTAGTGCTCAAAATTCCTGATGGAGGAGCTAGTCCAAGCCCAACTCAAGAATTATTGTGCAAATTAATTAGAAGCCCAAACAATACATTGACATTAGATCTAGTTTATATATATATATATATATATGGTTACTTTTAAATATACTAGGGAGGTCTAATTAGATACTAAATGTTTAGGTAGTATTGATGTACATGATTTTAATCTTTTAGTACTTGGGGTATTTCTTTTCTTGGAGAATAGGTAATCTAGAAGGTTCTTTTATAGTTAACAAAATCAATCTATAAAACCATCTTGGATTATTTGTAATTTATCTTAACACTTTGTGTATTCTTGGGTGATTGATTCGCACATCAAATCAAGCATTGAGGCATGGACGAGTGAATTAATCCTTGTATATTGATCTACTTTTATTGTTTCGTGGAAGTCGACCTCAGCTGAAGTCATCTGGAAGAACCTAGGGTTCATCCCATTCTCCGCAGATAGGATTGGGCTTACCCCTATCTTTTCTGCATTAATTTTGGTATTAGAGCAAGCCTATCCAATTTTTTGTTTTGTTTACTAATCGATACATTGTATGAGTAGCTGTCATCAACTTGCTTATCAAAAAAATAAACATTGTACGAGTAGCAGTCATCAACTTGCTTATCAGTTCATCAAATTTATTGTTGCAGCACCAACAACTTTTGTCCACCAGTAGCATCAATGTTGAGCCAACCCTCCAGTTTCCAGTAAATTATTTAGCCTCTGTAGTTTCTAGTACATGCATTCAGCCTTGCCAAATTTATGTTACTCGGGTCCAGATTTTTCAACTATGATTCAAATTTCTTGGCCCTTCACCCAAACAGTAGCACCACATCCCATTGTTGACTGGAGTAAGCCACCAATCTACGATGACGGATTGATTGCAGATTGGAACCAACAACCAATTCATGATGAACCTGAATGAGTTGATGAAGAATCTTAATCAGTTCTGCCCTGTGAGTTAGCTTTTTCCAGTTGGCCTAATGTGTCACTTTCATGTTTTGAGGTTCAGTAGTACGCTACAGAGGTACTTTTCACGCGACCAAATTTCAGCTATAAGTAGTTGTTGCCGAAGCTCAACATCTCGAATTGCCCGTAAGAATTTCTTTGCTTGATGAAAAATATTCTGCAAGAACCATGCGCTTTATTGCTGCTGCAAATGTTGGAGTCAGCCACCATTGTGTGGACCGATTTGATCTTCCCTCTACACAATCCTCTTCTTCATGCCTCATCAAGACGCTGTTAATCCACGAGATTATTAAGATCCATTAGACACTGGATGGATGGTGTCACTCAGGTAGGCAAGTTCAGAATGCACCATGGATACAAGGTTTCACAGATTCTAGCATTGAAGCCTAGTGGCAGGACAAGCGTGGAACGAATTCGAGGATGAATTCTTTTTGAAGCTAGAGGGAATGATGGAGGAGCAAGCCCAAGCCCAACCCAAAAAAACGTGTAAATTAATCAGAAGCCCAAACAATATATTGGAATTTAGATTTAATTTAGTTATTTAATTATTTAATCATTTTTTATAAAAGAAGAAAATATTATTGGATCAAAAGAGGAATGTACAAAACAGCGGAAAAGCCATACGCTGATATATTTAGTTACTTTTAAATATATTAGGGAAGTGTAATTTGGTATTAAATGTTTAGGTAATATTTATACTGATTTTATTATTTTAGTAATTAGGGTAATTATTTTCTTAGGGATTAGGAAATCTACAATGTTTTCTCTAATAGTATAAATAATTATTAAACTAATGAAAAACAGTGTTGGATTATTTACATATGATTGGATTATTTATATCTCATTACAACACTTTGAGTGTGCTCTTGGGTGATGTTCCCATCAAATCAAGCACTAAGGCTTGGACGAGTGAATTAATCCTTGTTTATCGATCTATACTTATGGTTTTGTGATAATCTACCTTAATTGAAGGCATCAGGAACTCAGGAAGGAACCTAGGGTTTATCCCATTCTCTGGAAATTGATTGGGTTTGGTCCTATCTTTCCTACATCAATCCCCCACACCATCACCCCCATTCACATCCCAGCTCACCATGACCAACCACCATTGTCTTATCCTCTTCTCGTAACTATCACCCCCACCAACATCACCCATATAACTCATCTAACCAAAATTTTAGATCTAATCAAATCCAGGAGTACAATGAAATTTGGCACAAGTAGTTATTTCGACAACCTAATTCAGGCCATTTCTGTGAAGTGATACAAAGAGCAATTGAAAAGCACAATTTAAAGCCATTGACAAGGTAACACCGAGTTGGAGAACAACCTAATAACTTTTCAATACAAGGACTAGTGAATGCAACACGATGGGGTAAATGGGAGAATCCAGTCCCACCCGCGGTTCGGAAATGGGAATTGAATAAAGACCAAAATAAGAAAAAGGTCACCCAACTTTTGGCCTATTTCAAATGTCACCCATTAAAAATAATTTTGATTTTGGCCATCGATGTGGTTAACATTTTGAAATGTCCTCACAACATGGACCAAACTTTTATGTTTTTACGTCTCCTTGGATTATTTTCATTTATCTTTTTTCTTTTGTGAGCTTGTAATTTTTCTCTTGTTATTAAATAATGAAAAATTAAGAAAACATAGGTCAGTATAATGAGTGCAAAATTGCAAATACAGTAATGACATAATCCCATGGTAAATAGTTGTTTTCTTAGACGTTGTTTGAGATTATGACTTCAGCTCATAGATGCAAAAATATACAAAATATATAGTATAATTTGCTTATTATGTTACATACCCTAAACTGTCTCTTTTCATCAAGTAAGACACCTCTGTTAATCTGGTGTTTTTAGAAACTAGCTTATTAACTGAAATGAAGATGTAAAGTATGGTCTCATTTTTTGATTTAAGTATCTCTTAAGTTATTGATGTGTGATCCATGTTCCACACACAACCTAAAGCTCAAAGCGTAAGGCCTTTGTCTTTTTAAATCTTACCTTTAGATGCAAAGCTCTAATTGTAGAACTTATAGGCCTGTAAGTTGACTTGAATGTGATTGGTTTGTTCATTTCTTCAGCTTGAAAAAGTTCTGTTTTACTTATTTGATGTTTTACCTTTGTATTTAAAAAGGGAAGGAGCAGGTGACTGCAGCTCATGTGTGGCTGTTATGTTGGAGCTTGCTCGAGGAGTTTCTCAATGGGCTCATGGTTTCAAGAGTGCTGTTATATTTTTGTTCAATACTGGGGAGGAGGAGGGCTTGAACGGTGCTCACAGCTTTATAACTCAGGTTTGTGGCGACTAAGATGCATCCTGTTGAATTATGTAATTAGGTCTTGCAAACAAGTCTCCCTGACCTGGTCTTTAAGAACCTTTCTTTTAAAGTTCTGCACTCGGAACTCTCATAAATATATTGAACTCTAAACAAGGCTGTGAAATTATAGAAAGGGTTATATCATTTCAAAAGGATTCTGGAGCCCCATGTTTGCATTTGGCATTTGCTTATTTATTTACTTCCTATTACCAAGCTTTTACTTCATTTTTACTTAGGTAGCTGAAAAGGTCACTCTCCAGACTCCAATGAATATTGTGGTGCACTAGTATTGACCTGTTGTCCAACTTGCTTCTTGTAGCTACTTATAGTTAGTTTATTACATCATGAAAGCAGGGATTCAGTTTCATATAAATCTCACATTGCCTTGGAAACTTTCTTCTATTTTCAGAATGAGGAAAAGAAGTGTACAAATTGAGCTTTTACTTGTAATCAACTCAACCAGGCTTTGTCCCAATCACTTGGGGTCGGCTACAAAAATCCTTTTCCCCCATTCAATACGGTCAAAAACAACGTCATCACACACACCATAATCATTCTTATTACGGATATCGATGTTACTTTTTAGTCTTCCCTGCCCCTACCATGAATTCTATCTTTTGTGGTTTTACCACCTATCCATCTTACCATTCGCATTTCAGCGACACTCATCTTGGTAATATGTTCTTTCTTAGTTGCCCAACATTCGGTTCTGTAAAGTAGCACGGGTCTAATAGTTGTCTTATAAACTTTTCCTTCCAGCTTATACTTGTGCTATGCTAAAAAAAGTACAATAAACATAATTAAAAAAAAAAGAAGGGGGGGAGGGGAAGGACAGAATTTGACTGTGGAAATTAAAATCCAACCTTTTCAAGAAAGACTGCGCGTTTCTTCTGCGAACTCAACTGTACCTTCTCCTAACTAGTTGAGGGCCCTGAGGCTAGGCTACACAAATTATTTCAGACGTTTTAAACTGAAATCAAGACTCTGTTCATTCACAAGCTGCATGTTTACATTCCGAGTAGTAGAAAAATATTGGTTTTACAATTGGCCCTTGTACTCGTGACCAAGTTTTACGATTGATCAGGAATGTAATTGGCGTGAATTTGCATCAAGGAAGTGGCTGTGTTTAGCATAGATTTCTTGACCAAATTGACATGCATGAAGAAAAGACTGCAGATGCTGAATAAAGTGTTTTTTTTTTGTAAACTCCAGGTGTCAATGAAAGACATTGTCAGTCTACCAGATAGAAATATGTATTCTTACTTGGCAAGTATATGTGCATGCGTTTGTATCAACTCAAGTGTGCATGTTTCTTGTTCCTTTCTCTTCTTTCCACAGTTGCCTTGGAACCCAGTCTGACAAGCAAAAACAAAATTTAGGTTATTATAAAAGTGTTGACGTGCTAGGAGAGGATAATAAATCTGCCGGCCTTGTCTGAGAACAGAAGTAGGGTGACCGATTCAGTCCCAAAAGAATGTTTATTAAACGAAACACTACATTTCGTTGTTTTTTCTGTTATTGTTTTTGTTTTTTTTTGGGTGTGGAAGGAATAAATTTTGATTATCGCTGCAGCATCCATGGAGCAGTACCATACGAATGGCTATCGACTTGGAGGCCATGGGTATTGGAGGAGCATCTGCCATCTTTCAGGTTTGGTTTCGTGAGTTTCTGCTTCTCATGTTATTTCATTAGTTCTCTCTCTCTGCTCACGCAAAATATTGCATGCTGCCAATCATTACTTTCTCATTAATCGGCCTCCATTTGGACAACATCAGATGACTCTAGTTCTTTTACCTGACTGACATCATGGAAGGGGCCAGATGCTATTCTAGATTTCACATACCTGGTTTATGTGTTGGGACATGATAATATCCTATTTAAAATTTTATGATGGATGATTGGCTAAAGCATCTAATGGTTGGAAATAAAGAAACGACTTATCTGATTACAAAATCTTCTCCATGCCATTAATTTGGTGAAAATGAGCTTTTTCACCTAGTTAAAGTCATTTCGGTAAGTTGTCTTCAGCTATGATGCATGGATACGACTCCAAGATAGCGTTTCACGTATCCGCTCCGGATACGGATATGCCCGATACGTCCTTGGATACGTACAGGGGCCGAATCTGCAATTTTCCAAACTTTGGATACGTGAGCTGGATACGCGTCCATTACCCAGATACGTTTAATTGAGGTCGAATTGTTCGCACTCACTTTGTTTATGCGACTGAGATCTGAGAGAGACGGACGAAGAGATGAAGAGAGGAAGAGACGAAGACGATTGACGAGAGATACCTGCCGACTACTGTCATGAGTCCTCAACTCCTCTTCTTCACCTCTCGCTTCGCCGGCCGCCGCTGCTTGGCCTTCGTCTTCGACGCGAGGGAAGTCGTCTTTTCAAACCCTAGTTTACAAACTAGGGTTTGTCACTTTCTGCGTCTCTCTTGTGCTCTGCGTCTGGGTTAGTGGGTTTGGGTTGTGAACATGATTTATCGATTTGTCGGCATATATTATACTTGGTATAGCCTTTATGCCTTTATGCCTATATAATATATGTATATTATTATTAGTATTATATATATATATATATTACATATGCTGTTTTTGTATCTAAATAATATATGTATATTAATATTACTATAATTAATGTATATTTACATTTTGGTCCTTTAAGTTTGAATATTTACACTTCACCCCCACGTATCTGTATCCGGGATTTTTCAAAAATCTTGTATCCCTGTATCTCGTATCCGCGAATCCGTATCCGTGCAACCTAGGTCTTCAGATATGGTCATCAAACTTCCATTGAGTTGAACTGATGCCTTCTTATTTGAGCTGTATGTGAGATTATTATTGGTTATTGTTAAGCTTGAAATACAGTGTTGGGCCTCTCTCTAAAAGCTCAAGCGTTTAGAGAAGTTGGTATTGAATATGGTTTCGGAGTTAAGATTTCGCAAGGACTAAGGTGCACATTTTCCCGCTTGCATTTGACTGCAATATTTAAAAATAAGGGTTCGCGTTGGTCCTATGTTATGTGACCGCATTGGCACATTTAACTCCCACGTGAGGGTCAGACTTGGGGGGAGTGTTAAGCTTGTTATACACTGTTGGCCCTTTTTAACAACTTAAGCTTTTACATGAATTGGATACTTAACAGTAATGATTTCCTTTTTTCTCTCTCTTATATTGCCCAATTCAACAGGCTGGTCCTCATCCATGGGCCATCGAGAACTTTGCAATGGTTGCAAAGTACCCATCTGGCCAAATACTTGCACAGGTTTGTTGTGTTCTTACTGTATTTTCTCTTTCTCCCCTTTATTACTAGATACTCCCTCCATTCCACTTCATAGTCCATGCTTGATGCTCAAACATATGAATTGTGTATAATTACAATAACAATATTTTCAATGGCACCCAACACGTTTATATGATATACGAGGGGTAAAGTTTGAACACCACAAAATTTTGTAAGCTTAATTTCAAAATGGGGTCTCGTGAAGTAGAACATCGTCAAAATGAAAGAGGGAATATTTGAGTGGAGTTGAAGGAGTATACAGAAGTAATACTTTCATGAGATTTTAGGAAACCAGGACCAGAAGTTTAATGTTCCATCTGACTTTAGTGCTGCAGGATCTTTTTTCTTCCGGAGCCATAAAATCTGCTACAGATTTCCAAGTGTACAAAGAAGTTGGAGGCCTTTCTGGACTTGACTTTGCTTACGCTGATAACACTGCCGTATACCACACGAAGGTAATGTTGAAGCTCACAATTCTTCTCAAAGAATTAAATATTTTAGCAGTTGTGATGGTTTTTTTTGGGACATCTCTACCAGAAGTACGTATTGCTGTCATAAAGTTGTTTGGACGCTATTACTCAAATGTTCCAACTTGTCATGGAAGTGTACTTATTTCTATTAGACATCAGAATCTAGGTAGCCTGGAATCTAGGAAGGTCTAAACTTGGGGTAGGCTGTACATAGCTTGGGTAGATGTGTCTTATAACTCCCAAGTTAATTTATGATCGTCCAGAATACATACAATTGATTCAGCATTACCTTCAGCCTGCATCATGACTAGATGCATACAATTCAAGCCTGTCTAGGAAATAATAGACAAGTTACTGCATCATGACAGAGACACAAAATTGATTTTCTTTAGGAATTAAAATTCAATTTACCTAAATTTTAGTATATGCTGACAACATAAAAGTTAACTGGTCTGATGGGAAGTCATAGTGAGAGTGGCAATTAGTATCTGCTTAATTCTGGATCTTTCAAGCACGAGCTGAAGGGGCAAAGACTGAGCCCAATAATAAATAAATGGGTAACACGCCACATATCTCATAACCAGTTTTTTGAGAATATGCCCTGGATTTTCTTAAGAAACAGAAACAGGTTATGAGTTTAATAAAATTGTCAATAGGGAAATAGGATGCAGTTGTGTTAGACAAATAAATTATCAATTTGAATATGAAGAACAGAACTAAAACCCGAAGGGGGGGGGGGCGAAGGAACATTTTTTAAGTCCATTTGTTGTGCATCTTAGTAAAACAAAAAAAAAAGAATTGCTGCAATTCGAGAATAACAAGAGAATACACTTGCATTGGAGTGAAGTGCAATGAAAAGGAGCAGTAGCAGGCTCTCTAGCATCCATGAGGATGGGCCTTCATATAGTAACCCTGCAATGTTGTAGCGTCGTTCCTCCAGTTGGATGTTTAGAGGTTTTCAGAAAGGTGGAGACACTGCCTTACTTTGGCAATGTGGGGGATTCGCTGTTCTGTGGTGTATTTGAACATCAGTCTTATGCTGACACTTTTATGGGATTGAGTGGTCTTCATGGCTTCTCTTTGGGCATCAGCTACGGCCTACAGGAGCTTTTTATGGGTGTGTGTGTGTGTGTTTGGCCCGGGGGAGGGGGGGGTCTCGCTTCCGGACTTATTTTCCTTCTTTTTGCTGTGATGGACTTCTCGTCCATCTTTTTACATTTCCTCTCCTTTTAATCTGTAGCATTTCTTTTCTCATTAAAAGGAAAAAGCTCACCTGCAATGTCCCCTTCCAAGAACCTAAACTTGCTCTACTACTGTAGTTTCTCAAACAAAAAATGAAATGAAATGCTGGATTTGGGAATCTAGTGGCACGAGAATAAATTTAAAATCTTGCAATTGAGAATGTAGTACAACTAGGGTAGGTCAATAGGGCGTAGTATTCATAATTCTTTTGGTCTACTTAACATACCCATGAGTTCAGGCTTTCCTCAATCCTCACGAACTAGTGGAGAACTAGTTCTTTAGGGTCCTGTATAGACCCTACCAAGATAAGTGGATCTCAAGCTATCCTCCTTGTACATGTTACGTAAGTACTTTAAGTAGAGAGAATCAGTTGTTAAATTAGTTGTTGGAGAAGTTAAATCAAATAACAGGGATTAGAAAGAGTGATGAAACTGTAAGTCTTCATTCTTCAAGACAATAGAACATAGATTAATGATGTTCAAACATGATTAAATACAATTGGACAGATGTTGGTGTACTTAGAGCTTAGAAGGGAGGGGGATATATATATATATATATATATATATATATATATATATATATTCTAGTGGAGAGAATTAAGCTTTTTAGAGTCTTTTGTCCTATTGTTAGCTAGAGTTCTTAAAATGCCTATATAAGGAAGACGTATTCATCCTTGAAAGGCATCCTTCGATTATAAGAAAACTTACATAAAAGAAAGTAGAAGATAACTTACAGGGAGAATACAGATTGGATTCTTCATCACACCGGGAAACTCCAAACCAACTATTACCAACTAACTATTACAAAAGAGGAGAGAGAGAAGAGAAATGCTCAACACATGAGCTGAAGAGAGAAATTGAAGGATGCCTTTCAAGGATGAATACGTCTTCCTTATATAGGCATTTTAAGAACTCTAGCTAACAATAGGACGAAAGACTTTATAAACTTTATTCTCTTCACTATATATATATATATATATATATATAGAAGTTCAAACAAATAATAGCCATTAGAAAGATTGATGAAACTGTGAGTCTTTATTCTTCGAGACAATAGAACATAGATTAATGTTGTTCAAAACATGATTCAACCACTTATTTCTGCACATACAGTTGGACAAGTGTTGGTGAATTTAGAGTTTAGAAAGGAGGGGAATAATCAGATATATTGGAGAAAGGAAGGAGTAGATGGATAATGAGGGACTAAGGCAGCCGTTCTCTACTTTGTTTGTTTGTGTGTGTGTGTAGTGAGAGTGAGAGAAATGAGAGGGGGGAGAACTAGTGTAAATGAGCTGGTACACAGTCAAAAGGATTTCTCTCTGCAATGAATTGGACAACTGATGAACTTGAAGTGACCGTTTGATCTCTAATTATGTATCAGATGTAATTTTACTGATATATTTTAAATACTAATGCAGAATGACAAGTTGAAGCTTTTGAAATCGGGCTCCCTCCAGCATCTTGGAGAAAATATGCTTGCTTTCCTGCTTCATACTGCTGCTTCCTCTCATCTTTCTAAAGCCAAGGAAATGGAAGCAGATGAGAAAGGCCGCGATGAAACTGCTATATATTTTGACATTTTGGTAGCTTTACCATCCTAGACTCTGAAAGTGTTTGATGTAACAGATTGTTTTCCTTCATGATCGTGAAGTATGGCTTGTTACCTATGGAAATTCTCATGGTTACATCATATTCTAATCTTTTACCATGGATTTTCAGGGAACCTACATGATTGTATTTCGACAAAGTCTGGCCAATATGCTTTACAATTCGGTGATAATGCAATCACTTTTGATATGGACTATGTCACTCCTGATGGGTGGTTATACAGCTGCTGTCTCATTCGCCTTATCATGTTTCAGTGCCATTCTAATGTGGATATGTTCATTAAGTTTCTCCATTCTTGTTGCCTTCATTCTACCTCTCACATCGTCATCACCAGTTCCCTTCGTGTCAAGCCCATGGCTGATAGCTGGTTTACTTGTCTCGCCTGCTCTCCTTGGGGCATTGACTGGGCAGCATATTGGCTATCTCAGTTTAAAAGCATATTTGTTGCGTATATTCTCCAAAAGAAAGGGGAATCTCTCTCTGGCAGTTCAAGCTGATTGGGCCAAGTTAGAAGCTGAAAGATGGCTCTATAAATCTGGTTTAGTGCAGTGGCTTATTCTTCTGATGGCAGGACATTATTATAGAGTTGGGTCTTCCTATCTAGCTCTTGTTTGGCTAGTCTCTCCTGCTTTTGCATGTAAGTTTGTTCCAAAACATCTTATCCTCGTATTAGTGTCTGGACAGAATATGATATTCAGGTGCTGATCCCCATGGCTAATATCAGTAAGGATGTGAACATTTGAGACATTATGAGGCTAAGAACATAACTCCTTGAAACATTGATTGTTTCCGAGAAAGAAAAGGGGAGTCAAAAGAAGTTCAGCTCTCCAAATCTAGCTCTTTTCTTCGTTAAGAAATTATTTGTCATACATTTAAAAATCTTTGGTTTTAACTGATCTATATTCTTAATATTCTAGATGGATTGCTTGAAGCCACTTTATCTGCAGCCAGGTTCCCAAAGCCTCTCAAAACTCTGACGCTGGTAATTGGCTTATTTGTTCCCTTCTTAATCTCTGGAGGAATGTTTATTCGGTTGGCAGCCACGATAGTTGGAACTGCTGTTCGGTTTGACAGGTAAATCTATTTGATGTTGCTGCAAAGTAATAAAATATAGTAACAAATCTATCAGAACAACACTTTTCAGTTTCAGTTCTTGTTGTACTTGCCCTAGAGTACAGCTTACCTTGTTGAAAGATTGTCAGTCTTGAGATATACTATCGAAAATGCTATCAGGAGTCAAAAGTTTGTCTTTTTCTTTCAACAACAGTTGCACTGTCCATTACTGAAGACTGAAGTAGTTATTTTAAGGAATAAATGTTTAAGCTGGATGGTATCCATGAGATTTTCGTTTGTAAAGATTAACATAATGTTTTTTAGAATAGATAATGCTTACATAATTTGTAGAAATCAATTTTATATGAGATTCTTTTAATATGCCCCTTTAGCGTGTAAATGCATCTCTGAGATGTCCGTTGCCATTTTTTATACATGATTTTTGATCTGTATCAGTTTCTCGTCCTGAAATCAATTATTATTATTATTATTTTGCTGTGTGTGTGGGGGGGGGGTCTCTAGTACATCTCTCTTGCATGTGACTTATTTTCACGAAGTGCTGGTCTGAGATTTACTGAATATCACATGAAACTTTGGATGGAGAAAACATTCTTCTCACAGAATACCAGGTAGCTCATGACACTGGGAAATTTTAGAGGGTTCTTTGGTGTTAACGAAATGTTAAAACTGTATTTTAAATGCAGATAGGATGTGTAAAACACATGTTGGATTTTCTATTGAGTGCATATATCAGTAATTAAGCTGAAACATTACCTATAAAATTACCTATGAAAGCACTAGACTTGTGTTTCCATGATTTACAGGCTGGTATCATACTTGTCTTAATAAATGCTGTTTAATGTTAGATAGATTCATAATTCTATAGCTTTAATCCTTTTTTTTTTGGCTGTCATCTGTTTCAAGTTGGCATATTGTATTACATTTTCTGCATTAAATTTTGATTGTGATTCTTACTTAAAACTCAGAGAAGAATACGTCTAAATTGATCAAACTGAATGCAAGGAAGTTTATCTGATTGTTAAAGCTAAGTTTTCAAAAGATGGAGCTTCAGTTGGTATGAGGTTCAGTGTTTAGATATTATATTATTATCCACAGGCAATCGGTTCACCTGCTTGTATACACCTTGCAATATCATAACAGTGCATAGCGTGTGGTGGGACTTGAACTTAGTAACCTGTCTCCTTTACATTATTAACTGAAAAATGTTTATTTCCCGGGTGGACTGGGGGTGCTGGGTAACTGGCGTTACATGTTTCAGTTTAATGAACTCCTGAGATATCCAGCTGGGTTCAATTCCTTTTGCCATCACATGTGAGTAAATTCCCAAATACATAGGCCCTTCAAGAGCCGCCAAAATGGGCCAAACCCGTTGGGTTGGTCCGTCTCGCCATTTAAAAAAGGTGGGTTGGGTTTTAAAAATACGACCTCGCTAAAAGGCTGGCTTTTGGGTTAGATCCGCACGGGTGTCAGGTTGAGGTGGGGCGTGGCGGGTTGGTCCGCCAATTTAAACATATTTTATATATATATATATATTTATATATTTATATATTTATATATATATATATATATATTTATATATTTATATATATATATATATATATATATATATATATATATATATATATATATATATATATATTTATATATTTATATATATATAGTATCCTTCCCCTATTCCCCAGCATCTGTCTTTGGGAAGCAGGATTCCATTCCACCCCAACATCGAATTAACGCCCTTCAATTGAAAAATCACCCATCTGTCCATCACCCTCATTCTCTCTACCCCTGCCCCTGGTTTAGTGAATATATAAAAGCCCCAATTTACTTTTCCTCCAATCCTTTCTTTCCTTCTTCGGTTCAGTTTACCCAACCCAACTACCCAAGTCCCAACCACTCAAATACAAATATACAATGATTGTCGATCTCTCTCTTTCTCTCAAGGAAAACTCCGTGAGGTGTCGATCTCTCTCTCTCTCCCTCAAATCGGCCATTGTAGACCTCAGCCCACTATTGCCGCCGTCTCTTTCTTTGTTGGGCGGGTTGGTCCGCCCCGCACTGCAACCCAAGGTGGGTTGGGTTGGGCCAATGTTTTTCTAGTCTGTCATTTTCGTGGATTGGTCCGTTTTGACGGCTCTAGGCCCCTGGATTCACCCAGGACGGTGTATTAAGTTGAGGTGCACTCAAGCTGGTCCAAACAAGCCACCTTATGGACCAAACCAAAATATATATATATATACACACACACACACACACACACACACACATATATATACATATTATGTGTGTGTGTAAATATATACTCCTTCTGTTCCAGGTAAAGAGTCCCGTTTGAAAGTCAAACTTTTTAAGAAAATAACACTTTTAGTAGTTCATTAGTAATAAAATGACACTTATGCCTTAATTTTTGAAAGTGGACTCTTTAAGTGAAACATCCAAAAATGGAATAATGGACTCTTTGCCCGGAACGAAGGGAGTATATATATATATACATGTTTATATATATGCGGAAAGGTGGAAATCAAGACTGATTACTTTAGGGGAGAGAAGGAAAAAGGTCGAGAGATCTGGATATTCTCTACTGCTCCGTATCCTTGGGAAATGAGGTAAGTTTCACTATTTATTGTGAAAGGTAAGTGGTACCAGCTGTCTGCTTAAAGTATGTGAAAAATATTTTAAGTTCCATGCAAGGTGGCATGATGCTGATGGCCATTGTAGTCTTAAAGCAGGCATAGATCCATATCAGCTCTCTAGTGTTCCAAGAGCCAAGGTTTTACCCAGTGACCAAGTTCCATTGACACGAGCTATTGCACCTTGAGCGGACTTCCTGGAAATATGCTAATCCGGACCATCTTGAGGATGGAAGTGATATACAGCACGTGGTTGCTACCTCCTAATCCAGATACATAATGGAGATCGCTAATTGCCCTATTGTTTTGAGCACCATGGTTCATAAACTGGCCTGCTAACTTAGGATCATATTAAGCTTTATGGTGTTGCCCATGTCTCGAGCATCAATGTTCTTCAAAGTTAGAACAGCTGGCCTAATCCGGGCATCCATTATGGTTTTGATGTTGTATTAGCGGTTAGCCTAAGCCCAAGTACTGAATGTGACCCCATCCTATCCTGTGGGTCCAACTTTGTATTAATTGATCACTCGTATATGGAGATGACAATGTGACATAGTGATGCTGTAGCCAAAATGTTACCAAATATATATTACTCGACCACTTTAATGATAGAAAACAGATATGACCTGTCTGTACATTTAGTACTCCTATTTATGTAGAAAGAAGAAAAAAGGGTAGGCTTGATGGATATCTGGTTAATCATACTGCTCTCTCCGTCTTTCCCATTCTTCAGGTTAGCGATGGTGAAAGAAAGCTGTCTGATCATAGCTCTATTATTCTTGCTCCACTTGGTTCCAACTAATTTTCTAATGGTTTATACTGCATTGCTACTTTCACAATTTACAATCGCTTTTAAAATTTATTTTACAGCAGAAGATGATTAATAATGTATTTTATATGAGTGCAGGAATCCTGGTGGGGCTCCTGAGTGGTTGGGGGGCGTAATACTTGCTCTGTATATTTCTGCTGTCGTATGCCTTACATTGGTGTATCTCCTTTCGTACGTTCACATATCAGGTTTTCTTTTATCGCTATCTTGCTCCGCTTTCAGCTTGTTAAGTAGCCAACTCATCTAAAAGCTAAAAATTGTTGGACGAGGGCCCAACAATGCATTTCAACTGGGCCTTAGCAGTGCTGATAGGTGGGCTTTTTTCACTTGGTGGAATATGTAGTTGCTACGGAAGGCAAGAGGGTTTGAACTATTTAGGCCAGGATGCCACAATAAGGAATGGTTTTGTTAGTGTATGGCTTAGAAAAATAGGGTACGAGCCCTGGAATAAAGTGAACTTCCCGGCTGACTCCAGTTCTGTAATGAATCTTTCAACTGGCTAAACCCATATGTGATGACTCTATGCGGCATTACTCGCATCTGCTTTTGGAATAGCACGGGCTTTTTATATCCTAATTCCTTGTGGATTGGTAGTCACTGTTCTGACAGTCATTTAAATTTTAGTTATATGGAGATACGGTCAACCTTATTTCATTTTGAACAGCGGGAGAGGGTTTGTACCCATACCACATTTAGTATATATTCCAATTATAACTTTCAAGTATCCAACTTATTGAAATGCTTAAACAGTCAGAGAGGCTCATATTTGCATGATCTTCAGCACTCTCCCCTCATGTGTAACCCCCAGTAACACGTGAAATTAAACCAAGGTACATCACTAGGCGCATCAGAAACTAAATAGATTGCCGACCTGTGCATGATAGATACTACGGAGCCCATGACCTTGCTAAACTAGAAGGCTTAACATTGTATACCATGCTTCAACATATGAAATCAATAATCTTTGAACAAACTAGGGCTGTCAAAATTTTACTTCTTTTTAAATACTCTGGTCAAACCAACTCTATATCTTGCCATAATGATCACTTACTGCCCTCTAAGCTAATTGGTTTGCATTGTGGACAACTGTTACGCACATAATATGTGATTTTTATATGATATAAGCAGTGATTCAATTTGTACTTACTACTGGGTAAAATGTGTTTTATCCATAATTCTTTCAAGGTTTTCAATGAATGCAAATTCTTCATTATATATATATATATATATATTTATTAATTATTATTATTATTATTATGATTATTATTTGGTCTAAGCAAGGGCTATATAATTTACTAGTCGGTTTAATTTCTAGGTGCGAAAACATCAATTGTCATTGCCTGCTTTCTCTTGTTTGGCCTTTCACTCGCTGCAGTATCATCTGGGATTGTTCCACCATTTACTGAAGACACTGCCAGAGCTGTCAATGTAAGTATTTCTCGTCCTTAAAAGAGATGTTGCTAGTTAGGATCACTAACTTGCCCCATATGTGAAGTACTTGTTGCAGTTCAATCAGTTTCGCTTTTGAGGAATCTTTTGTTGTTAGTGGCTCATCATTGCTCATAATTGCTTCTGAATACTGTGTTACGGCTGGTTGCTGGAAAATGATGAGGGGAAGAGGCCTTTTCGAAACCCAAGCTTATTATCAATTATTTTGATATGATTCATCCGAAGAGGCCTTTTCGAAACCCAAGCTTATCAATTATTGAGTTCCCAAATTTATCCTTGTGGCATTAAACCTACAAATTAGCAAAATTGTTTTAATCCTTAAAACTAAAGGTATTTATGGGAGTTATTCTTAAAAATTTTCACTTTCAAATTTGGGCTCTTTGAGCGCAGTGGATAGAGATTTGGTTCATTTTAACCTTCTGAGTTCTGACCCACTAGTGTCACCAAGCTTCCCATTAACTATGCTCTGTTTTTGTTAGCTAGTTCTCCAGTTTCTTTCTGGAATAATATCGCACCCTCCTATAGTATGCAGTCGTTTATTTCTTCTGTTGCACAAGATTTCATCATCAACTGTTGTCATCTTGCGGACCATGCCAAAATATGTATATCGATAAAAACCTGTAATGCTTTACAGGTTGTGCATGTTGTTGATACAACTGGAAGAAACGGCGAACATCAATTACCTAGCTCGTATATTTCTCTATTTTCAACGACTCCAGGAAAGTTGACCAAGGAGATTGAGCAAATTGGAGAAGACTTTGTTTGTGGAAGGGATAAGGTTCTTGATTTTGTGACTTTTACTGCCAAGTATAGTTGTTGGACCCAAAACGAAGCAGAAAGTGGGTGGAGCGAATCAGATATCCCTACCCTGGATGTTAGGAGTGATACAAGGGAGGATGACAGAGTTACACACATTGTAAT
Organism: Codonopsis lanceolata; assembly: GCA_013146195.2. Taxonomy (NCBI): domain Eukaryota; kingdom Viridiplantae; phylum Streptophyta; class Magnoliopsida; order Asterales; family Campanulaceae; genus Codonopsis; species Codonopsis lanceolata. Next base: position 31,922,248 of record CM028377.1, on the reverse strand, counting down.
TGATACAAAAGTGTCCACACGCTGGTCTCTTGCAATCAATACTGATAAAATAGAAGACTTTCGGTTCAAAGGTACGATGATTATGGTTGAATTTCGTAGTCTCTTTATATATTTATCCTATTAAGCGAGAACCTCAATTCGTCCGAAGTGGTTTTTGTGCCTAGATATTATCGTACTAGAAAATTATATGCAACACAAGGATCAAGATTAACTGGAGAAACTGTATTTTTAAACCCCGGGGAGAGAAAATAAGGGAGGGACTCCAGAAAACATAAAAATAAATAATTATCTGTACATTATCCAAAAATCAATAACAACTCTATCTCAAGCCTTTTACGTGACCTTCTAAGATTGGTTTAAAGCATGCCATTTGCTTTACAAGTTTTCCCTTCTTTTACTGATGCAGAAAATGGAGAGGAGTTAATTCTACGGGGCCATAAAAGCAGCGTAGATGGATGGCATATTATCCAATATTCAGGAGGGAAAAGTGCACCTACTACATTTGATCTGACCCTTTACTGGGTCAAAAACTATACAGACAACGAGCAGGGGCAAAGAGAGGACCGGCCTCCACTATTAAAATTGAGGACAGATATCGATAGATTGACACCAAAAGCCGAGAGGGTTTTGTCGAAGCTTCCTCCATGGTGTTCTTTATTTGGAAAGTCCACATCTCCCCTCACTTTAGCTTTCATAACGAGTCTACCTGTTGATTTCTAAAGAGAAAACACTTCAGTACTTGGCTTAATCATACTTTGAGAGATGGAAAGATGTTTCGGGGCATAGTGAAGATTTCATTGAAGGAAAGTATTTATGAATACAACTCTGAGACGATTCTTTTGTTTTGCTTTACGAGTATAGATGGACCGTGGACAGAATGAACAATAGTCGGTTGATCATATTTGATCTTACATGTGAGATAAAAAAGTGGCCAAATATGAAAAACACTTCAAAGTAACCACTCAATCCCATAATGTTCCCAAATGTTAAAATTTTTCAACTTCATACCCAATCTTACCATTTGTCCCAGTTGGGATCCTCTCGTCAATGATCGTTAGAAATGCTAATGGATGAGGGGTTATTTTGGTTATTTTATTCGGGGGCAAAGTGAGATTTGGTTATAGTTCATTTAGTTGATATTTAAGATATTTTTAAGTGAAAAATTGTTTTCTAATTCAAAATTATTTGTAATTATTAAAAAAATTATAATTCAAAATTATTTTAAAAATTAAAATATTAATCTTATAATTTTGTTGAAATTGAAAGTTTCTTATTTTTAAGTGAAAAATTAATCTTCCGTCATATTATATTTCATATGAAATTGATCTTACCATTTGTACCCACCATAGCCGCCGTCACTGAAGCATGAGCAGAAAGATTAATCTTTACCATTTTGTTGAAATTGACCATCTACCACAATTATCTTTAAGTCAAAAATTTTAAAAATTATTCAATATTATTTTTAAGTGGATACAGATCCGGCTTTCTTCTCCATTGCAGGCAAAAATCGTCATTGCCGCATAGGCCCAACAGTTATCTTTTAGTTGGCTCGTACTTCTTTCCTTCAAATTTACCAACCAAGCAACCCTACTTGCTGTCTATCCATCGCTGACTTCGCTCCCTCTTCACTCAGATCCAGCGAACCAGGCTCCTTCGCCTCCGCTATCACCACGAGTCGCCGTCTGCTTCCCCTATTTCCACTGTATACCCAATAACCCCTGCTCCAGTAGCTACCATTTCCCCGGCCCCGACGACTACTGCTACTACATCATCGGATGTCGGTGCACCAGCACCAACTCCAAACCATTCATCGGCAAGAGCAGCATTGAACGCCGCCTCAACTGTTTCATTTATGTTGATAAGTATGGTTTTGGTTGGGTTTATCGGTTCAGCTTAGGAAGAACAAAGATGGGCTAGCCGTCGGCCTCCAGCCACATCACCCACCATAACCGTCGTCACTCCTACTCCAGATCCGACGACTTCTCTCCCCCAAACCCAAGTCCAGATCCGGCCTCGATTCTTTCTTTCTCTCTGTGCCCCAGCGATCTCCATCAACAATCCGACCAAGATCCAGTCCTCTACACACCTAGTAAAAATCGATCCATAATCACCGCATCTCTAATCAACTTCCGACGTCGATGCCGAGGACTTTGACCAATTCTCTCGAAAACTCGATCCAGTCAACAAAAAAAACCAAGTGATTCGTCGGTAATGGAAGACGCGGTTGCACTGGTGTTGAACGGAAGGGAATGAAACGGGGAAGGAGGGGTTTAAAATTTGTAATTAGCTAATTACATTAGTACCCTTATGTCATTAGTATTTTTGAAATTACCACAATTTGGGAATTATATTAAGAAATACTATAGATTGGGAATATTTAATTAAAACTACAATATTTTGGTAAAAAACTCGGCATAATATCGTGGTAGTTATATCAAATTTTCACTTAAAATAATTTTTAATTTTTCACTTAAAAATAATTGTGGTAGTTAATTTTTTGATTTTTAAAATAATTTTAAATTATAATTTAATAATTACAAATAATTTTGAATTATAAAACAAATTTTCACTTAAAAATATCTTAAATATTAACTAAATGATGAACTATAACCAAATCTCACTTTGTCCCCCCCCCCCCGCGAATCAAATGACCCCTCATTCGTTAGCATTTTTAACGGTCGGAGGGTCCTAACTGAGACAAATGGTAAGATTGAGTATAACGTTGGGAAATTTTTAACATTGGGGGCATTATGAGATTAAGTGGTTACTTTGTGGTGTTTTTCATATTTTGGCCTAAAAAAGTTTGTAGGACAAATTTGCAAATTGTCTCATATTTTGATCTTTGTTACAGAGATATTCCTTATACATCAATATTGCACTTTTTGATCCTTGAAAGTTTGCTATTGGGTGGATATAGTCCTTCTATTGGCTTAATTATTTGTATGTTGGGGGGGGGGGGGGAAGCACATTTTATCATCACATATAGATATGGCTAACTTGGAACGACCCCTTCTATACTGACCGGAAGAATCAACCCATTGACTCAGTCATTTCTTGCACCATTCGTGCACTTAATTAGGGCACTCTTTAAGGATCCGACATGATAATATTACTCTATTGAATTATATATATATATATATATATATATATATATATATATATATATATATATAATGACAAACGTGATTTTCCCGTCTAAAACTGATTTTCATAAATGAAAACATTGGAAACTGAAACACTTTGTTTTTTTGTTTTTTCTTTTGTTTTTATACTTAACATTTAATATTCTTAGATAAGTTGACATAAATATATTTATACATTTTTAGAAACTTTGAATACACCCAAACTGTTAGTATTCTTAGCACAATTTACAATAGCATACTTGACCTTTTATTTTCCATCACATTTATATAAAGTATGTGGATGTTCTTTGCAGATGTTCAACTAATCTTCTGCAAAAAATTTAAAAAAAAATCGGTCACGAAATAAACTTTAGACATCTTGAACCCCAAAATTTTTACTGCAACTATTATGACTTCTATATCATCCGTCCTAAGAGACGTCCACAAACTAAGATTCGAATGGATTTTCAAAATCAAAGTTGTAAGGAAATAGTTAGTTCCGGTTGAAATAAACAACGAAGTTGTTGACATAGTCTAACTATAAAGTTATATATTTTTTATAAGCATGAAGAATGGTTAAATAAAAAATATGGAGTAAGAAATGTAACAGATAAATTCATCAATTATAAATTCAAATTTCAAAATTTGAGTTATGTATTCTTTTCAAAATAACCTTAAGAAGTATGTTAAAAAATTTAGAATATAACAAATCTCGGACAGTAAAATAAAATATTTATCATTAAACAATGTTTTCACTAAATACTTGACTTTATTTTAAATATTGAAGTCTCACATTATTAGATTTGTATTTTTTTAAAAAAAACTTTAAAAGTTGTACAAGGAAATAAAATGTAAAACAAAATGATATAGGCTCAATTTTCAGCTCAATGAAAAATTAAAAGGATTTGAATAATCAGGGAAGAGATCACTACGATTTCTTACCGAATGTTAAGTGAATGAAATTTTGAAGTGAAAGAATATACGTCAAATTAATGATTCTAGATGAAGGGTTCTAACTGAAGGGTTGTATTTGTTAGATGAGATGTTGAATTTGGTTAGATGTTGAAGTCGTGTATTGCTTTATTAAGAGTAGTTTTTCGGTAAGACCGTCTTACGAGTTTTAATTCGTAAGAGGGAGTCACACCATCTCACAACGCAACTCACCAACACATGGTGGGTCGAGTCAAGGAGATACATTTTACATAAAATACATATAATATTATTTTTTTGTAAGTTTTTATTGTATATTAATAGGTTAAAAGGGACAACTTACATGACATGAGGTTTAAGGGTGAATGTGAGATTTTAATAGGCGAGGTTTTATATATAGTAGGCCTTTTAGTGTTTTTCAATGAGGTGAGTTTTTTAATTTCTCATTTTGGTAAAGAATAATTACGGGCTAGTCCCTTTTTTTAAAAATGTTAACCGTTGAAATACTCTTTTTTTAACTACAAAAATACTTTTTTTTGTTCCTTAACCGCTGAGTTTTTTATGACGTGTCATATTTGCAAGGAAGAGTTATACTTGCCTTGACTCTTGATGTTTTCGAATTTCGACATCATAAATGAGTACATGGTATCTAATAATCACTTAGAAGAAAGAACTTATTTGAGTTCAAATTATGTGTAAGGCAGAAAACAACACAAGTTTGTTGGAAGACAATCATCCTACAGAGTTTTTGAATAGTATAAAGTGTTCAACATTGTCTAACTATGAATTAACACTTAAGGTTGGTGTTTCGGTGATGTTGTTGAGAAACATTGACCATGCTGTTGATGTTGTTGAGAAATATTGACCCTACTGCTAGGTTATGCAATGGAATAAGACTAATTATTACCATGCTTGAGAATCACGCTGTTAAAATAATTTTTTTGAATGGAAACAATATTGGAGACAAAATGTTTATACCAAGAATGTCATTGTCTCCATTAGATATGAGGTTGTCTTTCAAGTTTCTAAAAAAGATAATTTCCATTGGTAGTATCGTATGTCATCAGGGCCGGCCCTGAGTTCGAGAGGCCCATGGCAAAAAAAAGGGGCCTTTTATAAAAATGAAATAATTTAAAGTATTGGAAAAAAGAAAAGTAAAAAGTTTATAGTAAGAATTGAACTCAAAATCTCTCATCTCTCATAATCTACGTAGTATGTTAATCATTTGGTCATCTATTCTACGCTAAATTAATCAACACGTTATAACTTATATACAGTTCACAGAGTAAAAAAATAACAGACTAAAATAAGAAGTATGTTAACCATTGAGCCATCTATTATACGCTAAATTAATCAACACGTTATGACTTAAATACAGTTCACAGACTAAAAAAATAATAGACTAAAATAAGTGACAATTTAGGATTTGAACCTATGATGTTTACCTTAAATCTTATACATCTTGACCACTAGGTGAAACCAATCAATTGTAAATCTATTTGACACTGTAATATATATATATTAAATATAAGGTAGTACCTAAACATTTAGGGCCCATGGCGGTAGCCCCTCTTGCCACCCCCAGGGTCGGCCCTGTATGTCATGACAATTAACAAAAGTCAAGGTCAATCACTTTCGCATGTAGGATTCTTCTTGAAGAAGCCAGTATTCAGTCATTGTCAGTTGTATGTTACAGGTTCTATGGTAACAAACCGTTCTGGTTTGAAGATATTAATACTGATGAAGATGGAAAGTCAACAAATAAAACAACAAATGTTGCGTATAAGAAAATTTTTAAAAATTTATTATATTACCAATAAAATGATGTACTTATATTTAAGTAGTTGCCTCAAACATTACTTTTCTTAATTTATTCTTTTGATCTTGATTTTCTTATTTGTTTTGCTTGAATATTAAATAATTAAAAAAAAATTGTTCGTGCGTTTAACGCACGGGTGTAAAATTAGTTTTCATCTAATGGGAAGCGGCCCTTGAAACATGATATATGGTCAACTAAAATATAAAAAATCATTACAAATATTTTGTTTGACACATGTTTTGTTTAAAAGACGTTGAAAAAATTATATACTGTCGGTGTCGTGTCGGTAGATAAAATTTTTACTCAATTCTATTTTGGAGCTCTCCATAATATTCTTAGATTTTTTTTTTCCGATCTCACTGTTGTGTATTTCTAACAAATATTTCTTATTTAAAAATTTTAACAAGTTTTCTTAAAACACTTCCTCAGTAGCAGCTAGCAGGATTAAGGTTCATGATATTCGATTCCATTTGCGTACTATTTTCCTTTTTTTAATTATCTTTGTCATATATTCCATCCGTTTCTAAAAAAAAAAAAAAGAAGTCAGTTTAGTTGGTAAACACGTTATTGACTACTGAGGTTGACTTTTGTAAATATTTCGATTGATTGAGTGGTTGAACAGAATACTAATGATCCAAAGGTCAAAGAGAATTATTTGTGGTGGCTGTGGCAGACTGGCAAATATGGTTGTGCGCGTGCGACTGTGTTGGGAGGAAGGGTGACCTGCACCAGCACCATTAGAGCCTCCACAATGAAGCCTGTTATCAACACCCAAAACCAACTTTAGAGTTCTTTTAATGAAACTTATTCCCACAGCAGCCCCCCAATTCCATCCCCAATCCCAAAAGTCCTTTAAATGAATCGCAAGCGATTCATTTAGCATAATAGTAGTTTAAGTATTAATATTTTATTCTAATTGGTTGCGGCTTACTTTATCCCTTCTAAAATTATTGCCTGATTTTTTTTTTTTTGTTTAAACTTAAATTTGATGTTTTTTAAATATAAATGTAATGTATATTCTTTATGACAAAAACTTGTGGGAATTACGGGTTGATGTCTTGGCAAAAACTTAAATTTGATGTCTTTATGGAGCCTCAAATAGAAAGGAAAATGAAGTTGATTTTGATTTGGGCATAAACAACCCATTTGTAGAAACTACTGGTTACTCATTGAAAAAAAAGATCAAAATGAAAGAAAAAAGTGAGTGGAATATATGAGATTCGGGCCGAATCAAAAGACTAAACTTGGATCCATTAAAAATGACGCACTTCAAGCAGAAGGCTGAAAGCGACGTAAGTTTGCCACAAAATTAATGAATATTTTCATGTTTTGCTCCGGTGCCCTCCTTGTGTCAAAATGTTACTCCAGTGCCCCTAAAGTTTCCAGAAGACGATTCAAAGCCCTTAAGTACCCAAATTTTACATTTTAATCCTAAATTAATTTAAAACTTTGATCGACTTGTTTTTTAATGCAAAGTGACACATTTATGGACAAAAGTGACACATTTAAAGGAAAAAAAGAGACATATTTTCATTCATGATAACTCTTATACATCGATGGATTAAAAGTGTCACATTTAAAGACAAAAGTGACACACTTTCATACATAGTGACTTACACATTGACAGATTAAAAGTGATACATTTAAAGCTAAAAGTGAAACATAAGTGCGAAAATGACACTTTTATACTTAATGAATTACACATTGAGGGACTAAAGTGACATATTTAAAGGTAAAAGTAACACATTATAGGCAATAAAATGGTAGTTTGCATTCATAAAATATGAGGGGTGTCGTTGTAGTTTTCAAAAAATTAAGGAATAGCACTGCAATTTTTGAATCTTTGACCCGTTTAACTTGATAACTATGTCTTACGAATTAAGATTCCTAAAATCGTCTTATATGAGACATATTTAATTTTTATTTATGTTTTTCAATTTCAAAAGTATAAAACACCTAGTTTGTACTACTTTTAAAGTCCTATGGAATTTGTGTTTATGATTTTGAATTAAAAAAAAAGGTCAAATTTGTGTTTGAAAAATATCTGACCGAAAAAAGTCAGACAAACCTACATTTTGAGATTGGGTTAATCGCACCATTGGTTCTTTGACTATAGGACGATCTCACTGTTACTCCCTTAACATTTTTTTTTTACCATTTTGGTCCTAAGACTTTAAATATTCACACGCTTAGTCCTTTTGATGGATGCCGTTAATGGAATAACGTTAAGTTACCATGCGCCTCTCACGTACATTTTGGTAAAAGGCTAATATGCAATTTTTCAAACATAAATTATATTTTAATTTGCAATTGAACCCTGAGGGTTTGGAAAATGACCCCAAGGCCTTCTTCCCCAATTTTCTTTATCTAAAAGTCTCTCTCCCTCTGTACACCAATCAGCACAAATTGCCCATAATCACTCTCCTAAAAAAATTCGCCCACTTTTTTCTCACTCACAAACACACGATCACGACTCAATCGAGAGGGTAGGCCCAGACTTGACGATCTCTTTGAGCCCGCACTCGCCACCTTCACCGAATTAACCTCCTCTCTCATCTTCGATCGCCATCATCACCATATCCGATCTCTCTCTCTCCTCCGGCCAAAGCTTCGCCCACTCCTAGCTTCGCCAAACCCGCCCCAGCTTGAGTCCTTCCGCCTCTACTTTCTCTGGCCAAATATAGAGCAGCTCCGTCTCCAATAGTAGTCAGTGGCGGATCTATGCTTTATACTTAGGGGGCAAGTGTCCCGCTAAAGTATTTTTTAAAAAAATTTATACACTACAAAACGATACTGTTTTAATTTTATTTTTATTTTTAAGTAATAATTAACATTAGTGACACCGCTGAAATTTATTTTTGGATCCGCCACTAACAGTAGTTACGGTCGCATCTCTCCCCTCTGCTCTAATTTCTCTTCTCAGTCTCCAACATCGATTCCGGCCAAGCCCAACGGCTCATCACCGGCCTAGCCGTCCCCTGCTTCACTCCAACCTTCATCTTCGTCTCCGGTCACATTCCAGATCTGGTCATGGCCACCGTCTTTCTCCTTGCCAAGCTCGTCATCTCTGGTTCCAGCTTCGGTTACTAGCCCCGCCCCCCCATCTCCGATGGATTTCATCTGTGCTGGTGAGTTTGAAGCAATTCTGGCGGGGGTTGGCACTTCACTCCTCAAAAATTCAAGTAAGGTCTTGGGGTCATTTTTCAAACGGTGAGGACTCAATTGTAAATTGTGATGTAGTTTATAATTGAAAAATTGCATATTAGTCCTTATCAAAACGCGTGCGGGGGGCACATAGTAACTTAATGTCATTTTATTAATGACATTCATCAAAAAGACTAAGCAAGCGAATATTTAAAAGTTCTAGGAGCAAATTGGTAAAAAACTTGTTAAGGGACTAATGACGAAGAAGACTATAATTCAGGGACTAATGGTTCGATTAACCCTTTGAGATTTGTACATATTTGACGAAAACTATTGAGTAGTTTGGGACACCTATATAGTATTATTATTTTATTTGATTGCATTGGACGGTTCATATCACTAGTCCGACTTAATGAAAATTCCAAATTCCTGACAACTGACAAGATCCTTATTTTATTTCTATTTTTAAAATGCTGATATTATTATTTGGAAACATCTAGCTTAATTAATCTTTAATTTCATAAGAGATTTGGTTTTAAGATGAATTTTATATGGTATATGCTAGTATCATGGGCAAAGAGGTAAACAATGAAATGACTAATGACACCATCAAAGGCGCAAATGTGTAAATACTTCATAACATAAAAACTTGGCCTATTCAAACCAGACTGAAAATCTCCTGTTACTCATTATGGGAAAATTATTTTTTTAACCATCGTATTATTAGCAGGTAATTGATTTGATCAACAACTTTACAATATCTTAAAATAGACCAATATACTCGATAATTAGGTGCAATGTAGTCCTTGTCGTTAAGGTCTTATCCGCTTTTGTAATGAAACTGTTAATGTGGACTAATTGAAGGATTTTAAGAGGGGTATTTTCGTTCATCTCCGTTGAAAATACAAAAATGAAAAATAAAAATAAAAATGATGAATGATCATCATCTTCTCACGGTCTGGTCAAACCCCCCAACATAGTCTAACACCACCACTAGATTCAAAGATGATGGCGGCATGGATGAAGTCCCCACCGGAATCGACCCTCCAAATTTTTTATCTTGAAATTGATTTCCATAATCACTCTGTAAGTTTAAGGCCTCTATTGTCACTTTGTTCCTTAATCCCTCAATCCCATCTCACACTAGACAGTCACAACTCACAACCCTCAGAAAGTTTTGCTCGTCGCTCGTCTTGAAAGAATCAAGAACCGACACCCAAAAATTCAAGAATGGCAGATGAGGTGATTATGCTGGATACATGGGTAAGCATGTTTGGAATAAGGGATCGTGTTGCCGTTGCCGAAAAGGGTATTCATTACGAGTACATGGAAGATGATTTGATGAACAAGACTCCTCTTCTCTTGGAGATGACCCGATTCACAAGAAGATCCTGATTCTCATCCACAATGGAAAGTCTGTTTACGAGTCTCTGATCATTGTTCAGTATATTGACGAGGTGTGGAATGATAAGTCTCCATTGTTTCTTTCTGATCCTTACCAGAAAGCCCAAGCTAAGTATTGGGCCGACTTTATTGACAAGAAGGTTTGTTTGCTTTCTTACTTCCTTTTCTACTCCTTATTTTGAACTTACAACTACAGAGATTGGGGAACAGAGTGACAATGGAGGCCTTAAACTTACAAAGTGATTTTGGAAATCAATTTCAAGATAAATTTTATGGGGATGTTAAGCCTACCGGAGATATTAATTTCCAGGGAGACAAGGATGTCTTTCGATTGAACGTCGTTGGAAGGGTCGATTCCGATGGGGACTTCACCGGTGCTACCATCATCTTTGAATCTGGTGTGGAGTTAAGACTATGTTGGTGGGGGATTTGATCAGGCTGGGAGAAGATGATGACCATTCATCATTTTAGTTTTTTTTTTTATTTTTGTATTTTCAACGGAGATGTACGAAAATACCCCTCTTAAAATCTCTCGGTTAGTCCATATTAATAGTTCTGTTACAAAAGCGGATGAAACGTTAATGACAAGGACTATATCGTAACTAATTATTGAGTACATTGGTCTATTTTGAAATATTATAAAATAGTTTATCAAATCGGTTACCTGTAAATAATATGATGGTCAAAAGATAATTTTTCCTTAATGGAAAGGAAAACACATTCATATTTCTATTAAAGCCTTTGAAAGAGTAACTTTCATTAAGAATTTATTTCCTTACATGAATTACAATTTCAAAGCATGGTAGGAATGAAAAAGATTCTAAATTACAATTTCAAAGCATGGTAGGAAATTAGGAATGAAAAAGATTCGTAAGTTACACATGAGAAATAGTGACTTGGATTAGATTACTATTTTTATATCATCGATCCGGTACTAAATAATCGTTATTTTTAACTTGATACACTGTTTAAAAAAGTAATTGATTGTATTATTAATATTTCTATAATGCCATAATGTATGATTTTTGTTAATGTCCTTGTGCATACGACCATAATTAAAGTAGGTAGGAAAAGTAAAGATAACGTGTTAAAAGTGTTTTCCTAGAAAATAAAATTATGAAAGAGGATAATTATTTTGGAACAAAAAAAAAGAAAAAAAGGATAATTATTCAGGAACGGAGGAAGTATTTGTAAGTCATAATTTATAAGTACATATGAAAAGTCATAATTTATAAATACAAATGTCAGATCAAACAAAGATGATATGTCATAGTTCATGTATAAGTAAGGTTACAAGTATTTGTTTGGTGGAGCGTTTTGACCAAAATACTGGTAGAAAATATAGTTTCTCTTTAGAAGTGTTTCAATACAGTGTTTTAAAACGTTCCAATTTGGAGCATTTTGAAAATATGTTGCGTTTACGACTACTCTTTTTATAAAAATAGCTTTTTGAAATAGTTTCTCAAATTTGTTTACAAGAAAAAAACTGTGTTTTGAAAATGCAACTTACCAACATTTCAAAACAATTATATCAAACAACACCGTTCATCAGTTATTATTGATCATCAACTTATAAGTCATAAGTTATTATTTACAAATTTCAAGCAAATTACCCCAAGTACATTGGCTTGTGTTTATTTATTTTTGTAATTATAACTAACTCAAATGATATTAATATATCCCCTTAATAATTAGATTTTTCAAATAGACTTTTTGGTCGGAACGATGGGAGTACACACTATAATGGTTTGTTTGGTAGGTCGGATATGAATAAACAATATTATTAATCTTAGTACTATTAGTTCTCTCGTTATTAATCTTCAACTTGTATATCAACTAGTAATTTTGAGATAAAAAATGCTAATCTCAATTTTTTTAGTGAGGACACTAATAATATTATCCTCTCCCTTGGTATCAATAGTGAGGAGATAATGACTTTATCCGGATAATTCATACTATTAGTCCCGACCACCTTTTTTTGTGTGTGTACCAAACATAAACAATTTGACTTATTAATCATATCTAACCTTCATCCTGTCTACCAAACGCACCTTAGAGTTTGGATTAGATTTCCATTTCTATAAATTCACAATTAAGTCACACATGAGAAGAGCATGTATTAACTAGAGTCCAATTTAGTATTTACAATAACCTTCCTTCTAATTTTAAACAAATATTCTTGGTTACTTGACATGTTTTTGTTCCTATTTATTGCCCCATTTTGAGAAACGCGACTAAGCTGTACAAACTTTGTACGACCACTTACCAAACATGTTTTTGTTCTTACTTTTTTTTAAAAAATGCATAACAAAAATTGGGAATAGTTACTAAATCAAATGATAGGGTGGTTAGTTTTTGGATTGTGGGCTGTAATTATTTACGTGGGTGCTTTTTTAAGGGTGTGTTTTGAGTATTTTTGCTGGTGATAGGGGTAATCTAGAGATTAAAAAAAAAGCGTAAAAGAACATCAATGTCACTAAGAGCATGGTTAACGGATGAATCATCACAAATCAACCCAAAATCTTCACTTACAACAAAGGAATCAAAAAAATTGAAAATAAAATAAATTAGATTTGGTTTGATTTATATCAGTTTATGATACAAATCAAACCAAATCATCCAACCACTTTTTGGTTTTTATCATTTTTTTTGTTGTTGGCATTTTAGCAATTCAAAAAATGTATTTTATCATTTTATAAGAAAGAGTGTATATTTTTATCTATAAATAGAGACTTAGTTCGCTTCATTTGGACACCAAACCAATTTTCAAGATAAAGTGGAGTATGCACAAGTGTTGAATTTGTGTCACTGCTAGAAGAGTTTTTTTGATTTTAAATCAAATGACTTAATTTATTGGTTTTTAATGAATTGTTTTTGATTTGATATTTGATTTGGTGGAGTTCTTGTTTATGTTCTAATACAAAAAAAAAAAAAAATTAAAAGTACACTTAGCCTTATTTTTAATTGGCGCCCTCCCTAATGAAAAATTTCTAAAGAGAGGGAACGCTATTCGGACCCCAACCTCAACCTAAAACACAAACTTCCTATTTTACCCATTCCCTAAAACTATACCCCCTCTCATCCATTTACCCCCACTATCCCAACCTCCCCTAATTCCTTCCCCACCTCTGTCGCCGCCACCACCACCAAACACCTCTCTCATGTCTTTTCCCACGCTCTTTCTCTCCTCCTCCACCATAACTACTTAAATACACCATCTCCATCCATCTGCTCTCTCTCACTAGGGTCTCACGTTGCCTCTCCTCTATCTCTGGCCACAACCGTACCAACCTTGTGTTGTTTGGTCGACTATGGTCGAACAACACTTGATTCCCCAAATATCACCCCATTACAACGTTCAAGTGGACTTTTTTCATCGGGGGACTGGAGAAGGTGACCAAAGATGAAGAAGATGACATTAGAGAGGGCAATGTAGGAAGCCATAATTGTGGCTGAAGATGGAGGACTTGGTCTTTTTTTCTGACGTAAAAGCTGATATGATATTTTTTCTCCTTTACATTTCTCCTTTGATTGGTGACTTTTGACCAACCACGTGAACCGGTGCAAGACAAGATTGAATTAGTTTTATTTTTAAATTTGAATATTTTTATTTTATTGTAATTTTTGTATTTAATTTTAATAAGATAATATTTTTATGTTTAGAAGTAGATTTATATATCTAAATGATGAATTTAAGTCATATTAAGTTACTATATATGTTATGTTACTTTTTTAGAGGTTTTAACTTGTTTTCCAAATATTACTAGTGCTATAAAATAGATTTTATTGTAATTCTGAATGAATTAATTTTTTAAATAAAATTAGAATTTTCTATTTTTTAGTGTTTGTTTAGTTGAGCGTTTTGGTCAAAACGCTGACAAAAAACGCAACGCTTTCTTTTTTAAAGTGTTTCAATGCAGCATTTTAAAACACAGCGTTTTAAAAATATGCAACGTTTTAAAACGCTCCAATTTGGAGCATTTTAAAATTATGCTACGTTTATAACTATTCTATTTATGAAAAATAACATTTGAAAATAGTTTTCAAACGTATTTACAAAAATAAAACTACGTTTTGAAAATACTACTCTCTCCGTCCCTAATTTATTGTCCTAATTGACCCAGCGCACCCTTTAAGAAAACCTATTTGACTGGATTATTAATATTTGTTTAATGTGTAGTTTCCTTTAAAGCTCATGTGTATGTGACCCATAATTAAAGTAAAGTAAAAAAGTAAGGGTAAAGTGATAAAAGTAATGTTCTAAAAAGGTAAGTTTCAAAGTGGATAATTATTTTAGGACGGACGAAAAATGAAAGGAAAACGATAATTTAAGGACGGAGGGAGTATATTTTAGAAACGTTGCGTTTTGAAAAAACTGCACCAAAAGAACCATTAATTAAAGTTGGTGAAACTGTAGCCGGAGATTGGGGAGATACGGACATACGGTTGGTGCGAGTACTTGTATAATTAGAGGTTTGAAAGGTCAAATAACGCTCACTTTTTAAGATACCTTTGGCTCATTTTTTATAAATTCTCCCTCTATTATTCCTCGTTACAATACTTCACCTCCCATTTTTAATAAATATTTAAACACGCTATCAAAAACAAGAAAAAGAAACTGTCCGACAAAAGCCACCTCTCTCTCTCTCTCTCAAGATTCTTTAAAAAACACAGAACACATTCCCATCGTAGATCTCTTCGCTCACTCTTAAGTTTAGCCCCTTGCTCTTCTCTCTCTCAAACTCTCTTACCACACTTTTGGACTCTCTCTCTCTCTCTCTCTCTCTATTGCTGGCCACCTTTAACTTCTCTCCTTGGTCTAACCTACCTCTTTTTCACCACCAAAACAAGTGACCAGTCCATGTCTCCACAACCATGTTTATGGTGAAATTCATGCTTTTAATTTCACTTTTCCTCATTAGTTCATGGTACGTTGGCACTGTTATTTCCTTACTTTTCTCTTCTCTGATTCCAAACCATCCAATCCTATGTTAATTTTTTATTAAAATTGATCTTTGTTCAATATTCCCGTATGCCATGATCTCAATTGTATAGCTATTTGTATAAAGATTGCAACTTGGGTATTCTTTCTAATTAATTCTTGCCAAATTCAAAATACCCAGGTGCTAAAATTGATGCCCAGTTCATCTTTTGCTCGAAGATTCAATTTAGGAATCGGGGTTTGGGCATTTCGCGGCAAAAAAAAGTTGTTTACTCTGGCAGTTTTCGAGTTCTCTTGATTCCAGTGGGGTATTACTTGATTTCATACGCCAGAAAAGTGATTAACCAGAAGGCGAATTTCGTGTTTTTTTGTGTTAAAGATGCAATCGGTGGTTGCATCAATGGAGGAAGGGAAAGACTCCACAGTAGTGGCCAGAACAAATCAATCTAGGGTTTTACCTCAAAGGATGTTACAGTTACTTGTTCTGTTCCTGATTTTGTGTTTTGCCTTTTCATTGATTAGTATATATATGATTCGGAAATCTGGGGTTAATAATTTAATGGCCTCAGCATTGCCCAGTTTACAGCCTTGTCTTGAAGAACCGACTAGTTTAGATAGTTGGATTAAGCCTCCATCACAGTTACTTCATATGATGAATGATAAAGAGCTCTTGTGGAGGGCTTCTTTTGTGCCCCAAATAAAAAAGTATCCGTTCACAAGAATTCCTAAGATCGCTTTCATGTTCTTGACTAAGGGGCCATTGCCTTTGGCACCTCTTTGGGAGAGATTCTTTAAGGGGCACGAGAGGCTTTATTCAATCTATGTTCATTCGCTTCCATCATTTCACGCCAATTTCCCATCGTCATCCGTTTTTTACAAGAGACAAATACCAAGTCAGGTATGTGAGACCAATGCTATTTCCCCATTTAAAATGTTTTGTTTGTATGATTTATATTCACATTTGTAGAAGGGAATGAAATGAGTGCGAGCTTATTTTAAATTGCTGTATTATCCTTTTCTTTATAGTGTGTTTTTGGTTGGTTCATGCATATGTTGTGCTTTTGTAGTATATTGCAAGCTGAGTGATCAAGTGATCAATAAATTGTTTTTTTTCTCCATTGTTTTATGAGCTTTCCTTGAGGAATCATTGTCCGTTGAAGGAAATGGTTTTATGTTAGGTTGATTGGCATCTTCTCATTTGGAGGGATATTCTACTTTGAGCTCTTCTTCATATACAAAGTTAAAGCCCATAATTCTGGTTCTTTTTAAACGATTTTTTGTTGGTCACAATTTTCCTTCCACTTTTTTAGTTGGGATTTCACTTAATGTTGGATCACTGTGGTTCCATATTGACCCGAGTGCCCTATTAATATGCTTGTTAGGACATTGAAATCATTATGGATTGAACCATGTTTGGAGTCTTTCCTTTAGATATTGGTGTTAACATTCTTGAGATGAAGATCTAGCTTGTGTTGGTACTAATGTTTCTTAATAAAGGTCTTACAAAAAAAAAAAAAAATGGTGAGATCAGTATGAGTTGGACTTCATGGATGGTGTTTGAAATGGCTCAAGGGGTACAGAATACTCAACTGACGGTGAAAGACGTTCTGCATCGTATCAATTCACTAAAATATTGTTGTAAAGTTTGTTGTGCAGAAAGTAGGTTAGGGACTTGCAATACTCAACTAATTGTCTTATGGGATAAATGAGGAAGAAAAAACCTTATTGTAGGCTTCACAATTTACTTATGAAATGGGGGAAAAGAGGAAACTTATCCCTACCTACAAGATAAACATAGTAGTCAAACCTCTGAAACTGCCAAGACAAACTCCATTAACGAGATAAAGGTGGATTCAAAGCGTATGGTTCTCTGTGGGATTTTATTTTCAATGGTGCTTGTGATGCTTTTTCCTTATGGATTAAGCTGGTTTGGGTTTCTCAGCACCACGGTTGGTGACAATTTTTCTACTTGCGGTGCCTTGATAACGTTTTGAAAATTAAAGGCTGCAACGGTTTTTTTTGCATTTAACTTGTTGGTCTATTAAGCTATATAGCAATGAAGCTTGTGAATCGTGGGAGGATCTTGCTCTCAAATATTTTATTTGGGCCCTTATGTTGAATGACCATGCGAGGTTATAGTCAGGCTCGCACATTCTCTTCTGCATGTGGAAGGAGTGTATGAGATATTTAAAGTTATAAGTTTCTTCAAGTAGACCGAAACTGATACTATGGACTCTCTATTAGTGGACTATGTAAATGCCGACCAACATAGCTGTCGATCCCCTTGTTAGGCAGCTTTCAGAACTGCTATGTATTCTTCTCAATATGAGTGAGAACACTAGAAATAATTTGTTGATTAAAAAAAAACAAGATCAAGTAGCAAAAGGCCATTTTCATCATGATTGGTTGGCTCGTAAATTGCTAGCTTGTTATTCGTAGCTAGGATTCTTTTTTGGGTTTGTCTCTCAATTATGATTGTAGCTACTTCCATCAGGAACTGAAGATAAACCATTCATTCTTGCCTGAATGACAACCCAGTGCATGAAGCTCCTCCTACTGGGGGTCTGGGAAAGGTAACTGATAAATGTAGCCAGAGTTTTTTCGAGACCTTATCGCTTGAACTTTCTTGGTGTAAGCAACAGAGGTCTGGTTCAGGTCATTGCATAATGAGTTATAGAGGCACATCATTTAGAACCCACATTTCCACAGGTGTAATGTCATTTTAAGGGTTTTTTCAAGATGTGAAATTGAATGATAGTCTTTGGTTTGATGAAATGCGTCGAGAGTGCAAGTGTGCGACTTGTTTGGTATGTTTTTGTTTCTTTTTTGTCCTTGTTCACTTGTGGAGTACGAGTTATTTTCAGAGAAGGTTCTCAGCCAGATTTCAGGGTCAGTCATGTGTTGTAGGGCGGGATACATCTTAAAAGGAATGCACAGACATAGGCTTAGTGACAATGTTGGCCAGGTTTCTAATACGAGATTAGTTAGTTACAAAAATTGTTAAAACTTCTATTTTGTTGAAGACGTACATTTCCCATCTTCTTTTTCTCGAGTTTCCTACAGCCTGTTATAGCTCTTCCTTTGTAATCTGTTTTGCCAAATATGTTCAGTACCTCAGTGAATAGCCAATTTTTCTGGGCTTGTTCCTCTGCAGGTGTCAGAATGGGGCAGGATGAGCATTTGTGATGCTGAGAGAAGACTACTCGCCAATGCACTGCTCGATGTCAACAACGAACGATTTGTTCTCGTCTCAGAATCATGCCTTCCCCTCTACAATTTCAGCGTCATCTACCACTACTTAATGAAATCCAAATATAGCTTCATGGGAGCATTTGACGATCCCGGGCCATTCGGCAGGGGCCGCTATAATCAAAACATGTTACCCGAGGTAAACATCTCCCAATGGCGCAAAGGATCACAATGGTTTGACATCAACAGAAAGCTTGCATCTTACGTAGTGTCAGACACCAAATATTACCCCAAGTTTGAGGAATTCTGTAAACCGGCATGTTATGTGGACGAGCATTTTTTTCCCACTATGCTGACGATCCGAGCTCCAAGTTTGTTAGCAAACAGAAGCATCACTTTGGTAGACTGGTCGAGGGGAGGGCCCCACCCTGCTACATTTGGGAGGGCAGATATTACAGAGGCATTCATGAAGAAGCTTCACGAAGGTCACGAGTGCATCTACAATGACCAACCTTCTACTGTTTGTTTTCTTTTCGCAAGAAAATTCGCTTCGAGCACCTTGGAACCTTTATTCCTCTTGGCACCAAAATTTTTGGGTTATTAAGAGAATGCAAATTCTACCCTCTTTATGTCATATGTTGAACACTTCTGATATTGGTCTGTCTGCTTGGGCATTGATCAGTATGCAAGGAGTTGTAGATGTACAAATATTTTTGCAGCAGAGTTTTAGAATCAGTGCTTTAGGACAAAATTTTTTTTGGGACAAATATCACATTTGGTGCTCAAAAGTTTAAGATTTTGAACTTTGATTCTTTTTAAGTTGCAATCTTTTTATGTTTTGCTTTATTTTTGCCTGCCATTGTTGTGAATAGATTCCTGTGCCCATTCTTTTCTTGCCCTATCAGCTGTGGTGACTATTGTTGGCACTCCACTTTCCTGTTTGTGTGTGTGTGTGTGGTGATTTCAAAGTTTTACTACTTTAACCCTAAGATGGTTAGACAACTGAATGCTTCCTAATACTCGATTCGTCCAAAAAAAAGTCTCATTATGACATTTTTGGTCAACTTGATTAAATTTTAATCAAAAAATATTGAAATTTACTTATTGTTATAATTTATGAAATTAAAACTTTGTTAGCGATAGTATCTATAATATTATATTAATGATTGGAATTTTTATTCCCTATAATTTAATAAATATATGTTAAATGGTGATTTGATATTGTTTCTTGAATCAACTTTACAATAATGAAATGACACTATTTCTTTGAAGTGAACGCAGTAGTCCCTCTGTTTCTAAATAACTATTCTTATTTTTTTTTGTCCATTTTAAAATAAGAAAACACTTTTATCAATTTATCCTTATTTTTTTACTTACTTTAATTATGATTTATGACCACATGCTCAAGGAAATTAACGGAAACCACATATTACATCAATATTTATAATACGATAAATGATTTTTTCTTAAACGATGCGCATCGTCAAAGAGAACATTATTTGAAAACGGAGGAAGTATTTGTTACTGGATGTGTAATTTTAATATAGAAATTGGTTTGAACAATTGATTTGAAAAAATAAATAAATTTTTTTTTTGGGTCAGTTTGATTTCGTAGTTTAGTGATTTGATTTTGAGTCTCTGCTCATAATATTCAACTAAAAATTAAGAGATATTCCCTCCGTTTCGGTTAAAGAGTTCATTATTTTATTTTGGGATGTTTCATTTAAAGAGTTCATTTCAAAAATTAAGGTATAAAAGTGTTATTTTATTACTAATAAGCTATTAAAAATATCATTTTTTTTAAAAAAAATTGACTTTTAAACTGAGATTTTTTGTCCAAAACAGAAGAAGTAGATAGTAAGAAAGTTGGTAGAACCAAAGAAATAAAAAGTCTAAATTTACTAAGTTAAATCTCTAAATTGGCAAAAGAGTATGGAGCTTAAATCCCTATGGAGAAAGACCCTTTTAATTGGGGACAAATTCTGAGTGGTCTACTTTCTAAAATTTTCAATCACTCTAGAATCGTATTTTGTTTTCCGGTTAGAAAAAAATTAGTTTTTGGGGCGAAAAAACTACGATACACTTAATGAGTCTGAGACGCATTACAGATCATTTACTTAAATGTACCACGCTGCATCATTTTTTGTATAACGATGAATTAATTTTTGCACCGCAATGAATCGATTTAAACTCCTAATCCAACTTTTGTACCGCGATGCATCAATTTAAATCTCTCATCCAATTTTGTATCGTGATACAAACAGGGCCGTTCCTGACATTTCAAAGGCCCGGGGCAAAATAACGAATAAGGGCCCCAAGCTCGATTGTTTGTTGGAATGCTGCACCAACATATAAGAAATAATTTGTAAATTTCTAATCTATTATCTACTTAAACAATTTTTAGACTATGTGATTTTGAAAAGAAATCGTGGATCAACAAAAAAATTAATTTACGAGCCCTTAAAACCTTAAACCAAAAGAAATATGGGTTTGACACTTTGAGGGTTTAGGGTCTGAATGTCTGATTCGTTTGAAGTAGAGAAGGGCCTGAAGAGGAGAAAATTTTTGAAAATTGAAATTGAAAAAAGGAAAATTGGACGAGTACCTGCATCATCAGTCCTTCACCGGCGCTGGCGGCTTCGAGTTCGTGGATGAGGAACGACATAGTGACTAAGTGAGTGAGACTGTGAGAGTTTTTCTTGCTTTGAGCCTTTGAAATCGAACTGAAACAAAGCCTGAAGGTGGAGTAGAAATTAATATGGCGGCCATAGATGCATAGGGAAGACTGAAGAGTGAATCTCGAGGTCGAGGGCCGCCGTTGATCGTTCCATCTCCTTGATCCATATGTCCGACTGTCCCGCTGTCCGCCTTTCCATCTAATCAACCTTTCGTCTGCTGGTATCACTGCATCAAGCTTCTGTTTTCGTTTCTTGTTTCCAAACAATTTTCCATATTCCTTATTTATATTTATTAATATTATATTTATATATTATATACATACTATATATATTAATAAATTTTGGGTCCCTAATTTTTTTGGGCCCTAGGCCGTCGCTCCTTTGGCCTATGCCGAGGAACGGCCCTGGATACAAAATCATAATGAATCAGACCATATCTTTCGCTTTCTTTTTTCATCTCCTCGGTCGTTAGCATTCTTCTTACTTCTCTTCCTCCGTCTTCATCCTTACTGAAAAATTTTTCAACCTAACACATGTCCATTACATTTTCGTACTTAATGAATCAAAAAATATGTTTACCTTTCGGGGGCATTGCGCTCAATTGTGATTTTCGAACTCAAAGTTTGACTGAAGTTGTAAAAAAAGATGATATGGATATTTTACGAACAATATTTTGAAAATAAATTTTAGCGATTAAAAAAAAGAACGCTGAACTAAAGAGAAAAAAAATATTTGGAAAAATGTATCTACCCGTAATTTTTCCTTTTAATTATGAGTGCGCTTTCGCCAAAAGTGGCCTGAAATTTTAATTACAGCATATATTATGGAGGTTATTTATGTGCAACAACAGAGTTATACTTGTTTTGATTATCCAAATATCTTCTTTCTAATAGATAAGTGTAAAATCATTTTCAACCCTCCTTGTATTGTACTTCAGGTAACGACCCATGCCATCCAATATTTCTAACGGGTCGAGCTTCCGACATTGACAAATACAGTAAGATCAGACTATTAGATTGGACAGTTATATGATAATTGACTATTAGTATGCTGTTTACAAATACATTATATAAATGCTTTCGTTTTGGAAAAATAATTTGATCACCCTTAATATTAACTCAGTTAACTTAGATGTGACATGCCAAAAAGAAGGGCTTTTTAACTAGAGAGAATCATGGGGCTAGATCAAGACCCAGGGCGAACGCACGGTGCGGGCCTTTTCACTCGAATCAATCAACCTATGAGAGCATCTGTTTAGACAATTAAACTCACGTGACCTGGACTTGTCTTTCCTGGTATCGAACACCAAAATCTTGGTGATGGAAGCCTTTAGGTGGCCTAACTTTATTTACCTTGTTGAACCAGTCCACACGAAGAAGAGATTCATTTTGATTTTTCAAGAAGAAAGAGATCATTCAGGTTTAGGCTCACAAGATTGGGTGCTACTGCGTTGGCCTTTTCCTAATCTTTTGGTTAAAAAACTTATAAGGTACAAATATGATTTCATTGATGATAGCATGTTTCTTTTATTGAATTATTGTATTTTTTTTAGGTGCTACATACATTGGACATTTCATCACATGTAGAATTTGAATTGTAAATTTTATAATTGTATGGTTGATTTTATTTCAGGTAGGGACGACCCAGTGGCCCATGGGCCTAAGATAGGTCGGGCCTGGCTAGCATTTTGATAGGCCCATTGAATTTTGGGGCATGCCGACCAAGACCAACAATTAGCTTTGGCCCATTGAACCTGAGATGGCACGACCCAACCCATTGCTGGCTCTAGTCAGTGTGACACTTCAACGAATGATGTGATATTTCGTTTTGGTTTTCATGGTCCGTAATGGTTTGACTTCCTATTTTTGTTAGAGGTAGGACTCCTTAATTCTTGTTTGAACTGCTGGTTGTCATCCTCGTTTATTTTTCTTCATTTATTTATATACAGTTTAAAAAATAGTCGAAAGATTCTTTTGATAATGTAAGAATCAATAGTAGCTAGGATTCAGAAAATCTGTCAATGCAGCTCGCGATGTAGCTTGTTACTGTAGCTACACTGGGAAGTGTATTGGTCAGAAACTTAAAAACTGGGGAAGACTTAATAATTTAAAGCAAAAATAAACACTGATGTTTACCAAACAATCTACAAGCTTATGCTTGTAGATCCAGCCTTATGGCTAAAAAGATTTTACTAAAAGGATGTAGTGTTTTATAAAACAATATGTGAAATCATCAAAACCTAAACTCTCACAAGACAACACGTCTTAGAGAGCAAAACCCACAGAAACTAAGGTACAGAAAACGTGCGATTAAAAAATCAACTTCCAAGAAATTCTAGAAAGACAAATAGTCACACAGCAACTTCAATGTAGTTCAGGATGAAGCTTCATTCGGAACTGCATTCAACTTTCAGCAACACAGTTTTTTTGAATACTCTCCTTTGGTGCACTGCCTTCTCTGCTCTGTACGTATATTCTGCTCTGCACTCTCTATCTTCATGTCTGCTGCCTCTATGTTGTGCTCCCTTATTTATACAATGGAAGAGACCTACAATACCATAACAAAAGACTCCAAGTATCTAAAGGATTAGGAGTTAGATTTCATAATCAAATGAAATACCTTTATTACTTAGATTTTGTTACCATATAAATAAGAACTTTTAGAGACGATATATGAATGGAATATTGCCAAGATTTTGTGTCCATAAATATATCAAAACTTTAGGACCAAGGAAACCAAAATATTATCAAGATGTTTCAAAAAACACACCTAAACTTTAGGACCAAGAAAGGTTAGAACAAGACCAAAATAAGACATGCCTATTTTGCCCTTACAATCTCCCCCTTTGTTGAACCTTTCTGGTCAAAGTATATGACAAGTGTTTGTCCAACACAAACTAGTTTACCTAAACCTGCATTGTTAGTGTAACTCCCCCTGAATTATGCAATCAGTTAAGAACTGTAAAACATTATGCAGCAGGTTACCAAATATGCAAATATCCCAAACCAATCAGAGTATCTAAGGCAAAACAAGATTATTACAAACAAAATATCCAGAATGTTTGAATATCCCAAACCAATTACATACAAAAACAAAAACATTTAGAGTTTGTTCCTTCTTTAATCTGCTTCAAGCAACATCCTCATCCTCAATAACAACAGCTTCTGCTTCAGCCACAGCAGCATCATTAACACTTGTCCCATCTCCCCCTGTTTGACCAGAAGAGGGAACATAATGGATAACAATCCAGGTAGAGTACTGGTTTCCAGAGTTTGAAGATGTGCAATTTGAGACCTAATATGCACCAGCTGTTTTGTGATGAAAGACAAGGCCATAGGAGCAGTAACCCCAACAGATAAGGGGCAGAGGCTAATGTAGTATCATATGCAACTGTAATTGGAGATGCATTGGTCAAATCTGGAGCAGGTGCAGGAACTTCTGGATGTGAGCCAGGTGGTGGACCAGGAGCAGACATTGCAGATTGTGACCCAGAAGGAGATGAATAGGGATTAACTAGGGGCAGATTCAAAACCCTATCCCCCTTCAACAGTTTGGAGGAAATATGAAAGGGATCAAGGATAGGAGTCATCCTTTCAGTGGCCTTTGGAGCAACTCCCTGAGCCACTAGCATGCTGTAAATCAGTGAAGGATAAGGGAAGGCTCTCTTGTCCCCTTCAGATTTTGCAAAGGAGACTACCTTCCTAAACACAAAGTCACCAAAGTTAAAGGGCAGCCCTAGACCTATTTGATACATAATTTTGGCATGTTCTTCAGAAACTACATTTAAATTGGAGGTAGGAGCCCAATTGGCACAACAGACTTTGTGCATAACAGCATAGAAGGAGGTTAGTTTGGATGTACTAACCTTGGCCCCCTTTCCCTGGCCATTTTGTAATCAAACCACCAGTCAACTCTTTCACACATGAGTTCAGATCAGATGTAAACCTACTCACACCTACATTAGGAGTCCCACAATGTCTATTTATGAGGGATGGAGAGAATTCTAGCATGTGATTCCTAACAAAGACCTTTCCAAAGAATGGATCACTAACAGACATGATCCTCTTTTCAAGGTTGGCATAGAATTCTAAAATTAATTCCCTAACATAGGGTGTAGCAGAGGACATGGTTGCAAGCAAACCTTTACCAGAATAAAATTTGACCAGGTTTTAAGCATTTAGGTCCTCCATAGGAATGACTCTTTCATCTACCGATCTTCTAGCAGTGTTATATCTAAGAAAAGAAGCAGAAGAAAGGAAGGTCTCAGAAAATGGATTGCCTACATCCTCCCCAGCAGATGCATCAGTGAATGTAGCTTCTCCAGAAGCTGCATTAGGAGCTACATTGGTCATGGAGGCAATTCTTCTTCTTGTAAACCTCACTGGAGCTGCATTCCTCTCTTCAGAGGCTTCCTTCTCCTCAAAATCCTGATCTGAGCTATCATCAAACTCAGAAGAACTGGAAGATTTGGCCGGACTTGGAGTTGGTGAAGGAATAGGAGAAGCATTCTTCAAGTTAACTAAGTATTCAGCCAGGGTTCTCTGTTCGTCAAAGAAGCTCATGTCTGATACATTGATCTCAGGTTCAGCAGGGGGAACATCATGAAAGGCTTCATCATGCGTATGAGATTTAGGCTGAAAAACCACCTTTGGAGATAGAATTGGGTAGTCTTCATCAGCAGCCTCAAGGGAAGCAGGTTCCACTAAGCTGCTTTTAATGTTGTGAGGGGATACACGAGGTTCTACAATAAAATGAGCCACATCTTCAGAAGCTACGAAATCCTCATCATCGTTATCGCCTTCAATCAGGATGTCCTCTTCAAATTGACCAGGAGTAATCTTGTGCTTTTTGGCCTTTGCCACCTCAAAATCAATGTGGTTTTCATAATTGCTTGGAATCCCTCTTAATCTCTTTGATTTACGTACACTAGGGTTTCCAATTTGGGGGAAACTTGTTAAATCCCTGTGGTCTTCAACATTGATAGCATTGCCCTTTTCTCTAGGAAGGATACAAGAAAAGGGTTCAGGAAGAGGATTGGCTATCACTATTTCACTGCCATGGAGAATTTCAGTCATTACAAATTGTGGTGATGTAGCTTTGGAGGAAGGAGCACTGGAAGCTACATCGGGTGCAGGGTTCATTTTCTGGGATTCTGAAGGACTAGAAGGTAGGGATGCCAGGGAGAATTTAGGGATTTTCAGAGAAGAGAGATGAAGAGAAGATGAGGGCACGACATCTTTAACGGAATGGGGAATCAGCTTGTGCAAGAGAAATTATGTGAGTGAGAGTGAGAATTTCTTCAACCTGGCTGAATCACTTAAAAAACCCGCAATTAAGGGATTAGCCGTTAGTTACATAAATCCAGGGAATCTGAGGGGGCATTTGTGATAAACCCAAAAAGTGTTTGATTTTGAATGTAATCAAGGTTGACCAAATCATTCACAATATCTAAAAAAATCTGATTATGACTTACAAATAGTGAAAGATAAATAAGAGTACTGGATATAGGGATAACCATGATTTCTTTTCAAACCTTGAATTTTTGAATATCAACTAATATCATGGATTCATAACAAACACAATAAAGGATATGCCAAAATTGTACAACCCCAAGCTGTTAATATAGCAACACATATCCATTATGCAAAAACTCTTAACTCTCCAAAAAGATTAGACCGACACTAAATATTTTTCAACATGGAATACTTTGGTGATTAATTTACATTTTTGAGATAAGGACTAAATTTCAATAGGTTGATACTATCAATAACATAACATGTCCTAAAATTTATGCCTAACAAATGATGAAACCAGATCAGACAGCATCTAGTCTAATGCAGTCACACGCATGTGAAAAATGTCTAGATCGTCTTAATGTAGCTCCGGATGAATGTGCATTGGGAGATGCATTCGCCAAAATTGTGATTTTATGTTTACTTTTTCATTTTTTGCATATAGCAACTATACTCATCTCCCACAAATTCCATAGGTACTTTATTTCCCTAGGAGTATAGCTCTACTTTATTTCAAGCATATACACACCATGCCACTTGACCAAGGGAAGCCATTTTGCTTTTGATCCACCCATGAAATTCAAAGTTCATAGTCCCAAAAGAAAATTACCACAAACCTTGTTCATAGGTAGCTCTTTTCCGTTAGGTAGCTTTCACACTTTTTCCAAGGGTATCCATTTTTCTCAAGATTAACTTATGAGAACCTAAGTTCCATAGTACCAAAATAAAGTGCTATAACCCTTGTTTTTTTTAAAGGTAGCTCTTTCCTTTGTGGACTTTAAACTTACAAAACAAACAATTGGGAGAGAGTAGAGAATCAAAACAAAGAAACATGATTGGAGAGTGTATGTTCAGGCATATAAGTAAGGTTATCAATTAAGTACCTTGTTCAATTCGGCGGAGAGGGAAAGGATATGTATTTCGGCGTCGGAGGAGACGCCGACACCACAAATTTCGCCTGAAGTAGACGCAGCAACGGAGAGCACGCAGCAGTGGAGAAAAAGAGCGAGAGCGAGGGCGAGAAGAGAAGAAAAAGGGCAAACTAACTAAGCGTTTGTTGCTCGTCTAGGTTAGGTTGTGAACTAAGGGTATAAACGCTGTCGTTTTAGACTATTTTTACAATTTAATAAAATAAAAATCATTTAGAATTAATTGCAACTCAAATTGAATGGAAAATTTGAAACGAAAATTTATCTGTTTCAAAATCCCTCGCAAAATTAGGCGGGTTTCTTCCCTCCAAACTTTTTGCCCAAAACATAACGCCAATTTTTTAAGTTCAAAATATAAAAATCTTATATTAATAAATGCAACTGAAATTGAAATAGAAAATTGAAACATAAGTTCATCTGTTTCAAAAACCATTGCAAAATTAGTCGGCATTCTTCCCTCCGACTTTTCCCCCGAAACAGGATGCGACAAAATAGGTTTCCATTGCAATATGAGTTGCAAAATTAATTGCGCACATCAATTTCGCTTGAGTACTTTTTACACTGAATCTGATTTTAGTTCTGTTGCAAAATTTCGTTTCAGTTGCCCTGTTTTCTTGTAGTGTAAGGCTATAGTAGCGATACACCAACAACTTTAACACATGCGGAAGCGAAACATAAATACAGTGGTGCCCGAGCTAACAAGCTCAAACTAAATACAACCAAAGAGATAATAAATCTCTCGGTCCAAAAATTAAAATCATGTGACGCAACATTGGGCACGTAGGACAAAACCACATGTCATGCAATATCAATGTATAACAATTTATATACCAAGTCATCGGTAATGTTACAGCCGGAACCCAATATTAAACTAAGTCTACAACTCTAGTCTAACATACTCAACAGCTAAAAGCATGCCGAAGAACAAACACAATAAACCAACCAGGGCATGGTTAACATAACTGAAACATAATCATCATGAATACACAAGGCTCAACTAACACAAGTCGGCTCCCAAAAGATTAAGTACTAAATAACATGAGTACAAATATCACAAACACAATAAGTCTTGCTACCCTTCATAAAGTTTACATAACTTTACGTTTCCCATCGTCCTTGCCAAAAGAAAAGGTACTAAACTATAAGGTAGCAACCTTGCCAAAAACTTCACCAACGCAGCTCGATAATCACTTTGATCCGCTAGCTCGACTTGGATCTAGGGAAAAACAATCAAACGAATAGGAGTAAGTCATAAAGACTTAGTAAGTTACTAAACATAACTTCATGTCATGGCATCATGCTCGACGATAATAATTCATGCTATCATCATAGTATAACATTCCATTAATAATCATGTCAATGTATTCATACTTAACAATCTTAAATATCATGTTATCAACAAGTATAACAATTCATTAACTCATCTCAACCATCATATCACATCATATCATATTCACGTAGCAAGTTATTCACATATAACCACTCGTGAATCAATTCATATAAAACGGATATGATACCATTACCATCTTTCCGTTGTGTCATTCCTACAAAAAACACGTGCAAACCATATGTGTCCTTGATACCCAAATCGTGGTATCGACGTCCACGAGACATTCCCCGCTCGAGTTCC
Source organism: Codonopsis lanceolata (assembly GCA_013146195.2). Lineage (NCBI taxonomy): Eukaryota > Viridiplantae > Streptophyta > Magnoliopsida > Asterales > Campanulaceae > Codonopsis > Codonopsis lanceolata. Next base: position 31,892,948 of record CM028377.1, on the reverse strand, counting down.
ATAGTTATCAAAGTCATGTTTTCATACTACAACTAAGATCAACTACTTCCCCACCGTGGCCATCGATGGAGGGGTGTGTGCAACCCGGCGCGGCGATCCATCGAAATCACGAATCCCACAATTCGTGAAGACGATACACCGTCCCGCCACAGACTCAATAAACCGACTCTAGCTGGACTCAAACTCAAGCACAAGTAATACATACTCATATGCTCAAATAAGTAGGCATGTACTCTACAATTATCTAGTCATGTATTTGAATCATAACTAGCACATAAACACATTAGAGATAATATTAAGACTCTAATAATCAAGTGTCCTTCTTGCACTTCTAAATGCTCGGAGGCTTAACCTCCATCAATACTACCCCAATTTCCGTAGGACTTAGGCATATAGTTCCTTAAAGTCATTCTAACCCAATGGTTGACTCCATTGAGTCATTTCTAAACTTTCAAAAATTAGGGCATAGAAGCCATTGACCACAATACCCTCTTATGTCCATACTAACATCAATGTCTATGTTCTTAAGGTCATTAAACCCATAAAACCCAAATAAAACACTTAATTAGGAAACATAGAACAAAAGTCATAATTCAAGCATATACCCATTTTAGCAATTTGACTAACATGCTTCCAATACTTGAACATGCAAGATAAGATAGATTAACATACATCTCTACACATGAATAGTATCCTAATCATGATTTCTAACAAGTTCATCCAACCAAATTCGTCATTTAAGCATATGGAGAACATGGCATCTCTAAAAAGCCCTAAATGCACTCATTGACCTCAAATAGCACAAGATTGTTTTCCCTAGGGTCAATGAGGCAAAAACAAAGAGAAAGAGATGTAGTAACTTACCTACAATCAGCACTTCAAGCAACAAAAACGAACATGCAATAGGTGGAAAGTGTTCTCCTCAACCTCCTCTTCACTTCTATGGCTTGGATTTGAAAATGGAGCTCTCAAGCTTTATAATCCATGGATGAACTCTCAAGAAACCCTAGAAAACTCTCTTAAGCTCCCAAGAAATATTCAGCCCGTTTTTTGAAAGAGTAATGCTAGAGCCACTCAATGAGCACCCTCAAATTTGTGCACCAAATGATGTGGTTTCTAATGTGTCATTTTATTTGGCATTTTATGGGCTCCACTATAAATTAAAAAGTTATGTTAATAATATGACACATAAGATGCCACATCATTTGGTACCCAAAATTGAGTGCTATTAGAGTGGCCCTAGCATTACCCTTTTTGAAAAGGATGGCAGAAGAATGGAGGCTTAGCGGTGTATTTGGGTTCCCAAAGGCTGAAAAGGTGAGTGGGATATGTGACCAATGCATGTGGAGGTCTTCCCAAGACAAATGTCCAACTAACCCACTTAAAAATTCGAATAGATGGTTAGGATATAATGGGTGATAGTTAGGATGGTTTAGGAATGGTTTAGGGTGGGTTTGGGTAGGATTAGGATAGCCAAAATTCGTCACAAAGCAAAACTGCCCGTAACAGGAAACCAGGACCATGCGGCGGCCCTTCTTGCATGCGAGCGCATGCTCTCCAGAAAAACCAACCCAAAGTTCTGCCCACCTTGCGAAGGCAAGGTCCAAACCCCTTGCGACCGCAAGCTCTCTAGAGCACGAAAGGTCTAGAATTCAACCTAAATAGACCCCAAACTCATAACCAAAATACCCAAGGCTCAAACCTCACTCAAAGATGGTTTAGAACTCAAACAGAACACTCCCGAACAACACTCAAACAGGCCAAACGAAGAAGAACAATAATTAAAAGTAACCAACGATCGAATCGACGATGCAACATGCATTTAATCAACATCTAAATCATGTTAAGGATGTTATGAATGATAGCTAAGACTTATACATATGCTTTCAACATGTATAAACAATCAAATTTCCAAAACATATCATGACGAAAAGATGCATTCGAGCATAGAAATCAATGTCAACGAACAAACTATTGAATCTAAGCATACGTATGAGCTAAGTAAGCATACTTATGATGAATATGAATGTATGAACTCAATCATAAGACAAGCATGCAATAATCTAGGGTATTACAAGTAGTATGGCTGGTGAGCAGTCCTTGATTGTTTTTGCTTTGGTTGATGAGTGGGTGGTGCATCGGATATTGGTTGACATATGGGCATGCAGAGATGTTATGTACTACTCCTGCTTTCAGTGTTTGGAGTTGAAGGATGAATGTCTCAAGCCATATGCAGGGACTCTGGAGGGTTTTACCAACCACAAAGTGCCCGTTAAAGGCACAGTCTAGCTAGAGGTTTTCATTGGTGAATGTAGCTGTTCCAGAGCGGAAAATATCACATTCATGGTGATTGACCTGAAGTCTCCCTACAATATAATTCTAGGGGTGCCCAGCATGACCAAGTTCCAGATGGTAGCTTCCATTCCTCACCAGCAGGCAAAGCTTTACATCGATCATGGGGTTGGGGTCCTGAAAAGCCAGTTGCGAGTAGTGCTGGAGTATGTTCAGGACAGCCAGAGGAAGAAACAGAAGTTGACTATGGAAAATGAAGAGCAGAAAATCACCATCAGCCATAAGGAGAAGTCTCATGTGACTGTGGGGCCATTGCCAAACGCCATGATTAGTGAGAGTTCAGCTTAGGGTGAGCAGCGGTTGTAAGTGGATGACACTTGTCCTTTGCCGACGGTGGGGTCGGGGTGGGGCAAGTAAAGCAGACTGAAAGCATAGATATGGACCAGCTCGACAAAGTAGAAATTCAAGCTAAAAAAGATAAAAAGGTAGAGTGCGACACACTGCAAATGCGTGATGAGCCCGAGTTTACTACTCAAGACGAGGTCGAGGAGATTGTGATCAACTCTGTTTATCCCGAGCAGAAAATAAAGATAGGCAAGGCTTTGTCAGTGGAAGCTCGGGCAGTTTGATCAAACAGCTCCAGAGTAGTTTAGATGTGTTCGCGTGGCGACCAGAGGACATGCAGGGTGTCAGCGAGGAGGTGGTAGTGCACTGCCTTAGTGTGGATCCAGCTTTTAGGCCAGTCCAGCAACGACCTTGATAGTTCTCCACGGAGAAGGATAAGGAAATCAAGGAAAATGTGGAAAAGCTGCTCAGTACGAATATTATTGAAGAAATTCACTATCTAACCTGGTTGGCTAATGTGGGCATGGTCAAGAAATCGAATGGCAAGTGGAGAATGTGCGTGGATTTCACCGACCTTAATAAAGCTTGCACGAAGGATTGCTATCCTCTTCCTCGCATCGACAAGCTGGTGGATGCTATAGGGGGCTTCGAGTTTCTGAGCTTCATCGATACGTATTCAGGATACCATCAGATGAAGATGAAGGAGGAAGACAAGGCATTGACCGCGTTCTGAGTAGCGGGCGGTCTTTATTGTTACAAGATGATGTCATTCGACCTAAAGAATGCAGGGTCTACTTATTAGCGAATGGTGAATAGCGTCGTCAGCTCGCAGATTGGTAGAAATGTTAAAGCTTACATTGGCGATATGGTCGTAAATTCAAAAGGACACAACCATACCGTCGATTTGAAGGAGGAGACCTTTGGCAACCTCAGGAAGCACAATATGAAGCTTAACCCGAGCAAGTGTGTGTTCGGTGTGAAGGCGTGCAAATTCCTGGGGGTCATGGTGAATGAGCGGGGGATTGAGGCAAATCCCGAGAAAATTGTAGTATTGGTCACAATGAAGTCTCCCCGGTGTATAAAGGATATCCAGCGGCTCAATGGCAGGGCCATTGCTCATGGCCACTTCATCTCCAGATCGACAGAAAGATGCCTGCCCTTCTTCAAGGTCCTCTAGGGAAACAAGGGATTCAAGTGGACAACGGAGTGCGAGGAAGCTTTCAAGCAGCTGAAAGTGTATTTGGGACAACCTCCTTTACTGAGTAGCCTGGTCATGGGTGAGAGTCTGTATGTATATCTCGCGGCTACAGATCAGGCTGTGGCCGCTGTCTTAGTTAGGGAGGAATGTAGCGTCTAAAAGCCTGTTTACTATGTCTCCAAGGCCTTCACTGCAGTTGAGGGACATTATTTTAATGCAGAAAAGTTGGCCTATTCGCTTGTTGTTGTTGCTCAAAAACTTCGAGCTTACTTTTCTACGCATGCTATCATTGTGTACACGAACACTCCTCTCAGGGAAATCTTGCATAAACTAGACTCTTCTAGTCATTTGATCACCTGATCGATTAAGCTGACTGAGTTCCAGATAGATTATCAACCTCACCGAGCTAGAAAGGCATAGACTCTGGCAGACTTTGTGGCAGAGACAAGTTTCAACAGTCCAAGCGAGGAGGAAATTCATCCTCAGGCCGAGCAAGCGCCTGCCCTTTTTCAGCGACCTCGTCCGGATTATTGTTGGGAACTTCATGTGGATGGAGCGGCTAGCAGGCTTGGGAGTGTTGAGCGGCTAGCAGGCTTGGGAGTGTTGTAGGCCTTTTATTGGTACCACCCGAGCAGGATATGGAGTTCGAGAAGGCTTTACGATTCAAGTTTCCAGCATCCAACAATCAGGTCGAGTATGAAGCTTTGATCGTGGGATTGGAGCTATCGCAGGACATAGGTGTTCGAGAGATCGTGATATACAATGATTCCCAGCTTGTGGTGAATCAGGTCAAGGGAGATTATGCAGTGTAGCACTCGATTCTGGTTCGATACTGCGGGCTGGTGAAGGAAATTTTGAAAGATTTTGATTACTGGGAGCTAGTCATAATCGACCAGAAGGATAACATGCGTGCTGACTATCTTTCCAAGATGGTAGAGGAAGAAATTCAATTTTTTCACCCGGGTGTCCTGATCGAGTATCTGGAAGTACTTGTAATAGAGAAAAAGGTAATCATGGACATTGAGCCTGCAACAAAGTATTGGATTGATGACCTGAAGGATTACATCTAGCACGGAATCCTGCCCAAGGATAAGTCAGAAGCAAGGATCATTCAAAAGCTATCATGCAGATATGCCATCTTGGATAGGATTCTTTATAGGCGGTCATACATAAGGCCTTTACTCAGATGTGTGCGACCATAAATGACCGAAGGTATCCTTGGGGAAATTCATGAAGGAAAGAGTGGGGAGCACCCAGGTTAACGGTTTCTGGCGGAGAAGGTTTTGGCTGCAGGTTTTTACTGGATCACTTTAAGGCGTGATGCAAAAATGTATGTTAAGCGGTGTGACAAAGTGTCAGTGTTACGCTAATATTCCTCGCTTACCTTCTACCGAGTAGACTCTAATGGTGGCGTCATGGCCGTTTGATATGTGGGGAATAGAATTGATTGGTCCTTTCCCGTTAGCTCGCTCGAAGTTTAAGTATGCAGTGGTAGCAGTGGATTACTTCACAAAATGGGTAGAAGCTAAATCGTTGGCAACTATCAGTAAGGTGAATGTGATCGATTTTGTTCATGAACATATTTGGTGTCATTTTGGTGTTTCCCAGGCTATAGTTTCCGATCATGGAACTCAGTTTTCTGAAAAAATTACAAAGGCGTGCGAGCAGATGCGTGTAAAGCATTGGCAGTCATCTGTGGCATACCCTCGTGGAAATGGTCAAGCAGAGGCAGTAAACAAGCAGGTTTTGCATGCTCTTAAGAGAAGCCTGAAGGATAAGGCTGAAAAATGGGTGGATGAATTACCGTCAGCCTTATGGGCGGTCAGAACATCAGCCAGGGGCCTACGGGCGAAACACTTTTTTCCCTCGCTTACGGCTTAGAGGCCATGGCATTAGTAGAGATGTACCTGCGAAAACACAAAGTGTCTCACTATGATATTGAGAACTACAGTGTAGCCTAGGCAGCTGATCTCGATTTACTTGAGGAAAAGCGAGTAGAATCTAGAATGAGGATGACTAATTATAAGCAGCGAGCAAAAGCCAACCACGACAAGAGAGTTCGTGGTCGGTCATTTGCTGTGGGCGACTGGGTCCTTCGGAAAATTAAAACAACGGGCCATCGAGCAGAATGGGAAAAACTTTCTCCTAATTGGGAAGGCCCATTTCAAGTTGTCAAAGTAGTCAGGGAAGAGACCTATATGTTGCAAACAGAAGAGGGCAGCGAGCTGAAGCATCCATGACATGCTGATCATCAAAAGAAGTATTACCGTTGATTGGGAATCATGCAGGCTGTATGTTTTCATTCTACTCATTTTTAAGTTGGGATGAATAAATGAATTCATTTTGGTCATCATTTTGCCATCTTGTCTGTTATGATCGTTTTCTATCTTGATTATGCCTTTTCATCGAGCCTGATATGTCTCTGCTCGATTGAAAAGGTTGGTGTTGGAGTGGTGTTTAATTTCTAGCTCGATTATGCCTTTTCATCGAGCGTGATGTCTCTGCTCGATTGAAAAGGTTGGTGTTCGAGTGATGTGTTTAGTTTCTTTTTAGATTATGTCTTTTCATTGAGCTCGGTATGTCTTAGCCCAATTGAAAAGATTGGTGTTCAAAAATTTTTAGAGTGAAATGCGACCTTGGATCTTAGCTTGAACCTAAGGTCTGTGTGGTTAGCAAGTTGAGATTTTAGCTCATGCCTAAAATCTAAAGTCATCGATGTGCAAGTTCGGTAAACCGAACTAGCGATCAAGAATGGCGAAATCATTCAACAGAAACATGCAGTGATATTGAAAAAACAAAAACATCGATATGACACGTCGAAGAAACTGAATTTGTATTGTTGAGAAATGTTAGAAGTACAAGTGTCATGGCATGCAGGCCGAGGAAGGCCAAGGAATCTCTAGAAGTGCAGTCTGGATGGCATCCTTCTCCTCCTTGATGGCCTCTTGCCCATCCTCGATCACGACCACCTCCCCGTCATCCCCATCTGACACTACAAGAAAATGGGGTATTTGGGAAGGCAAAAAACCGTGCCAAATACTGCCAAAACCGTCCCAAATAGTATTTGGCACGGTTTTGGGACGGTTTTGGCTCCTTCCTAAATACGAGGGTGCCAAATACATTTGTCTCGGCTCAAAACCGTCCCAAATACTATTTGGGACGGCAAAGGGGACGGTTTGATAGGGTGGTGCCAGTTTGCGTGCATTTGGGACGGTTTTTGTTAAACCGTGCCAAATACTTGCATTTGGGACGGTTTTGTTTAACCGTGCCAAATAGTTTTTGGGACGGTTTTTCTGCCCTCCCAAATAGTAGATTTAGGCACGGTTTTTATTCCGTCCCAAATAGTTTTTTGGCACAGTCGGGTTGCCCTCCCAAATAGTAATTGGCACGGTTTTGGTTGCCTTCCCAAATATTATTAGGGACGGTTCAGTTGCTCTCCCAAAAAGTTTTTGGCACGGTTTTTTTGCCCTCCCAAATAGTATTTGGGACTGTTGTGTTTGGCCTCCCCGCGTAGTATTTGGCACGGTAGATGCCCTCCCAAATACCATTTGTGACCAATTATTTTTGTATTTGATATCGTTATAATATGCTAATTATCAAATGGAAAACAATTACATTTTATAGAAATGAATTGAAATCATAACATAAACTAATTATATAGATAAGTTTCTAATTGGTACCCAATTAGTCAAAAGCATAACATAAAAAACATTCAAAATTACATAAAAGTACAATAAAAAAAATATTGTATGTAGATCAACTACCCTTCAAAAACTAAAGTTTCAATAAGTATCTTTCTTATACAAAAGTGTATATTGAAATAGACAGATCACTTCATTCATCATTGAAATAGCTAGCTCAAGTCGTCCATCGGTGAGTTGGTTCGAGCCTACAACAAAAATTATATAATTAGTATAAATAACGCCAAAAAAAGAAAAGAAAAAAAAAGAGGTACCTCAAAAAATGATATCTTAAGTTTCTACTACTTTTATAGTGTAAATACCAGCATCAATGGTCATACAACAACAACATGAGAAAATAATGCAAAACACAAGTCTCTGAGAGTGAAACAAGTAAAGCCTGTTTTACGGTGCTGAACCAAAGCAAAACCATAACTTTCTCAACAAGACAATAGATTGAATTAAGTCCAGAAGTGCGTGTTTTCCATCGTTGTTATTACATCATCTCCTAATCCCTGGTGTTTCTAATAGTAAAGAGTTAGTGTGAAACAAAAATCTGACGTATGACAAATATGACAGTCCTTTGAAGGTCTGAATTCTATCCCACCCTTACAGAAACTTTGTATTTACTATTGCCACTTTTAAAGTTCAATCCGTCCGTAAACCTGGATCACCGAACTAGTGCACTAAGAGCTCATTCAATTGCAATGACACATGAGGATTCCTACCCTTATAAAGCATTCTGATTATTGTAGGAAGACAAGGAGAAACTTGAGAACCAACTGCATGGTATGGCATAGCTGAGAGATTGAAAGCAGCGCACAAAGCCGCTAATGTTGGCTCGAGTATGAAGTTCACAAGGGAGCAGATAATTTACCTCGCCCTAACTCTATACAAAATATGTTTGCTAAACTACTTAACAAACTATAATAGAGAAACTAGAAGTAGAACAAGGAAATCATGCACAAAAAGATGGCTACAACTTACAAGGGCCAGCTTAATTTGATTATGAAACATGTGTTAATAGAAAATATGTGTGTCACTTAAGTAAGTGTGATTGAAAAAAATATAGGGTCGGCCAACATATATATATATATATATATATATGAAGGTTTGGATTATATCAGGGTTTGATAGATAAGAAGTTTAATGATAATAATTTTTTTTTCCAGACAATATGTTTCTTGTGAATGTACATACCAGACAATATGTTTCCTGTGAGAGCCGCAAGGAGCTTATAAAGATCAATTTGAAAACTGCTGAGGTAAAGCGCCTTTACTAATTAATCGCCATTCATTGAATTGTTTGTGTTCCTCACGTACAAGACCACGTGGCTTCGGATCGGATTGCTAGTGACCAAGTCCATTCCCTCGACTATCGCCTTTTATTGTTATCTTTAGTAAATGATTTATTCCACTTGGCCCCTAGTTATGTAACCTATTTTGGCGCTTGGTCGTGCCCCCATTTATAACTTCGTAGTCAGCCGATGTGAATATTGATGATGTGGCACGCCGAACGTAGGGATACAAGGAGATGACTCGACAAATGTTTGTCGGGATGCTTCCTTGAACGGGATGCGGCGTAAAATAGCAGGAAGACACGGATGAGATAAAGAACATGTCGAAAGATGAGATCTCAAATGACCTGTTGACATGTGTGACTTTGAAGAAGCCATAACCAAGGTTCAACCTAGTGTTTCAGGCCGACATTGAACGCCATGAGAAGTGGTTTTCGTAATTCGGATCCGCATAAAAGGGTAAAACTAGTTTGTCCATGTTTTGTTTACTACGGGTTATTGGATAATGGCTTGCAATTTTACAAATTGTAATTTATGATTCCAAGTTTTGGATTTGTGTATGTGTAAGCATTAAAATAATATTATATAACAACATACAAGCACCAATAATATACTTTAGTTATTTGATCATTCTGATTCCGAGGGTCCAATCAATACCTCACACATTCAAACCTAAATCGACTAACTTAGTTGAGTTAGCATGGTTTTTCAATTTTACGATTCCAACTCTTCTTTTCGGCTTTTCAATTTTTTTCACCTTATCAAATACATTATGGCGCTTATGTTGCCGAAAGGATTTAGTGCGAATTTTTTAGTGATGTTTCTAGAGCGCATTTGGTGCAAGTGTATATTTAAGGCAGCTTCTCCAAACTTCAATAACTATAACAATCAAGACAATCTTTACCATGTTCTTAAAAAATGTTGGATTATTAAAAACAGTCTTTAGGCATTTACGTATAACAACAAAACAATGGTGCACGCCCATCAAACGAGGGCACCCCAACAAAGCATTTACGCACAACAATAAAACAATGGTGCACACCAATCAAGCGAGGGCACCCCAACAAAGCATTTGCGCATAACAACAAAACAATGGTGCACACCCATCAAACGAGGGCACCCCAACAAGCATTTTAGTTATGTAGCTTACCGTAGCCGAAACACTTACGTAAAAACCATCTCGGCTCAAGGATCCAATTGAATCGAATAGGACCAAAGAAACCGCAACCAACCAGATTCTACAGAATGGGAAAGGAGTTGTCCAAATCAAAAGACTATAACACATAATTTGGCCAGCTACAAGTGAGCAACAACATGAATTTCTTACAAGGTTGTCAGATTCCTCAAATTCCTAATAGATGGAGGAATAGTTCCTCGCAGACCCTTGTTATTTGAAAGATCCCTATATTTATATGCAGAGGCATAATCAGAAACTAATTGACTTTGACTTTGTAGTTCTTTTTAGGAAATAAGAGAATGAGACACAATAACGGGCACTGAATCAAATGGTTTGATGTAAATAACATGCTTGATCGTGCATAAAAGCAATAGAAAACAAAGTTATTGATGTTTATGACATTATGTAATCGAAGCGTGCAATGGAGAAGACATGAGAATAATTAGCGCATGTGTTCCTACATGAGGTGTGTTTAACATGAGTGGCATAGATCAAAACTATTAGGCTCGCTTTGGATCTCAAAGCTTTCAAGGAGAAGGCCGGGGAATAAATTAAGATAAATAAAAGCCTCTTCATCAAGAAAATCCAACTATTCACAACCCAATATTGGGTATAAAGTAAAGATTAAGTGTGATGAACCAAGATCAAAGTTCATTTATCTTTTCAATTTTATTTTCGCTTTTCCTTCTCCTTCTCCTTTCCTTTCCCCTTGCTCTTCAGAGATTCAAAAAAGTGTAGAGGCGTAAAAAATACAAACAAAACACTTACAAGTATTGTAACGCAGTAAAAGGATGAGATGTCTCAAGTCAAGCACTGTCACACTGCCCGCTAATGAGCTGCGATCAAATTGGGCACGTAAGATCAAACACGAAAAATAAAATCTCAAAGCATTAGATCGAGTAGAAAACAAATGACTTACGTGGTGATCACTCTCGAATTATTGCAAATAATTAATCCCATCCCACCCACGCCACAAGGATCCGAACCTTTCCGCTTCGGTGGCAAGTTCCGCCAAAGTTGCCTTGAGAGCATTTAGCGCAAAGAATCGTATGAGAAATGAGTGATTTCATATTCATCGATCATAGAATATTCCAAAAACTTACGAAGTTGAGAAAGTAGAGAAGCAATCTAGCTCATGCATTCTCGATGCATTACGGAACATTGATCTTTTAAACTTCCTAACAGCTTAAATATTATTCATAAATGACCAATGTAACAAAATAAAACTTAACTTGTATGAAGTAGTGCCGCTTATGCCTATGGACTGAAGGGGACGTAAATTGTGTGTGATTTGACCAGCTTTATAACCTTAAAAACGCTCCAAAGATACTAAATTCAAGACCATCACCGTCGAGTCTATAGAGTATTTAGGCAATGGATAATGTGTAAATACATGCTAATCCACGATTGCACATGTCTTCCATTTTAAGGCACTCTCTCCTTGTTGGCCACAAACCCAGCTCTACAAATGGATAGAAAAGGGAAGGGTGACAACAATCTTTTATTAATTAACTAAGTCTAGTAAGTGTTATCTATCAACAAAATCTATTTTATCGTGAACAACCGTATCTTCAGAATTTTGACATAGCAAATATTCCAAGTTGTTAGCTTGTTACACATTTTTGTGCCCCTCTCTAACATCTTAAACTTTTGGATGAGTGGCTAACTTAACATGGTATGAAGCTTTGGTTTGTCTTGGGTTCAAGGCTTGCATTCTTACCCAAGTCATTATTATTATTATTATTATTATGAGAGCTCATGTGGGCACCCTGTTTGGTTTTTGATGCCTGAGTTAGGAATTATTGTTTATCTCTCCACGTGTGAGCCACCACACATGAAGGGAAGTGTTAGCTTGATATACATTGTTGGGTCCCCCTACATAAGCTTTTCAGATGAGTCTTTTATTTCTTGTTTTTCCTTTTTTTAAAATTAGAAAGAACGTAAACACAACTCAAACTCAACTGAACATGTCCCAACTAGCCATGCCATTAACACGTGCAGGTAAGTTGTTTGAAGCTCAATCACTTTACAAGGAAGTACTCGTTGCCTACTCAGTTTCACTATCTATAGAACCGCATTATGTCCCAAGTGTTATATCAACTACAGAGGCCTTGATGAAAATGGGTAGCCAAACACACCCTTATAGCAAGAAGCTTCTTGATGAATGCAACCGCTTAGAACCAATGAACCATAACATGTGGTTTAATCTTGGTTTTATTTGCAAGAAGGAAGGTTCAAGGCAAAGAAGTCATGGATTTCTTCCAAAGCCGCACATGAGCTCAAGTTCCGCCCTCGCTCAAAGCTTTGTAGCGAGGCTTCCCCACGAAGCAAATTTCTTAGAGCGCACTAATTCAAGACGGGTTATGGAAGCTAACTACTTTTCGAATTAGACACTCACAAGAAGTACGTAAATTACTAGTCATCATTTACTTCTAAATTAATGGTCTCATCAACTAGCTACTTCCGCCTCACATCCTCGGCTGTTGCCTTCCATCGCCTTTCGAGGGGTTAATTTTTGCGTAAACTACTGGAATAAATTTGATATGCAGTCCACATAATCAAGTTAACCACCTATTCACTCAAATATCGCCAGATTTGATGTCCGTAACAAAACTAGCAAAAATCCTCAAGAGTGAAATCCAAAATTTGAACCGAAAGTGAACAACTCATCTCAAAGATAAACAAAATAAAAAGTTCATAGTATTCCTCCCACTTTTTTCATAATAGCCTTACTTTGGTTGGAGAGGAGAGGGAGGGGAAAAAAGAATTAAGAGGTGCACAGCTTAAAAGTTTCCTCAAAATCAAAAATACTTCATTTCATCCTTTTCTCGATTTAAATTGTCTCGACCGGCTAGAACTTATCATTCAAGTACCGATAGCTTTAACGTTTTACTTTTATAACAAATGCCTAATTATCTAATGTTGATCGTTGAGTGTTGACAATTTTGTCTTCCTTGGCAATACCCTTTTTGAAATTTATAACTCCTCCAATTTGAAATTGAAGAGTCGATAATGGAGAATTGCATTGCGGTGGTGGAGTTGAGGGCAGGGTTTGTCTTATCAATTTAATTTCGAAAATAAAATTGACTATGAAATTGTTAAATTTTTGTTGGGAGAATAGATTATTGCTGCTCATTTGAAAATTTTACGATTAGTTTATTGTTGTATTTGAGTTGGTAGTTTTGATTGCTTTGACAATCTTGAATTGTAGTTTGATTAGCTTGTCCTAGGGTGCTTAACAAATTGTAGTTCTTATTCTCGTGATTTTTAAATTGGGAGTTCCGTACCGCTTAATTGTGCAAGTAGGATCTTAAATTTTCTCTGCTACATGAAGCCATAAAGACTCATAATGGTAATGAATGAAAAGGATACTTCACCTCAACTCAATTGGAGTAGCAACAAAATTAGCAAGCATCACAAGAAGTGGTGTGTCCTCTTCTCCAACCGCTATGCATCGTGCAGTCTTTCTTGTCGCCAAAAGAGGACAACTAGTCTTTCTTCTCCAACTGCTATGAAGATTATGAAAGATAAAGAAATAAAACACCTAGGCCTCATACCTATGTTTCTTAGGCCACACTCCCAAGAATTTATGTTTCACACATCGTAAATGAATTGTATTTTCATTCACTTGATCACAGGTCGCCTTCAATTTGGACATGGTATTTGTAGGATCATAAATATGTACCTTAAATTCAGCCTTCAAAGTTGAACCCAAAGGCTCTATATATTTATCCAGATCGCCTTATTCCAAACAGTCCTAGAGTCCAGAACCAACAAGCTCACCCAATGATCGAACTCTGAGTCCTAAACCATCGAACATGTTTTCCGATCACACTGGTTCACTCGATCGCTCTCTCCAACAAGTCCGCAGCAGATCCTGGCTCGCTTGGAGAAAATAGACACCCCGACTCTGCAAACGATGGAATAACATGAATCTTGTAGGCTATGAAAGCCGACTTATAAATTGTTGAAAGCTAAAATGAGTACAATGCAATCGAGAATATACATTGTCAGGTACTGTAAAGAACAAGTTTGCTTGCTGATTTAAAAACCGATTTCGAGTCTTTATTAACATGAAGAAGTTGAGCAAGACGCATAAGAGCTAAAGAGTAAATAGCACTTCAATTGTGGCAAGTTACGAGATTGTAGCAAGTTAGACAAATCACCTTTTGCGTAAAACCGAAGTTTAGATACATGCCAATGCCATATCAATTTTATATCATGTTTTATCACGCGTTCTTCCAAATCCCAAAGATAAAATCAACAGATTGTGTCTCACCGAGTATGAATTGCACAAGACTGCCTCACTAACCTTGTTAAGTCAAGAAAACAACCTCTGCTTTCAAGATGTTAGTTCGTGGATCCCCGTAATCACCATCTTGTTCTTTCTCGTGCATCCGAGTCTCCAAAACCGCTTTTTAATGATCCAAGACTTGTTCTCTCTTTGTCAAATACCCCTCGATGAGAGAGGTAAATGGACCTAATTCAAGATGAATATACAAAGAACAACAAATACAAATTCAGATTTTTATGGATGTTGAATAAGCTTGTTACGTAAATCCTTAATCATTTTACAATTTGTCCGAACTTAAACA
>CM028377.1:31807805-31878264 GCA_013146195.2 Codonopsis lanceolata | reverse complement strand
TATTATAATGTATAATATCGATTTGGCACACCATTACTCTTTTTGACATGACAATATCACCTATAATAATAATCTCATATAGTCTAATGACATGAGAAGAATGTCCTAATAATAGTTTAGATAGAATCTTGGATCAAAATTTAAAACATACCTCCAGCCATTGATGTTGAAACACCTTTCTTGAACCACCGAATCAAAATCAATTTCGATGTTGTTTAACTATGATTTTGAGTGCTTTTAAGTCCTTATCTCTCACTCATTGATGGTGTAATTTCTGATTGTTAAGAGAGGGCTTAGGGACCAAAAACCAACCATTTTTTATATCGTATGCAAGGCTTCCATCAAACCATAGCTGCAGCGGTTCTTGGCGGTTTTACGGCGGCGTTGCTACTTGATGAGTGGGAGGTTGAGCGGTGGACCACACAATAAGAGAAAAGAGGTGTGGCCACACTTAATCTTACATTCTCCCACTTGGTCCACGCCCGACTCAAAATTACCATAAACCCATCACATTAAGTAATAAATATATGAATCATGGTGATAAGTCCTCTAAATAACGAGTATTATCGTCCATGTATTACAATAAATTTATCACTCAAGTATTATACTTTATGTAGCAATACTTTCATAAATGAATAAACCTTATGTTTATTCTAGGTCCAATACAAATTATTTCTCAATATAAATATATAAGTGTGTACTAAGACGAAATGAGAAATCATCATAAATAGAGTTTCACCAACATCGTTCTTACAACGAAATCACATAATAGAACCAAGTCTCATTCTTTCTACATGATCCTTAAAACCCTTTGGTGGCATGCCTTTAGTTAAAGGATCAGCGATCATTAATTCAGTGCTAATGTGCTCAATGACCACTTTGTGTTCCTTAACACGTTCTCTTATGGCTAAGTACTTAATGTCGATGTGTTTACTTCGACTACCACTCTTATTGTTCTTAGTCATAATCTGACAACTAAATTATCGCGATACATTCTCAATGGCCTAGAAATAGAATCCACGACTCTAAGCCCGAATATGAAACTCTTCAACCATACACCATGACTTGTAGCTTCAAAACATGAGGCGAACTCTGCCTCCATAGTGGAAGTAGCGGTCAAAGTCGCTTTATACTTCTCAAGATATAGCTCTACCGGAAGCATGAACACATAGCGGATGTTGATTTTAGTGAATCAACACATCCGGAAAGTCTGCGTCGGGTAGCCAATCACTTCCAAATTATCGGTTTGTCTATACATGAGCATATAACCTTTTGTCCTTGAAGGTACCTTAGCACCTTCTTCGCGGCTCTCGAGTGGTCAATACAGGTTACTCGATATCTTCCTAATACTCCAACAACATATGCAATGTCAGTGCAGTACAAACTTGAGCATACATAAGGCTACCAATTTGAAGCATATGGAATGTTCTTCATTTGTTCCGCTCAAGGTCATTCTTCGGGCATTGATCCAAACTGAATCTATCACCCTTCACAATGGGAGCTACACTCGATGAACAATCCTTCATCTGGAATCTCTCTAAAACTTTGTTGATATAGGTCTCTTGAGACAAACCCAAAATGCCTCGAGATCTTTCTCTATGGATCTTAATGCCAATAACATAAGATGCCTCACCCATATCTTTCATATCAAAATTCTTTGAGAAAATGTTTCACCTCGTTTAATAAACCCCTATCATTACTAGAAAGTAAAATGTCATCCACATACAATACAAGGAAACAAATTTTACTCCCACCGACCTTTTGATATATACATTGATCCATCACATTTTCTTCAAAACCAAATGAAGTAATGACTTCATGGAACTTTAAATACCATTGACGGGAGGCTTGTTTTAAGCCATATATGGATTTATTTAGCTTACAAACTAAATTCTCACCATCACTAGAGGAGAATCCTTCAGGTTGTTTCATGTAAACCTCTTCCTCTAGATTACCATTAAGGAACGCCGTTTTCACATCCATTTGATGTAGCTCTAGATCAAAATGAGCCACCAATGCCATAATTACTCGAAGAGAATCTTTCTGGATATCGGAGAGAATGTTTCCTGTAATCGATTCCTTCTCTTTGAGTGAATCCTTGGCAACAAGTCTTGCTTTATATCTCTCTATGTTACCATTTGAGTCTTTCTTTGTTTTAAAGACCCATTTACATCCAATGACCTTTACACCATTAGGTAACTCAACGAGATCTCAAACTTTGTTAGATGCCATAGAGTCCATCTCATCTTTCATGGCATTGTGCCATAAGTTCGATATTGTAGAACTCATAGCTTGTGAAAACGCTGTGATCATTTTCGGCTCCAATGTTATAGTCTAATTCCTGCAGATACATTATATAATCACTAGAAATTGCTGATCTCCTAACTCTAGTAGATCTTCTCAATGCTGCATTATCATTATCCCGAGCTAGGAACTTGTTGTTCAACCGGTAATTCAACAATTTCTGGTTGTTGAACAATTTCTGGTTGTTCCTCATTTACAGCTTGATATTCTTGATTAACATCAGCAACTTGTGGAACTACAATAGTTGGTTGTCTAACACGCTTTTGAACCTGAGGGGTGTGTATGACAATCAATCTATCCCTTGAACCAGAGGGTTGAGTATTATAATGATCCCTCTCAGAAACAACATCTTTAATTTGATCACTCCCACTGATTAAGTCATTTTCAAGAAATTTTGCATTTCTTGATTCCACAGTCCTAGTGGTGTGAGATGGACAATAGAATCTATACCCTTTGGACCTTTCAAAGATATCCAATGAAATACCACTAATGGTCCTCGGTCTAGTTTCTTTCTTTTGGATTATAAACTCTAACTTCAGACGGACATCCCCAAACGCGTGTATGCCTTAAACTTGGTTTCCAACCTTTGAATAATTCAAAAGGCGTCTTTGGGATAGCCTTTGTTGGAACTCGGTTTAATATATACGTAGCCGTCTTAAGAGCTTCGGTCCACAAGGATTCAGGGAGTTTTGTGTTACTTAGCATACTCCTCACCATGTCCATTAATGTTCAGTTTCTTCTTTCTGCTACACCATTTTGATCTGCACAACCAGGCATAGTGTACTGGGCAACAATCCCATGTTCCTGAAGAAACTTTGCAAACGGACCAGGTGCTTGTCCATTCTCGATGTATCTACCATAGTATTCTCCACCTCTATCAGATTTAACGATCTTAATTTGTTTTCCACATTGATTCTCTACTTCAAACCTTGAAAACTTTAAAGACATCTAAAGCTTCGTCCTTGGAACGAAGTAAGTAGAGATACATATATCGTGAAAATCATCTATAAAGGTGATAAAGTATTTCAACCATATGTATCCATATACGGACAACAAATATCCGTGTGTATGATTTCCAAAAGGTTTGTACTCCTCTTTGCACCCTTTTTAGACTTGTTGGTTTGCTTACCCTTTATGCAATTCACACAAGTCTCAAAATTGGTAAAATCCAAAGCATTAAGTACCCCTTCATTTACCAATTTTTTAATTCTTTCAATAGAGATATGTCCCAATCTCCGGTGCCACAATATAGAGGAATCTTCATTTACAACACATCTTTTAATACCAACATTTTCATGAACGTGCAAACTAGTAAAATTGTCATCATTTTGTAAATTAAGACGAAAAAGACCATCACATAAAACACCACTTCCAATTACATCGGATTTATAAGATAAACTAAAAGTAGAGTTTGAAAAACTAAAGGAAAAATAAGATGACAATAGTCTAGAAACAGAAATCAAATTCCTAGCAAAACTAGGAATATAAAATGTCTTTTCCAACACCAAAATAAAACCACTACTTAAAACAAGTTTGCACGTTCCTATTGCTTCCACATGTGAGGGCATCTTGTTACCGGAGTAGATGCTTTGCTCACTTCCCACTGGTTTCTGCAGGCTTTGCAATCCCTGCAAAGAATTGGTAACATGGATTGTAGAACCATAATCAATCCACCATGTGTTATGATTAACATCAACCATATTAGATTCATAACAAACAAATGAAAATTGAGTACCTTTCTTTTCAAGCCACATCAAGTACTTAGGATAATTCTTCTTTATGTGCCCTTTCTTCTTGCAAAAATAGCACTTGCCCTCTTTCTTGATATCCTTTTGGGGAGGAATTTTGTTCTTTCCCTTATCTTTTGCTTGGTTGTGTCTTTTCTTTGCTCCTGATGTAGTTGCCAAATTCACCTTCTCACCTTCTTCCATAGCCAATCGCCCTTCCTCTTGAACACACATGGTCATTAATTCATTTATTGACCATTTATCTTTATGTGTGTTATAAGAGATCTTAAAAGGACCATACTGTGGAGGAAGAGTGCACAAAATAAAGTGAACCAAGAAAGAATCCGACATCTCAACTTCCAATAATTTCAGCTGAGCCGCTATATCCCTCATGCGCATGATATGTTCACGCACGCCCCTAACACCATTATGCTTATAGGATGAGAATTGCATTATTAAGGTGCTAGCCAATGCCTTATCTGAAGACACACACTGATCATCAATTGCCTTCAACAAGGCACGGACATTGTTATGTTGCTGGATTGAACCCCTAATTTCCCCAGGTATTCTAGTCTTTATGAACATAACACAGAGGCGGTTAGACCGCTCCCATTTTTCATAAAGATCAACCTCATCTGGGGTGTTATTTTCAGTTATACCAGGTGGTTCATCTTTCCGGATAGCATAGTCAATGTCCATCCAACCCAAATGAAGAAGAACACTCTCCTTCCAAACCTTATAGTTATCCCAAGTAAGCTCAGGAACATCAGATTTATTATCAGAGTAGTTAACAGGTTGAATCACTGCATTAAATAAACAGATAAAAAAATGCTCATGTTACTTAAAAATCGAAGTGCATTAAAAACTATATAACATGTTTTACCAATGTAAATCATGTTAAAATATATGAATCTAGTGACATAAAACTCACATGTGGGCTAAAGTTATATTCAATTAGATTCATCTACATTTATGATAAAACTATCAAATTATGTTCCTTTTTCTTAATTCCTGTGGGTAGATTAAGAAATATAATTCAATATTCTATCTTAGTTAATCATACAAATATAATCGAAATTCCTGTGGGTAGATTTCATTATATCACATATGATTAAACTACAATTAATGTTATTTTCTATGTGTGATCATAAAGCATTAATATATGATTTTAATCAATTAAGAATGTTGTGGCTAATCCTTAATTAATTAAAACATATGAATCACATAACATTAAAATAAATAAAAATCATTTCATGGAAATAATTTACCAAGTTCCCATCTGATTTATTTTGTATTAAAAATAAACAGTGTCAAATAATAGATCAAATATGTCAACAGACCAACGGTTCTATATCCACTTGGACCATTTCGTGCAAGGAAAGTCCCTGGTTTGAATCTCCTTAGCACAAATTTTGATCTCTGTTATTACGATTATTTACTAAATAAATAATTTATGAAGACTTTGAAAGCATTATAAGTCTTTAGCCTTAATGGTTTGAATGTCCAAACTTGTTGACAACCTGCCCAGATTCGAAACTAAGCAGCAACAAACTTTTTTTTTAATACATTAAAGAGTCGTCTTCAACCTTCAGCCGGGTTGCCCCGACCCAGTTCGAACCCAGAACAAAACCCGACGGTTTTTTAGTCTTCAAAACACGAAAATTAACGTTTTAAATCACAGAACTGTTAGAAAATCTATCATTTAATAATTTCCAATATCAATTTCATCATTAGACATTTCTAATCAAAACCCAAAAACAAAAATTCTATTTTTATTTTAAATGGGTATGAAAATATTCTCTATTACATCAAGACAGAGGTATTAAACCTTGCTCTGATACCAAATGATAGAATCTTATGATCCTAATGCGGAATAAACTGGAAGGATCAAAATTTAAAACTTACCTCCAACCATTGATGTTGAAACACCTTTCTTGAACCACTGAATCAAAATCAATTTCGATGTTGTTTAACTATGATTTTCAGTGCTTCTAAGTCCTTATCTCTCACTCATTGATGGTGTAATTTTCTGATTGTTAAGAGAGGGCTTAGGGACCAAAAACAACCATTTTTTATATCTCATATGTAAGGCTTCCATCAAACCATAACTGCAGCGGTTGCTAGCGGTTTCCGAGCGGTTACCGGCGGTTGCTACTTGATGAGTGGGAGGTTGAGTAGTGGACCACACAATAAGAGAAAGAGATTGAGTGTGGCCACACTTAATCTTACAATTTCTCCATGTTACTCGAGTGACATGACACCAAGTAAAGCATCACATGACATTAAAAAGATTTAGCTCTAACAACCTCTTTATAAAGAAATTTAAATTCAAATTGTTGAACTATGATAAAATTATTTTTAGTATTAATTTTTAAAGAAAATATGTATACATATTACAGTGATGAAGTGGTATAAGGGCATGTTAAATTAATCTTTTAGGATTTAGGCCTCGTCTGTTGCAGCGTTTTTAAAACGCAGCTTTTTTAAAACACAGTATTTTCAAAACGTAATTTTTTTTCTTGTAAACATGTTTAG
Source organism: Codonopsis lanceolata (assembly GCA_013146195.2). NCBI lineage: Eukaryota > Viridiplantae > Streptophyta > Magnoliopsida > Asterales > Campanulaceae > Codonopsis > Codonopsis lanceolata. The sequence goes on along the minus strand of CM028377.1, from coordinate 31,871,698 downwards.
AAAACTATTTCAAAACGCTATTTTTATAAACAAAATAATTGTAAACGCAACACATTTGTAAAACGCTCCAAATTAGAGCGTTTTAAAAGCTGCATATTTTTAAAACGCTGCATTGATACACTTTTAAAGAGAAAACGCCACGTTTTTTACCATCGTTTTGGTCAAAACGCTCCACCAAACGAGCACTTAGTGTCCATTCATGTAGATGCTCTAAAGCTTTACCCCCATTTATTCGATGTCCACCTGCCTCAAGGCGTCATTTAAAGCCCAAGATTTGGGTCTTACAAATAGGACCGGCCCAGTTAAATTATTGGGTAAAATTATGGCCGGTCCCTTTTTCAAAATTTCCAATCTCAAAAGTTAGATTTTTTTTCAACCGTAAAAGACCACTTTTCGAAATATAGTTCCAAAAAAGTTTTCTTCTTCTTTAACAACTCCGACAACACACTTTGGTTTCGAAAATCACGATTGTGCGCAAAAAAACGAGGATCGACCTGCCCAGTCAAGTTGCGGGGGCAGCTTCCCGTCGAGGGGTTTTGGGGGCAACGCCCCCGAAAGGTAAAGGATTTTTTTGATTCATGAAATACGAAACTATAATGGATATGTGTTGGGTTGAAGGATTTTTCAGTTTGGTCGAAAGCGGAGAATGATGAGGAAGAAGAAGGCTTACGGCATAAGAGATGGAAGAATAAGGTGAAGGACGTAAACTGGTTATTTATACTTCTGTATCGCGGTGGAAAAATGAATTAGATAATATTTTTGCACCGCAGTTCAAAGTTTAATTTTCTAATCTATTTGTGAACCGCAGTTCATAAATTTCATTGCATTAATTTTTGCACTGTGGTTCAAAGTTTAATTTCCTAGTCTATTTATGAACTGCGATTCATAAATTTAATTGCATTAATTTTTGCACTGCGGTTCAAAGTTTAATTACCCTAGTCTATTTTTGAATTGCGGTTCATAAATTTCATTGTATTAATTTTTGCATCGTGGTTCAATAGTTTAATTTCATAGTCTAATTGTACTGCGGTTCATAAATTTAATCCGATATTTTTTAACCGCGATACAAAAAGTAGCGCACCTCAAACTCATTAAGGGTATCGTAGTCATTTCGTCCTCAAAAGTGTTTTTTTCCGGTTGAAAAAAAAAACTTGACTAGAGTGTTTATAAACTTTAAAAAGTGGACCGGACCGCAATTTTATCTAAATTTTTTGAAGGATAAATTGCAGACCGGTCTACTTTTTCAAATATCTAACCCCTCAAGTATTTTTTTCGACTATATAAATCTACGTTCATAAATTTCATCTAATAATGTCCAATCTTCGTCTTCCTCTTATTGAGACCGACCACTTCGTCTCCCTCTTTCTCTTCCTCAATTGGCTTGCATCAGTTGAGAGAGAAACATTGAACCAAAGAAGCTGACGAAGAAGAAGAATAGACACATATCCGACTGTAAAGGGGACATCAATGTGATCTACATCAGAAAAATATCCACCTGTAGAAAATCGAAAAATTGGTGAAAATTAAATGTCTCTGAAGCAACAATTGAAAGCATATATGTCAGAAAAATAGAAGATCATCAAAGACATGACCTTTGGTCTAAAATTGATCCCACTTAAATCAACGCCAAGATCTGTCTCTGTTCCCACCCCTACTCATTATCATGTTTCATTCTAAGTCTCTTCCTCTATATATTTAAAAAAATTTACTACATTACCAAATTCTGTATGAATCCTCCGGTTTTGATTACTACTTGTTTTTTTAAGTTAAAATCTTTTTTTGAAACTCAGTGATGAAAAAGTAGTTCTCAATAGCAAAGCTAAGTTTTAGGTGAAATGTTTCATCTTTGATGTAATAGATCTGCATTTGGTAATTCTCATTCATATGTTAACTAGTAATCTAGTATTGATGGGTTTTGACATAAAAAAAAGGAAGAAGAAGGCAAAAGAGAAGAAGTTGAATGATTTGTTTTCGGATAAACCATTGAAAACAAAATTAGAAACGTGATGCAAAAATTTTGTGTCCTAGATGCATCTATTTTGAATCGGGATTCCAAATCGATGCATCGCAATTGAAATTCATTTGCATTGCAAATTTGTAATTCCAAATAGTTGCATCAGGACTCAAAATTTTTACATCGCGATTCAAAGTTTACTTTCAATGGTTAGAAAGCATTGAGAACTACAAGCACAACAAAGAAGACCGAATAACAAGAACATGGGGTACTACTTGTAATACCCCTATCCCAATCCCACATCGGGTAGATGTGGAACTTGTGTTTGACTTATAAAGTAGCCATGCGCTACTACTGAGCACCAACATCATCCATGGATTTTGGGTCGGCTTGTGGTGGGTCTGATGACCCAAGTGGGCCAGTGTGTGGGCTACACGTAGCGGACTGTGCTCTTGGGCTCGGGTCGTTACAAATGGTATCAGAGTGGGTCCCTGCCGAAAATGTGGGAACAAAGTGCTATGCGGGCCAAAGTGCTACACTGTAGAAGGTGGGAGCCACCTCTTGATCCCCGTACGAGCCACCTCTTGAATCCTACATCTCCCGGGATACGATTCGACCTTGATGAGGACGTCAAGGATTTGAGTGGGGGAGATTGTAATACCCTTACCCCAATCCCACATCGGGTAGATGTGGAACTTGTGTTTGATTTATAAAGTAGTCATGCGCTACTACTGAGCACCAACATCATCCATGGACTTTTAGGTCGGCTTGTGGTGAGTCTATTGACCCAAGGTGTTGCGTGCTCAGTGGGCCAGTGTGTGGGCTACACGTAGCGGACCGAGCTCTCGGGCTCGGGTCGTTACACCACTGCCCCTGGTCTACCTTACGTTGAGGAAGCCATTACAAGGGATATCTCTCTTTCTTTATACGTCCTCATTTTCATCTTTTCGTTCTCTCTCAAAATAATGAGGAAGACGAAGCAGCAAAATGCATCTAGACCCTACTAAAAGAGTAACAATTAGCCTCTTTCTATGCATCATTTGACCCAACTTTCATGTCCTTGTCATCACATTTATCATCACCATCCGTAAGAAACAGGGTCTCCAACTCTGGCTCATCAAGAGAAATTCACAAATTCAAGTACACTGAGATCTTCAAAGGAACCAAATGCATCTAGACCAATATCCCACATTTTACACTCTCATTACATTTATTCTAGAAGTCATCTTGATAGAAAGATGAAGATTATTGTGAACAAATATCATATCCTTCGCACTTTGGGTTGTTATATTGTTTGATTTAATCTCGATGCAGCAAAATAAATCTTGATGAAACAAAATATAGGGGAGCACCGTGTGTCTGAATTGCAATGCATCGACTTTGGTTTTGCGATCGCGTGCTTGAATTGCAATGTACCGAATTTGGATTTGTGATGCACCGCGTACCTGATGCAATGTGCATTGTGTGATTGAATTGCGATGCACCGACTTTGGATTTGCCATGCACCGCGTGCTTGATGTGAGCGTGCTTTCCTTTCATTAATGGCATAATCGTCTTTTTGCCTCAAAAGTGTCTTTTTCCTGTTTAAAAAGAAGAGTGTACTGTAGAGGTTGAAAATTATTGAAAGTGGACTTGCCCAAATTTCTCCCTTCTTTGAACACAAACGGGGAACGACATAGATACTTGGGTTTATTTGTAGCTAAAAGCACCTCCAACAGGAGATGGAAAAGTTACTTTAAAGCTTTTTGTAAAGCTTTTTTGGCATTGGAGGGGTATAGAATGGTTGTGTATCTTGTTCATGTGGCTGCAAGGTCCATTTTCTTGGACCGCTTCGAAGGAAGCGACTCATCAAAGGAGGCTATACTCAACAAGTCACCAACGACTCTTTCTGCAAAATCCAAAAAAAAAAAAAAAGTTTTGCTTTGCAACGCTAATAAAATTAGCCGTTAATTTTTATTTTTGTTATTCTATAAATTTTTTGCTTTCCTATAAATAGGTTTCCAAACAAAATTAATTACATTCTTTCAAGTATACATTATTTCTTTACTTTTTCATTCTCTACACAAATTATTCTTTTCACTTCTTTTGCTACGAATAACAATTTTTTTACAAATTTATTGAATTCCTCTAATGTCGAAGATTCTGTGAATGCTGAAACTACTCCAAATTTTCAGGGTCTGTCAAAATTTTGACCTTCGCCGAATTTTCAAGTTCCGCCAAATTTTCAAGCTCCACTAAATTTTGAAGCTCCACCAATTTTCAAGGTATTTCAAGTGTTTCAAAATTTTTTATCCTTCATATTCCTAATTTCACATATATTTGCAATATGAATATTTTAATTCAACCATGACAAATCAATATACACCCGGTATTGGAAATCCAACAACACCAGCTGATACAAGAAGGGATAGTGTCGGTGAATTTGTAATTCTACCATTTTCCACCCAAGAGGGGTTGGAAAACATTATTCTTAATGATAAAGAAGACAACCAAACAAAAGACATGCAGAAAACAAAGTGGAGCATTGAAGATGATAAAATGCTTACAAATGTTTAGTTCGTTATTTTAACAAATAGCGTGAAGGGGAACTCTCAATATGATAAGGAGTTTTGGAAATGAATCACTGAATACTACAACAACAATCAAAAGACAGGAATTCAAAAAAAAGTCGAACGTCTTGAAGTCTCATTGGTACACAATTAGTCCACCGGTTAATGAATTTAATTAATTATTCATCCAAGTTAGAGATTAACATCGTAGTGGGTGATTCGATGACCAAGTGAAGGAAACTGCACGTGGTCTTTATTACTTTATATGTAAAAAAAATATTTCAAATACGAGCATATGTGGCTAATGGTGAAAAATGAGCTAAAGTGGAAAGGTGGGAAATCAAGTGAACATTCACTACATCATCCGATGCACATACGTGCATCAACATCGAAGGAGTCGAAGTCCGCCCAATTGGTCAAAAAGAGGCAAAGATGAAAGGGAAAGCAAAAATTACCAAAAAAAATGAATTCAAAATTGCGAAAGGCCGACGACTGCGACAGAAGTGCGAAGTTTCTTGGGTTTAGCAAGATATTACCGTTGCTTTGTTGAAGGATTCTCGAAGATCGCGACACCTTTGACTAAGTTGACTCAAAAGAACATGAAATTTGTGTGGACATAGGACTGTGAGTCCAGGTTTCAAGAATTAAAGAAAAGATTGGTTTCAGCACCAATTCTTAGTTTACCGTCGGGCACGACGGGTTTGTGATCTATAGTGACACTTCTTTGAAGGGTCTGGGGTGCGTTCTGATGCAAGATGGGAAGGTGATTGCCTATGCATCACGACAGTTGAAGAACTTTGAGAAGAATTGCCCGACCCACGATTTAGAGTTGGCCGCAGTGGTGTTTGCGTTGAAGATTTGGAGACACTACTTATATTGGGTGACATGCGAGATTTACACAGATCACAAGAGCCTGAAGTACATTTTTACCCAGAAAGAATTGAACATGAGATAGAGAAGGTGGTTAGAATTGTTAAATGATTATGACTGCACCATTTTATATCACCCAGGCAAGGCCAATGTAGTGGCTGATGCCTTGAGTCGCAAGAGTAGGGGAACATTGGCAATGATGCTGACAAAGAAGAAGAGACTTCTCGACGAGATCAAGAATTTGGGTCTAGAAGTGCGAGTAAGAGGAGGAAAAAGTTATTTGGCTCGTTTGAGTCTTCAACCGTCATTACTAGAAAGGATAAAAACGGCTCAGAGAGTTGATCCAGAGTTAATGAAAATTTGGGAAGGTGTAGAGATGGGAGCTCAGATAAATTTTCGACTTGGAGGAGATAGTATTCTACGTTTTGGAAAAAGGATTTGTATACCATCGGATCCGAAATTAAAAAGAGAAGTGTTAGAAGAGGCTCACAATTCAAGGTTTGCGGTACATCCTAGGAGTACAAAAATGTATGGAGACATGAAGGAAACGTTTTGGTGGGAAAACATGAAACGAGAAATTGCATAATTTGTCTCTAAGTGCTTAGTGTGCCAATAGGTTAAGAGTGAACATCAGCGACCTGGTGGAATGTTACAGTCCCCAGCGATTCTCGAATGGAAGTGGGAACACATTACTATGGACTTCATGGTAGGGTTACCTAGAACGCTAAAGGGGCACAATGTTATTTGGGTTATCGTACATCGATTGACCAAGTCAGCTCATTTTCTTGCTTTCAAGATTAATGACTCCTTAGAGAAGCTAGCAAAGTTGTACGTTGATGAGATCGTTAGACTACATGGAGTTCCAGTTTCTATAGTTTCAGACCGTGATGCCCGATTCACTTCGAAGTTTTGGGGTAGCTTACAGAAGGCATTGGGCACAAATTTGAGCATGAGTATGGCTTTCCATCCTGTATTTATACTAATTTAGTTTGTGATCACCGGTGCTCATTGTATTCATATTTTTATTCTATTTTTACTAGTTTAGTCTGCGATCATATTTTTTTTCTTTGATATTATTAAATTGTGGCATGATTAGTTACTGCAAAACGATTTTGCGATTTTGATTCTTGTAATTTCTTTCTTTATTTATTTTGGATGGCAGATGAACAAGCAGGGTTGGCATTTGATTTACAGATGTCAATTGTGGAATTGTTGGAATAAAAGGGGGTGAAAGCTATATAGAGTATAAGATACCAAAAGGATATAATGCTTGTAGCTGTTTTGATTTGGGGAGTCAAAAATAAAAAGGAAAGAGCATTTTAATAGCAATGTTTTATCTGCTTTCAGGTTATCAGCATAGCGGCATTTTATTAATTTTTACTGACAATCTTGGTTTCTAATTTTACTGAATCACTTCTGGCTGGGTTCATTCCTTTTTCCTTCTCATTTTAAAAGGCTCTTGTTTGAGATATTTGCTTTAGTTTTCTGAGGAATTTATATTATACAAATCTTTTGGTTATATAATTACTTGTCGTAAAATATATGGTTAGTGCATAGGTTCTTAAACAACTTCTCTAGTCTCTCACAGGTACTAACACGAGTTTTCAGAGTTCTGGTGTTTCAAAATTTGTTTCCATCCTGGAATTTTTGTGTTTTTTATTAATAATAGGCATACTAAACAATGGATAATCATAGTATCTATCATGTTGATTGAAACTGATTTTCCAGGTGCAGGACTCCCTACCATGTTCAGGGCTCAAACACGTCACCCACTAGACCCTCTGGCTGCTGCTGAGATCTCAGTTGCGGTGGCAACTGTTAGAGGATAAGGAGTACTCCAGTGGGAGCTTAATAGAGACAAATAGGGATGAATTTCCAGCTCTCAATCGATCTTCTTCTTACTATGTCGATCGGTGAGTAAGAAAAAAACCTCTAATTTCATTTTGTTGTTTAGCGATGGAGGTTGTTATATGTCATCAATTCATCATACTAGTTCACGCTTTCACTAACAGTTTGCTTCGCTCTTTGAAATCTGAACTAGGGCATTTCCTGAATTACAGTTTCACGTGCTTAATTTTGTTTGATTCTCTTTTCTTTTTTAATCAATATCTGTCATCAAATTTTCAAGAACAATTACTTTATAAAATGACCCTTTAAAAAGTTTTCCAGACCATGACTTACAGTAGAATTTGAACTGGGGCATTCCCACAGTGGAATTTGAGGAATTTGAAACTGGAAATTTAGGGAAGAAGGCCATTTGGTTTTTATCCAGGCCAAATGGACTCGATTATAAATTGAAAAAAAATGTTTAGGTGTGAAATTTTTTAATTTAGCCTTTACACAAATGTTTGTGGTACTTAATGGGATTTCTTCAACGATATTTATCAAAAGGACCGACGATGTGAAAATTTAAATATTTTAGGATCTAATTTTGACAAAAAAATTGTTAAAGGATCAATACTAACGTTGAATTAAAGTCAAGGGACCAATGATACGATTAACCCAAAATGAAATAAATAGGGATAGTGTACCATTAGGAAGAAGGCCATGACCTAAGTGGTCTTTTTTTAGAAGGTCCCTAGCCCTACGCCGTTAGTTTATTTCCGTTAAGTGAGCATGCCACTCACATGACAAATAAGGGGCAATGTATAACATCATCAAAATATAGGGGTAATGTGATCCATTTAAGGAATTAGGGATTACTCTTTGACAATTGACAATCGATTGTTTAAAATAATTATATTCATTGTAAAATTATGATTAATTAAATTTTTTAATTAATTGAAAAATTATTAATTACAAAAATTTTTAATTTAGCCTTTACACAAATGTTTGTGGCATCTACTTAATGGGATTTCTTCAACGATATTTATCAAAAGGACCGACGATGCATCTCCATCTTGAAAATTTAAATATTTTAGGATCTAATTTTGACAAAAAATTGTTAAAGCTCCGATGCCTCCATGTTATCACTAACTTTGCCTCCTTATATTCACTTTACCCTTACTTTGATTAAGTTATTAAAGTGAAGGGAAATAAACTAACGGCGTTAGGGCTAGGGAATGAGCAAAAAGACCTACTTAGGTCAGTGGTGAAACTTTTTGAAGTTTGGGGACTAATGATGGCTTCGGCCAAAGTTCAGGGACTAATGGTACACTTATCCCTAATAAATACTCCATACAAGTATCATGTGAGTTAATTATAAATACAAAAAATGGTTGAAGATAATAAATAATAGTTCACACCACAATTTGAGAGTTAAGATTAAAAAAGAATAAAGAAAAAAAATTATAGATATAACTTGCATAAGTTAACTCTTTATGTAAAATATTTAAAAATAGAATAATTCTCGAGAAAATGGAATTTAAATATTGAAGTTCAACCTATAGCCACCTAGAACTAACATTCATACTTGTGCCATGGTGGGGATGAGAATCAAACGTGCGAACTTTGCAAATAAAATACTCCGTTGTAATTTAATTCGGATATGGTTTCATGTAAGACGGTCGTATGAATCTTTATTCGTAAGACGGATCTATTCAAGTTAAATGAGACAAAATTCAGAAATCTCAATGCAACTCCTTAGTTTTTGAAAATTACAACGACACCCCTCATGTTTATATATACAGAGTGCCACTTTTTACTATTAACAATGTCACTTTATAGTATAAAATGTGTCACTTTTGACCTTAGAAGTGTCACTTTGCATTTTTAATGAAACTTATAATTTTTCCATAACAAATGTTACTTTTTAGGCTTAAATGTGTCACTTTTAGTTTTAAATGTGTCACTTTTAGTCTTAAATGTGTTACTTTCACTTTGAAAAGTGTCTCATTTTTTTATAAATAAAAATCATTACGTTTGACATTAAAGTGTTACTTTATAACATTAAAAGTGTCACTTTTTAAAATTAAATATGTTATTTTTTATCGTACAAGTGTCATTTTGCATTATAAATAAAAATTGTCATTATTGATCTTAAAAGTGTATCTTTTTAGCATTGAAAATGTCACGTTCTAGTATTAAATGTGTCACTTTTTAGTATTAAGAGTGTCACTTTTTAGTATTAAGAGTTTCACTTTTTAGTATTAAATGTGTCATTTTTTAGTATTAAAAATGTTACTTTTTAGTATTAAGAGTGTCACTTTTTAGTATTAAATGTGTCATTTTTTAGTATTAAGAGTATTACTTTTTAGTATTAAAAATGTTACTTTGTATTTTAATGAGAATTATAATAAATTTCCCTTCATAATGTCACTTTTAACATTAAAATGTATCACTTTTATGTTTTCAATGTGTCACATTTGACTTTAAATATGTCATTTATCATTTCGTCAGCGGAACTTCTAAACCTTAAAAGTTCAACTTTCACTAACTCAACTACCCTGTTAATATGACTTTTATTAACATATTTAATTATTAATCCGTGAATTTTTAAATGAGGCTTCGTCCTACACAAATCTTTGTCATTAATTTGATGTCAACCCAATTTTTGTTTAAAAAGCTTTTTGCAACACTAGTGAACCTTTCAACCAATCTGAACTTTTTTGCTTTAGCATCTAATTTGATATTCTTCCACGCGGGAGAAAAAGTCGTATTAACAATGAGGGGTGATAAGGAGATAATTTTTTTTTCAATTTTCAATCTCATAATTTGGATGGCAAAGATGTAATTTGTTGGACATAACATCACCAAACATGTAATAACACCGATAATTTTTCATCAAAAAGTTTAGATTGTTGTTAATTTTCTTTAATAACTTAAACTTATTTATATGACAGTTAGGAATGTAAATGATCTGCCTCAAGTCTGACTTGGGACACTTTCAAATCAAATTTGCCTTGTTTAAAACTTTGTGATCTAGCTTGACTCGTCAACTTATACAAAAGTTGCGAGATCGAGTTTGATGACAAATGGAGTCGTTAAAACGGGCCAACGGGGAGGATCAACCAAAGTCCACCATCAAGCGGTGCGGGGCGGACCAACCCGTCAACCTAGCGGACTAGAAAAATCTAAACCCAACCAATCATGGGTTGCGGGGCGGGGCGAACCGGTCCGCTCAAAGAAATACAAAAAAAAAGGAAAAATAGAAAAGAGGGCTCTGTCACAGTGTGGGTGAGAAGTGAATCAAAACCCAAATGGGTTTAGAGTCGTTTGACAACCACAACCGTAAGAGATCGGCGAAGACTAAAGAGAGGGAGAGAGAGAGAGAGTTTACCGACAAACAATTAGTCGACAAAGAGGGGAGGCGGAATAGTGGCAGAAGGTGAGGTGCGTCATGTGTGACTGTGAGAGATGATTTAGGTCGGCGAGAGAAATAGGAAGATGAGTGAACTGACGAACCGAAGGTCTCCAAATTGGTTTTAGAAGATTGGACGGTGAATTGTATCCCAAGTTAGACAAGAAGAATGATAATGGGATTTTAAATATATATATGTATATTTATATATATATGTGTATATATATATATATATATATAATTTATAATAAATTTAAAAATAGCAGGCCAATCCGTCACGCCTTAGTACGCGGCCCGCATGGGCTAAGCGAGTTAGAGACGCCTCCTAGCTAGCAGATTTCTAAATTACCAACCAAATCCACCTATTTTAGGTGGTGGGACAGACCAACCCAACGGGTTTAGCCCATTTTAACGGTTATAATGACAAACATATAATATAAGCGTTTCTAAAAAGTAATCTTAAATTAATAAGTCACTTTTTAAATTGTATTTGTGCTTTCACCATTTTCCTATAATTTGCTTAATGGACATCTTATTGATTTTATAGGCGAGATATGTATCATGCCTTTGAGAATTAAAGGAAAAGGTGAAAAACAAAAGAAACTTATAGGTTAAAGTTTGAAAACGAGATTATATTTTTAGGACAAATAATTAAATTGGTTTTTTTTTTTTTAAGTACGGAAAGAGTGTTAAACTTTTAACAATAATATAATTTGATTAATTAAACTTAATGCATTTATTTAAGATTAGTTACTTTTCTTTTTTTAATCTATTTAAGGCAAATAAATTTGTGTCATTATAAATTGGTCAAATTACGATTTTCACCCCAATGTTGCCACCCAATCCCATAGTCCCCCCTAATTTATTTTGTGTGCCATAACATGTTGCCATTTTCCCCATATTGCATCTTGGTCGTGATAGGTATTAGAAAAACTAACAGAAATTGACATGTGCATGTCACACCGAGGGGAGGAGGGGAGCTATTTTAGTACTTTCAACTTATAATATATTTAAAAGAAGGGATAAGTGTACCATTAGTCCTTGAACTTTGGCCGAATACATCATCAGTCCCCCAACTTCAAAAAGTTTCACCACTGACCCAAGTAGGCTTTTTTTTCTCATCGGAGGTCCCTAGCCCTAACGCCGTTTGTTTATTTCCGTTAAGTGAACATATGTCACTCACATGCACAAAATAAGGGGGTTATGTATAATATCGTCAAAATAAGGGGGCAAAGTGAATATGTTTACCAATTCAGGTCAGCAAATTTCATTACTTGTGCAGATTTCATTCCCCGTATCCTCGGTGTAAAATTCAGCATCATGGGTAAACTTGTATTTTCCAAAATTTTCCAATCAAAGCTCAAATCCTCACACTACAATGAATGGACTCCTATTTTTCACCACAATTATACCAGATTATAAACAAATTCTATGAACTAATATTTTCCAATCAATGAATTTTAACAATTTTAGTAGTCAATCAAACAGAAAAAATGGTAGATCTTACATGAATTCACGAAAAGAAATTCCCAGAATCCAAACGCTAGGCTTGAATCCATCGTCGGAGATAGATGATAGCGTGCTGGCGTGCTCAAGAATGGTATGAGTGCACTGCCTTCGTTGGAATTGAAGAACCATAATTGATGGTGGATCCGGAGAACGTGAACGGAGAATGTCATGAATGTGGTCGGAGGAGAGAGAAATTGAACTGGGGATAGAATGAAGCCGGCTGGAGAAGAAATCGAAGCTGGAGAAGCCAGAAATGAAATTGCAGGTGACCGACAATGGAGAGGGGCATGAGGGAGGTCAGCGGTTATGGTGGGCGATGAGATTGAGGCTCCCGACTAGAAGCATACACGAACAAAGAAAGAGAATAAGGAGGAGGCCGATTGTGTGAGGTATTATCGGATCTGGAAAGAGATGGGGATGGGTTGGTGCGGCTCTATTTGACCGGAAGAGAGAAATCAAAGAAAGATTTGCCAGCGATGGAGGGAGATGGAAACGATGCCGACAGGATTTGATGGAGCGGCAAATGGGGTTGCTTGGCCGCCATGGAAAGAGATGGCATATCTGGACTGGAGAGATCGGAGATGGGATGCACCAAGGAGAGGGAGGGCGTGAGGTTGAAGAAGTAATGAAATTTGTTGATTCACTTTGCCCCCTTAATTTGACGATATTATACATAACCCCCTTATTTTGTGCATGTGAGTGGCACATGTTAACTTAACGGAAATAAACAAACGGCGTTAGAGCTAGGGACCTCCTATGAGCAAAAAAGTCCTACTTGGGTCAGTGGTGAAACTTTTTGAAGTTGAGGGACTGATGATGTGTTCGGCCAAAGTTCAGGGACTAATGATACATTTATCCCTTAAAAGAACAACCTTACTTTTCAAAGATCTGACAACTACTAGCACAAAAAAAGGGGAGAATATCATGCAATTAAGCAGATGGATCTGAACTGAATCATGAAGTCGAACAACTTCATTAGCTCTTCTGATGTGCTTTCCATTGATAGAAATTGTGGCAAACTGAGCTTGCTCTGTTTTTGTGTAAAGAATCAACTTAGTTCCACTTGGTATTCCCCATTCATTGTTGGATCCCTCTCCTCGATATCCACTCCATAGGTATTCAAGTACAAATAAATCATCATATAATCGGTCACAACTCCACTTGTACAGTAAAAGATTTATATGCAATAATCTCAAATTGAAATTCACACATGGAGTCCAATTCCTAAATCGAAACCGTAAGTTCATATTTTTGTTGAGGGAATGATTAGAGATAGAGCTAGGGGCTACTGCTCGGATCTTGCACGAGGTTGGAATGGTGATTGGTCGGAGCTTGGAGAGACATCGACGCGGAGACAACAATCGAAGCTGTGGAGTTCGTAGTCGAATCTGGTGTGAGTTTGATGTGAGATGAGGATAGAAACCCGAAGATGGGACTGAAATTGCAAAGGAACTGTGATTGACAGAGCAAAGAAAGATGACCGAAGCTTATGGATCTTCGACTGGAGGTAAGAATGAGGGGATCGGAGATGGTTCTTGGCTCGAATTGAAGGACGACAACGGAGTTGTGATAGGTGTGATCAGAGCGGGAAGGGTTTGGGATGGAGATGGTGATTGCTATAGTGGGGCTAGAGATTCCAACTGCTATGGTGGGGCTGAAGATTGCGGCTGTTATGGTGGAGTTGGAATGAGCAATGTGTGAGAGAAATAAGATAGATGGAGATAAAATTAAAGAAAAAATAAAACTAAAAATTTGGAATTACTAAAGTAGCCCTCACTGAAAATTTGAAGTACTAAATTAGCCCTCATGTGACATACACATGTCAATTTCTGTTAGATTTTCAACGCCCGTCACGACCAGGGGCAATTTGGAAAAAATGGCAACGTCAGGTATGGTTATGGCACAAAACGTAGATTGGGGGGGGGGACTATGAGATTATGTGACAACCTTGGGGTGAAAATAGTTATTTGGCGTTATAAATATAGAATTCTCAACATCAGGAGCTTAATCAAATTTGAATATATTCGGTTCAAAAGTTCGGTCACAAGTCCAAATCTACTCAAACTCAAGGTGGAGCTAATTGACACAAAGGAATCTCCACATGAGTTTGAACTTGGATTCAACGAATTAGGGAGCCACATATATACTTAGCTCCAATTAATGGACAAGCTAGTTCATGGAAAGTAGCTACAAAACAAAAATGGAGTTTGAGCTCCTAAAGTTGGGGAGCTTTGTTGTACATGCTTTAAGAACATTTAGCATGTACAACAATGAGGAGCTTTAAACTCCATTTTTTTTAATTTTATTACAAAAATGTCATTAAATTCCCCACTTAAGCTTTTAAACAAAAATATTCCTTCCAACAATGCACAAACTCCAACATTTTTATATACTTCACCATCTTTATCTATATTAATTTAATATTTTTATAGAAAAATGTCTGAAAAATTAAAAAAATCATAGAATTTTTTTTTTCTGATATCCAAATGAAAAAAACCAAGTTTCTATTTATAAATTAAAATGTGTACTTTAATTCAAAAAAAAATAAAAAATATATTATTTATGGCTTGAAATTTGTCAAAAACAGCAATGGAGGAAAAAGAAATTTTGTCCACCCCTTGAATGTAGCGTGTAAAGTGGGCAATAGGTGCTAAGTTGTCCCCTTTTTTGTTCAAAACTCAGCGTTTTGGACTTATATTTAGTTAAACTATGTCGTTTTGGTTGAAAAAAATTTCTCAGGCACATGTAGGAGTGTCAATTGAGTGTTAATTGATAGCTTTGGGTTAGATCATTATCCATTAGACCAATGGATAATGGTCTAATCTAAAGCTATCCATTAACACTCAATTGCCACCCCTAGGCGCAGGAGCTTCTTTGATTCCTCAATTCGCTTTTACTTGGCCAAGCACCACTCAAGCAACCTTGTTGTTTTGAAGAATCTCTCAAGCAACAAAGCTCCTTACTCCAAGCATCCTTGTTGTATTGACTCTTAAGCTCCCCATCAGGAATACTTTTCTAACTATACACACACTCCAACACTTTAATATACCACATCATCTTTATCTCCATTAATTTAATATTTTTACAAAAAAATGACTAGAAATTACAAAAAATCATAGAATTTTTTTATGATATCCAAATAAAACAAACAAAGTCTCTATTTGTAGGTAAAAATATGTACTTTAATTCAAGGAAAAAAACTAATAATTTTATAGTTGAAAATTGGCCAATAAAGGGAATGGGGGAAAAGAAAATTTGTCCACTATGATAATGGCATATGGAAAGGTGGGGGGAAGGGGTAGGAAAGAGGCAGAAGGGGCGCATGCTTTGTGAGCTTGGAAATGGCCCAAACGACCGTGTTTGTTTCAATAAGACCGCTCACTATGTCGTTTTGGCCAGATTTTTTTTAGGTGTGGAGCTTATTGAGCTCATCATGTCACTTTTTCCTTAAAAAGAACCCCTCTAGAGCATAAACACCAAATCATACACTGAATCAAATTCAACCTATTAAAAATCAATAATTAAGTTAATCAATTTGATACTCATTTGATTCAAAACTAAAAAATTCTTCAAATAGTGGCACAAACTCCAACACTTCTAAGGGTCTGTTTATCGTGGCTGGTGGCTTATAGCTAATAGCTTAGGCTGTTGGTTGAATGACTTATTGCTGATTTTATGATAGACTGTTTGTTGCAACTGATGAAAAACAACTTATGAGTATATATTTGTTATATAAGCTGAAAATTATTTATTTACTACAAATTGATAATAAAACCTTAATTTTCAAATCAATTAGTCTCTTATCAAAGAAAAAAGTCTTACCTTTATATTAAAAAACTCAACATAGGATAATATTTATGTACTTAATCTTACTTAAAACAATAAATAAATATGTATCTATTCTCTACACCATTAGTATGTGTAATCTTTTAAGTTTAACTTTTATTATTTGCTTACCAATTTTTAATGTGAGTAGTCAAATATGCGGAGGTTGAAAATGTTTACCCTATAGCAAAATGAATAAATAATTTATAATATTTCTTATCCTGCATTAAATGTTTATTTTTTAAAAATCTTGAAATTAATATTCCTAGCTCTTTTTATGTATTATGAGAAAAAGGTAAGATTGTAATAATAAAAGGTTTATTAATGTATGGTTCTTTTTGTGTTTTCAAGAAACTAAAAAAGCTTAAAATTTGAGCTTTTTGGTTTTGGGTTTTTAATGCATAAATGATATTGTACCTAACTTATTGTCTTTTAGCTTATAAGTTGAAACAAACACTTTAAATATGACTTATTTTAAGCTCAAAGCCAAAAGTCACTCCAAAAAAACTATAACAAACGAGCACTAAATTATACCCCACCATCTTATTGTTTTTTAGCTTATAAGCTGAAACAAACACTTTAAATATGACTTATTTTAAACTAAAAGTTAAAAGTCACTTGAAAAAAGCTGTGACAAACGAGCTCTAAATATCATACCATCTTTATCTTGAAAATCGATTTGGTATCCAAATGAAATAAATCAAGTCTTTATTTATAGATAAAAATGTTGAAGTGCACCAAAATATAGGGTCCGAACAGGTAGCCCAAAAGAGTACCCCAAAAACATACTTAGAAGAATGGGCCAAGTCCATACCCGAAAAGAGGTCAAAGCCCGTACCCAAAGAACGGCCCAAGCCTAATTAGGCGAAGGAAGCCCAAGATTTGAAGATAGCTTTTATTATAAAACTTTTATTATAAATAGGAGGAAACTTCCTCCTGGAAGGAAGGGTGAGTATTTTCCGAACAGAGCCTCTTTTCCTTTAACAAAATTACAGAGAAGTCTCCCTCGTCTCTCCCTCCCGCCTATTCACACACATATATACACACACACACACACACTCCATTTTATCTATTATGTATCATATACAACATATACTTATTATCACATCGGAGGGTTTGCGGGGACACCACCACCCATTCACGGTGCTTTATTTTGCAGACTTCACAAGCCAGATATCCTACCGCGACGACCACCGTCGGACCACGACTCCGGCGACACTAACACGACGTCACTTTCGGTACCCCGGACATGACACGACAAGATCACCACATTTTTGGCGTGATCAGTTTGGTTCCGTTGCCGGAAAACACCTCATTTTGTTCCGTTCTACTTGTCGACTCCGTCGGCCATGGTGGAGCTCTACTTAAGGGGTGTCGGAACCACGAAAAACAAAAACACCTACCTACTGGCCATGCAATCTAGACAAAGAAATAAAACCAGAATAGTAGAGGGAGGACGCCGTTGGATGCGTCTTAACCATACGGACATAATTGTGCAAAAATCATGTTCATCTGAGCTTCCAGGTTTCTCCATGCACCACCCCAGAACTTTCGAAGACGGAGACTACCAATGACGCGCCAACATGAGAAACGTCACATTCCGGCACTAAAACTGAAAACCAACAAAGGTTGGACGCGCCACTAGAAGCTGCCGAAAATCACCATTACAGCCACAATCAAATAATGACGTCTTCCCAACTTTTGGTGTGAACTGAGTGAATAAGAGGTGCACGAAACGATAAATGAATACAGCGGGTGGATGCGCCTGAACCAGACGAGTCCAATGCCAACTGAATCGCCGCAAACGGAGCAGAAACACTCGCTCACGTGCTGCCTAAAATGGCTGAAGCTTCACCATTGTTCCTCTCACCAGCCATGCGCAAATGACGGAGTTTTGACATGCCCGTGGCCTTGACTTACCTATTGCACCATTGTCATTTCCCAGGTGTATTCTTTTACGATTTCCCACACCATAATGCAAATTTACTCACAATAATCAACTGCCTTCCATCAATATCACATACTTTATTTGAAAAGTAGAGTAACCTGCTGCCATAACCTGCTGCCATGATACATCACACGCTACCTTTGATTATTATTTTGTGGTTCATTGATTGTGTATCTATTCCAGTCTATTTAAAGCATCATTTTATCAATTTGTTGACTTTTGATTACAAATGTACACATATCGTCACTCCCCATAATAACTAGCTCTATTATCAATCATCATATACCAAACATTAAAATATAATAATAATTTAACAAGGTTGAATGATTTGTATTAAACATATATTTTTAGGTGGATAGATATTTTCACACCAATATATGTCATTTAAATACACAAAGCTAATGTATAGAATAAGCGAGATTTATTGACTAGTAAGTTGAAATTATTTGACGAAGTGAAATTATTTGCCGAGCTGAAATTATTTGCCGAGCTGAAATTATAGGCCGAGCTGAAATTATTTGACGAGCTAAAATTGTTTGACGAGCTAAAATTATATGTTGAGTAATAACATAACTTAATCGATTAGATGAAATATATATTACCTCGTCGGGTATGATTTATTGTACGCAACTATTATATGATAGCATGTTTTAGCGCTCCCCGTAGCAAGTAAAAATATTTTCTTATAAATTTAACAACATTATTTTGATTAAATGTACACGAGCTCGTTAGCCTCGTCAACTTAAATATTATATTATTAAACTTTCATCGGTATATAATAGACAATTAAATGTGGTGCAAGCTCGCCTGCTTTTGAGAAACATGACATGCAAATTGAAATTAATTTATGCCAAGCTATACACTCGCCTATTCATATCAATAAATCGAAAAATTGTCTACGCGAAACGTGTGAACTGTCTGTTTTATGTTATTTACTTGGCATGCACGCCTAGTTTAGTTATGCTATGTTAGCATGCTATGCTCGCATGATCTCTTAATTTCATGCATTCAAATAAACAACAGATTACAAGGCGAAGTGTCGCCACCATTATTTATCCTCGCATAATATGCAAATACTTATACAATCTTATCTTATACGACAACCATGCTCGGACTATTACAAGTACTACAAGACTAAAATATTTGTGACGAAACGTGAATTTTTGACTGTACAAAGATGCTCCTGAAACTTTCAGGTACAAAATACAAACAGACATAACCTCGGCAACCACGAGCAATAACACGAGTTGTCCCTCTACAAACTATTACATGTTTATATGGCAGGGACCCACGGTCATTATAGCTAATTATAGCTAAATTTATGGCATTTTTATTCATATTGGCCACAGGACCAGTGACTGGGATTATTAGTGATGATATAGACTATTATTTAGTATCTTCGCATATTGTTCATGTGCCCATGCACGCCACGCTCGTGCCAGAGCTCGATTATGCTAGCGCCAAAACCCGAGCCTCAGATTATTACTCACGTGCCCGTGCACACCACGCTCTCGCCAGAGCTCGAGCCTCAGATTATGCTCGCGCCAATGCCGAGCTTCATATTATTATTATTCACGTGCCCGTGCACGCCACGCTCGAGCTTCAGATTATGCTCGTGCCAAAGCCCGAGCCTCAAATTATTATTTCTCGCGCCTGAGCACGCTATGCTCGCGCCTATGCCCAAGCCGCAGATTATATTTCATACCTGTGCACGTCAAGTTTTACATTATGCTCCCCGCTCGAGTTTGCTCGGTGTTGAGCTTTATATTGTCCTCTCACTCACTCGCCGTTGAGTTGTACACTGCGCCTACATGCGCTTATGCTCCCCGCTCGAGTTTACTCGGTGTTGAGCTTTACATTGTCCTCCAGCTCGAGTCCATTACGTGCCTGCATACGCTTCATATTTCGACCGAGACCGAGCTTCTACGAGTGTTTAGCACGTTACGCTCCACTAGCGTCCACCATGCTTTCATCAGCATTTGCGGCTACACTCAGCACGAGCTTCATATTGTGCTCCAGCTCGGCATCACAGTTACTCTCGGCAC
The DNA here is from genome assembly GCA_013146195.2 of Codonopsis lanceolata. NCBI lineage: Eukaryota > Viridiplantae > Streptophyta > Magnoliopsida > Asterales > Campanulaceae > Codonopsis > Codonopsis lanceolata. The sequence goes on along the minus strand of CM028377.1, from coordinate 31,851,759 downwards.
GAGCTTCTACTAGTGTTTAGCACGTTACGCTCCACTAGCGTCCATCATGTTTTCAGCAGCATTTGCGGCTACACTCGGCATGAGCTTCATATTGTGCTCCAGCTCGGCATCACAGTTACTCTTGGCAAGAGCTTCTACGAGTGTTTTGCACGTTACGCTCCACTAGCGTCCATCATGCTTTCATCAGTATTTGCGGCTACGCTCGACATGAGCTATATATCTCGCTCTAGACCGACACAGACATTTCTCTTGTCACTTTATTTGAGGTCAATGCCTCATATTTATTTGCCTCCTTGCTTGCCGAGGTGAGACCTATTGGCCTCCTCGCCTGCCAAGGAGAGATCAGGCACTAATGCCTCATACCTATTTGCCTCCTTGCTTGCCGAGGTGAAACCTATTAGCTTCCTCGCCTGCCAAGGAGAGGCCAGGCTCTAATGCCTCAAACCTATCCTCCTCGCCAAGCCGAGGAGAGGCCATGCTCTAATGCCTCATACCTATTTGCCTCCTCGGGACGCCGAGGAGAGACCAGGCTCCTAGCGCCTCGTACATATTTGCCTCCTCGCTAAGTCAAGGAGAGGTCATGCTCTAATGCCTCTAAATACATACTGCATCCACATGAGCATTTCATACACATATACAAGTTACTAAATACATGCATCCTTCATTCATCATTGCATAAACATAAAAACATGCTCCTAGTGCCTCTCTCAGTACCCTGCAGTTAAAGGTCGCTATCTTGCAGTACCTTGCGGTTTTATGGCCTTATGGCTCGCTTTCGGGAAGGTCCTCGCCATGCCGATGATAAATTTTATTATGGCCTTATGGCTCGCTTTCTTGAAGGTCCTCGCCACGCCGATGATAAATCTTATTATGGCCTTATGGCTCCATTTTCTTGAAGGTTCTCGCCACGCTGATGATAAATTTTATTATGGCGGTATGCCGAAGACTACATATCTTATTTTCATACCTATACTTACCGGTCGAGGTCTAATTCGCCAATCAAGGATCAATTATACACAAAGTTCACCCGCCAAGGCTCAAAGGTCAGCTACATACTCTTTTGGAATTCAAAGCAAAATCTCAAAACCCTCAGCATCACAAGAAAAAAACTACAAGCAGATTATACTCCTTACCCTCGATGTCAGCCACGACGGATAAGGAGTAGGGGGTTACTGAAGTGCACCAAAATATAGGGTCCGAACAGGTAGCCCAAAAGAGTACCCCAAAAACATACTTAGAAGAATGGGCCAAGTCCATACCCGAAAAGAGATCCAAGCCCGTACCCAAAGAAGGGCTCAAGCCTAATTAGGCGAAGGAAGCCCAAAATTTGAAGATAGCTTTTATTATAAATAGGAGGAAACTTCCTCCTGGAAGGAAGGGTGAGTATTTTCCGAACAGAGCCTCTTTTCCTCTAACAAAATTACAGAGAAGTCTCCCTCGTCTCTCCCTCCCGCCTATTCACACACATATATACACACACACACTCCATTTTATCTATTATGTATCATATACAACATATACTTATTATCACACCAGATGGTTTGTGGGGACACCCCCACCCATTCACGGTGCTTTATTTTGCAGACTTCACAAGCCAGATATCCTACCGCGACGACCACCGTCGGACCATGACTCCGGCGATACTAACACGACGTCACTTTCGCTACCCCGGACGCGACACGACAAGATCACCACATTTTTGGCGTGATCAAATGTGTACTTTTTTTATAAAAAAAATAAAAAACTAAAAACATTTTTTAAATTGCTAAAATGTCAAAAAAGTGGATAAAATTAAAAAAGTGGATGTATGATTTCATTTTGATTTGTATCATATATTGATACAAATCAAAACCAAATAAGATTTGGATTTGATATTTTTAGATCCTTTGTTGTATGGGATGATTCTTATATGATTTGGGAAAGACTCTCCGTTATCTATGCTAAGCATCTTTCAGGGCCGTTCCTGACATTTTATAGGCTCGGGGCGAATGAACAAATAAGGGCCCCAATAAATTGATAATACCCAAGTATGAATGCCTATAATATAAATTTCATACTTCAAAATACACTTTTAATTGCATTTAACAAAATCATCAATAATAGTATCATAATCAACACTATCAAGCATATCCTTCTCAATGCATAAAATTGCCAAACCATTTAACCTTTCTTTGTGCCATTGATGATCTCAAGTAGTTTTTCAATAATTTCAACTTTGAAATACGAATCGAAGATGTTGAGGGGACTGAGGTCTGAGGCGTTGATGATCTAGATCCACTCGCAGTTGCAGAGAACGACTGAACTGAACGGGTAAGGGTTGATGGTTGAGCCGTTGACTTGTGGGAGAATTAGGGAAAGAGAGAGAGTGTGTGTGTGTGTGTGTGTGAGTTGTGGTCCTTCGTCATTCGGTCCTTGTGGAGTAAACAAAGGTCGAATTTGATGTGCGAAATCCAAACTCTTCGATCTTGACGCCATCAATCAAGGAGCGGAAGGGGCGGCGTCTCGGCAACTGGATGTCTGGATTGGCCGATTGCCGATTGGGTATTTGGAATTGGGTCTCGTGACTCATGACTGCCTTGCTTCACGACTTCACAATCCGCCTACTCCATTCTCCAATATATATTGCAAGGAATTTTTTTAAGTAAAAATTTATCAAACCCATTGAGTTATTTATTATATCCACTAGTGAAGCAGTCGTACGTTGTACGATTTGTTTACGTGTGTAAATTCATATACTTAATTAAAATTGAATAATAGACAATTAAAAACTTTAATATGAATAAAATAAACAAAAATTAATAAACAGTAAAATTAAAGATAGAGAATCAAATAAATTTGAAAAAGTTTTTTTTTTTTTTTTTAGTTTAGAGGGGACATAGACCATACCCCAACCCTTAATTTTAATGTCTTGAAAGGGTGCCTCTGGTAGGGCTTTTGAGAGTAGTGAAGTACCGCCTCTGGTAAGGCTTGAACGTGCTTGAACACTCGACCTCTCCGTTAAAATAAGTGAGCAGCTAAATGAGGCTTTTGGGTAAGGCTTGAACACCCGACCTCTCTATTGAGAGTTGTAAAATCCAAGGTGTCTTAAGTGAGACTTGAAAACCCGACCTCTCCGTTAGGAGAAATGAGCAGTACCAGTTGAGTTAGAGCTTGTTGGTAAGTTATTATAAATTTTAGAATACTTATTTATATACAACATTTGTTGTTAAAAATGTACGACTATTACAATTATCACTATCACATAACAAAGTTCGAATATCTTTAGGATTAGTAACTCTAGGTAAAGCGAAATACAATAGGTCATGATTAAAAACATTTTTTTTCAAATGAGTTCCTGCGTTAGACATTGACTATCCCGAACTTTTATTTATAGACATTGCGTAAGATATCATCAGTGGAAACTGTGTTCTCTAAAATTTGAATAGAATTTTATCATCAGATGGTGTCACTCACTGACCTTTCTGAAATCAAAACAATAATACGAAAATGGTTCTTTTAAAGAACTTGACTTTCTAAAACATGGTTTCCCATAAATGATAGTATTCTGAAAGTATATATATGTTTATTATCATATGTTCATATCATAATTAACCATCATAATTTGAAACAACCCGACCTTCTAAAATATGATTTCAATGATCTTGTGTCATTATTTAATAAATAATTGACATAATCTATCGTTTATATATAATTATGTTGTATCTGCATTCATTTTCTATAACGAACGAAAATTATATACTTAAATCAAGTTGAATAATATAAAAATTAAAAACTTTAATATGAACAAAATAAACAAAAATTAAAGATAGTAAATCACATATATTTTAAAAAATTATTATAGATTTTAGAATATTTCTTAATAAATAAGATTTGTTGTTGAACATGTACAACTGTTACTGTAAGGGTAAAATAGGCAAGGCCTATTTTATCTTGTTTTCACCTTTCTTGGTCAAAGAAGGTTTTTAAATTAGTTAATGTTTGTTTAGGAATTAGGATTTTATGTTAGATTTAGTTTAGTTTATTTTTGGTAGCAAAATCTCTTTGTAGATTTCAGCTACACTTTTTTAGTAACTAAATCTTGGGATATATTTTAGACTCTTGATTTTTATCATATTTGGTAAGAAAATCTTTCATGTTTGGAAAGTGGTTGTTTTTTACCTTTAAAGTTCTAATCCCTTTCCTTGTAGGAGTGTATCTCTCTTGCCGTGTGTTTGTAGGTTTTATTGTATATATATCGAAGGCTGGAATTCGAGCATGGAGAGTGCTCGAAAGAGAAGAACAAAAGGCATAAGCTGAGAGCAATATCAGAATAGTTCAGAAGCAGTTTTTCTTCCCAGACGAACAACAGTCGATTGTAGTTTCTGATGTTACAACATCAGCAACTACATTGAATTCTGAAGAACTGGTTTTTGTGCCTTCTGTTTTATTGATATGGAGGTTGTCTGTTTGTTTATTCCCACGTTTGGTTTATTAGTTTATGTGAGATTTTTGTTCTCCAAGATACTTTGTCTTGTGAGAATTTTTACTAATGATTTCACTAAGTTTTTCATTGTAGAACATTAATCTTTTTAGTGAATCTTGTGTGGCCTTGAGGCTTGATCTACAAGTATTACGCTTGTAGATTGTTTTTGACAAACACCTGTTTTCATTCCTTCTGTTTGAACCCGTATTATTTAAACAATCTTCCGCTGCTACTGTTTTTGTCATTATTTGTTGTCTCATTGTGTTTGCCATTGTTGCTACAATCACAGCAACATTGGTAATCACATTGACATCTATTGAGAATCCGTGCTATCACGATCTTTCAGTTACTACTATCACTATCACATAACAAAATTCGAAGACGTTTAAGATTAGTAACTCTACACAAAACGACATACAATTGGTCATGGCAAAAAAAATGTTTTTTAAAGAAGTTCTATATTAGACAATGACCGACTCTGACTCTTATTTCTAGACATTGTTTAAGACACTATTAGCGAACCATCCACTTTGAAATTTGAATGAAATTCTAGTCTCAGAAGATATTAGTAACATTCTTGGAATCAAAATAGTGCCACCAGAATTATCATTTGAAAGAACTTGACCTTCTAAGAAATAGTTTCACAGTTTAGTTTCAATTTTTCGTATCATTGCATTACTCAAGGTAATGATCAATCTTTGTAATGATTGGTCTTGTTCCACTGTATAACCCTGCAACATGGGTAATGTATTTTCAACAATGTGTTGCCCAAACTTTAGTGTATTAATGTTAATCAACCAGCATGTATTTTATTTTTCTTTATTTTTATAATAACATTAAAATCAAATGTTGTAATTTAAGTGGTTGAAAATGAATTATTTAATTTTGATCAAATGATATTTGGCTATTAATTGAAGCAATCTCTTATTCTTTTAATTTAGTTTTTCATCTTCATATTGATTGAATATAATTTTCATATATTGCAATAGATATTGTCTATCAACGGGATAATGAATAGTGGCCTAAATTTATAAACATGCAAATGAAAAGGGCCAACAAAAAATAGTGAAATAATTTGATGGGAGAAATTCGGTCTGTTCCCTCTTCTGTTTTTGTAATAAAAAAAAAGTCATTTTATGCATTGCGATGTAAGATTTTGTTCATTGTAATGCAGAAAATAAAGCACTTTCATGCATTGCGATGCAAGAAGTGACTTTTTCTGATTGAAAAAAAAAAAAGAAGAGCGAAGCTGTTAAAAAAATTGTAGAGGGAACCGGTCTACAATTTTCCCTGACTCAAACTAATAAAAATTTCAATCCGACCCAAATTAAACAACCCTAAAATAATAGGTCATGTAAATTCAAACTTACATTAGTCAAATATAAATACCCAAAAACAAATTATACCCTATTACATTTGCCATCTAAAACACAAACCCTAACAATTTTTCTCATTTGTTTGTTTAACTCTTCATTTTGGATGACCCTCCGTTTCAAATTTTGTTCCAAAAAAACACAGAGGACTTATTTTCCCAAATTCTTCAACGACTTCTAAGATCTCATTGTAAAAGGAAAGAGTTCGGTAAGAAATTATGTTTGACTTTCCATTCAAACAATACTTCAACTGTTCTTCAATTTTTTTTGTAAACACGGTTTCCAATGATTTTTTCCTTAGGGAAAGAAAATTACTATTAGAAGTCAAAATTCATTTAATGGCACTAATTTTAGTCAATGTGGTTTTTTTTTACCTATATTTTTCAGATCTAAACATAAACAAAATTATATGTTTAATTAAGATTTGTTAGATTTTATAATTTTTTTTCTTATTATTTTAAGAAATTAATTTTATATTTGGAATATTTCAACTATCTCAATGTTTAGAAATTTTGAAACTTTTTGAAAATAGAGTTTAATAATTATATATTTTAACTTAGAAAAATTATAGTTTAAAATATATAAACATTTTTCTTTCTCCAAGATCTTACCAACTATGAGGTGTATTTTTATCTGCTTGCTTCAAATCTAAAAATAACAAACTTATATATTCATGATATGGATTTATTATATAAAAAAATTTCCTTAGAATTTTATTTAGGAAAAATTAGAGAATATAATAGTCAATTATGAATATGTGAAGCATTTCGTTGTTTAGATTTTTTTTAATCATTAAAAAACTGGAAATTTCTACTAATAAATAAATTTATACATGCAATGTCTATATATTTGTAAAAAAAAAAAAGAAGATACTATAACTTATACATTTAATTTTTCGGATCTAAGAATCTAACGATAATTTTTTAGAATAAAAATGGTTTAAAATATATAAACCTTTTTACCTTGTCCAAGTTCTTAATACATTATTGTTATGCTTTCATTTTTTGTCCGCTTCAATAAAATTGTCTTGTTTGTTTATTTCCTTTTTAAGACAACATTATTTTGTTTATTTGCCAAGTACACGTGACTTTAATTATGAGTCACGTACATACGACTTTAAAGGAAACTATATAATATTTCAAAACATCCTATCTCTAAAAACTGCAAGAAATATGGCAAATATTGAATAAACATATAAATATGTATCAAATAAATTGTTTATATAAAAATATTTTTGGATTTTCAATTGTTTTCAGTTACTAATGAGAATTTACTTCCATTAACATTTTTCATCCAAAATCAAAACGGAAGAAGATGGAGTGACTAAAGTGTAATGATGAAATTGTTGAAAATATAGCAAGATGATGTTAATGAATAAAAACTCGAAGTATGATAAATTTGATAATTAAGTCAGTTAAGAAATGACTATTATCATTTCAAGTTTAAACTTTCAACTGTGAGTCACATATTTATACTTAGTTTTATTTATACAATGTCATAATCAATCTCCTCATCTACATGTTGCTCTCGTACAGTCGCAAGTGGAGCTTGATTTAAAAAAATTAATAATAATGTAACTACTAATTAATGAGACTCTTTTACTATGTACTCCGTAGTAAGGTAGCAATCTAGTTTACTTTTTTGATGACCTGATTATGGTAGATTACTAGCTTTGCTTCTTTATACTATGAAAATCTTGAAAATAAATTAAATTGATCGATATAGTGAAGGAAAAAAGGTTGAAATTGTGACATGTTAGTCTTATCTCCCACTTTGACCAATTTTTTTTTTACCTATCTCGTGTTATACATTTGAATAATTTTGGTATTTTACTAAATCAAATAGAAATAAGTCAACGGGTTCAGATAATGTCACATGAGCATTCAAAAATAAATGAATGTCTAGTTGAAATTAATTAACTTTAATTCTTGTGAGTTATAAATTAAGCTAAAAAATAACATTCAAAAAATGTTTCAACTTTGAATCTTAGTCAACAACATTAAATGTTCTAAAGATATTATAAAAGTCATTTGAATATGAAAAGTTGTTGTCAACTTCATTAATTGATTTTCATTTCAATTTCCAAAAAAAATCTGATAAATATTTCCAAATTAAGTAAGTTACTTTTGGCGGGAACTTTTCATAATTTGCTCCTCTCCTTTTATATATTTATATATGATATATTATAAAAGACTTATTGAGTGTTAATGAATAATACCCATTAGTGATCAATAACAAAATAGATAATTATGGATATTATAACATTAAGAGTTTCAGTTCTAGACATAAAATTATAACCTAAAGTTTGGCTATTAAGAAGAACTGTTTCAAATAAATTCCTATCAGTTAAAGAAAGACTTAAATTAGGAAATACATTAAAGTAGACTGGTCCGTGACAAAGACTAGTCTGAGCAATACCCATAAGAGAAGGAAGAAAGTCTAAACGTCTACCATCTCGAATACAAGCAATAATAGAGGCATTTAACCCATATAAGGTTAAAGGTTTGAAAGGAATTTGGATACAACCAATATGTAAATAATTATACTTATCCAGATAAGAAGCAATATCTTGAGGATTTAAATGTTGTAATTTCAAACTATTATCATCTATACTAACAGATTGTACCAGAGTTTTAATAGTTTTTCGACATAAAAAGTCAAAAGTCTCTATTGAATAAATCTTTTTTTGATTCAATGGAGGGGATGGTCCATTGATTTAATAACTGGTTTTGAGACAATTCACTTGTCTCTGCATTTTTAATCTTTATGGATTTGGTACTATGTTTTTTAAACATTTCCATTTTTGAAATAGTTATATCTCTTAAAATAAAAGTTTTTACAAAGAAAGAAGACAGTTTTGTGAAATCATAAATAAATAAGGTATGTATAAAAACATATTATGTGATTTAAAGCATAAAAAATTTCTTACTCCTTAAAGGCGGATTACAGGTTAAAGTCTAACTTCTCCTGAGATTTACAGACATCTAAACCTAACTTTGAAGATGAAGCTTTACAGAAAATAAATAGTTTGAAACCAAATAATTCGTTGTTATACATAGTTATTTAAAATATGATTTAACAAACTATCTTTATCCTATCCTGACTCTTATTTTAAGAGATAAAAGAGTATTAGCCACTCATGGCTCTGATACCAAAAAAGACAGGAAATAAAATAAACAAAAATGGAAATAAGACTTACTCTGTAGGATGGAACCAGAAGTACTGGATTATATATTTATTAATGAAAGGGGTATATTACAATCGAGAATTATGTTCAACACATTAACCAAAAGTGTATCTAATTTTACAATAAGATAGAGATAGAAAGGAATTTTTTTTTTTCACCTAAAGGGGGCATGGGAAGGGATCGAACCTGAGACCTCACACATTGTGAAATCTCATGTCTACCACTGGGCCACCCCCTTAGGGGCGAGAGAAAGGAAATTCAGGATATGAATTATGGACAAAATGTCCTCCCATTTATACTAAGTGAAAAACGGACCTGGAATATTTTTCTTCAAATCCGTGAAGCCAGGTATCCTTCATTATTGGTGGAGTCGTACAGTGCCTGTCACTTTTTTGATAGTGGAGAAGGACGGCTGGAAACTTTTTCAAAAGTTGGTGGCCAACCAGTGATAATGCGTATATAATGGATAATAAACGCACTTTGATAGTGGAGCACTCAGCACTAGGGGTGGCAATTCGTACTATCGTGTCGTGTCCGTGCCTCATTATCGTGTTTTTCATGATATATATCTAATTTAGTCATAAATATAACAATAAGTATTTTTTTGAATATATTAACAATTTCGTGTCCTTCGTGTCAAGTTTCGTGTCGTGTTGTGTCGTGCTGGTCTTATCGTGTCATTCTCTGTAATCGTGTCTTATAATCGTGTCGTGCTAGTTCGTGCTATCTTGTCGTGTCAGTCATTGTCACCCCTACTCAGCACAGTGTTTGGAGGTAATTATAACTCTTTTAACCGATGGCCGACAAATTAAAAGTCGGAAATATTTGCTTTCTTTGACGACTGACAAAATGACGAATCTACTTTTGTAGTAGAGGAGTACTATTCTTCCATCTTGTCCTTATCTTTGTTAACTTTAGCTTGAGTAATGCCCACCATAACATCCATGTAGTCTTCTAGTGAAGGCGACCCATCGTCTTCGAGTTCTTGTGATTCACCGACAAGTATAGCAAAAATCGAACCTGCTACTGTTGGCTGAGAAATTGGTTCTGGTTGGGAAGCAATAAATTGCTCCTTCATAGATTCTAGGACTTTGAGTTGACACTCCAGAGCTCTTATATTTGGATTTTCTTTTTTGATTTTATCCATCATGTATGTAAATACATTTTGGATCTCTGACTGAGTTGGAGCCTGGGTTTTTCTTTGAGTTTCCTCAAAAGCAGCAACATATTTGGGTACTGTCTCTTTTAATTAAGTGACAATTTCTTCAGTGTTAAAACCATCCCACCATTTAAAATGAAAGGTCCTGTACAAGACTGGAATTTTAAATTCATCAATTGAGATTTCCAAGTCCCATTTTCATATCCAAGTAATTTGGTTTTATGTGAAGAACCATAATGTATTTCTACTTATTGGTGGATCGACTGCAGATTTTCCTTTTCAATGTGGGATGATAATGATACCATGTAATAAAACACTCATAAATTTCTTTTGAAAGATTTCCAAAGTTGGGCCAAAGCGATCCCACCACCTAAGAAACCAAGTGGGAAATCCATAATTTTCATGGATTTTTGGATTAATAACAAATAACCAAGTGTGCTTACGCACATGATTTTGGTAGTAAAAGGCATAAAACCATGCCCGGATATAATCCCAATAATTGTATTCTACAGCCTTGTTGATCTCTAGAACCCTAGGCTTGGATGGGTCAAGCATGCTCCACTGATGGGGATGCAGAATTTTTATAATATAACACTTAGAGTGTGTTCTTGAGGGTGTTTTCCCTCCCAAAATCTGCTTTATGGAGGAAATGATCCATCTGAATAGATTCAGTGTCTTATAATATAGCTTCGTATATATAATGAAACTTGGTATTGGGTGTTGCATGATTCTGGTTACCTAGATATCTTTCTTTTACTGAACAAGGGTCATCTTTCCATTGTAAATATTGGAAAGATAAATCAATAATATTTTTTCATATTTTGCTTATGCAAATATGGTACAGAAACAAATTCCTTTTTGACTTCTTTATTGTTAGAAGAACTCACAGGTGTCTTCTTAGTTTCTTCTGCAGGAATTTGAGGATATTGATTCTTGTACTTGGACCTATTAGGGGTTATCCAATCTTTGGCTGGATGCACCCTGCAAGAATTCACGGGTCAGGAAATCTAGCAAAGAATTATCTTTGACTTTAATATATTCTATATCAAAATCAAAAACAGATAATTCTGATTGCCAATGAGCAAAAATATGTTTTGAAACAATATTCTTAACATCCTATTTAAGAATGTATTTGGCTGCACTGTAATCAATTCTAAGTAAAAATATCTGATGTAATAAATCATCTTGAAATTTGCAAATGCATTACACAATTGAAAGCATTTCTTTTTTAATAGTAGCATAATTTAATTGTGTATTCTTCCACATACTGGAAGTGAAACATAATAGTTCTTCTTTCCCATTACTGGTGATTTCTTTGCTTTAAAATTCCACCATAACCAATGTTTGAAGCATCGATTTCCATTATTTTAAACCATGTTGGCTGAGCCAAACATAAACAAGGTAATTGTTTTACATGTAATTTAATTGTTTGTTTATAAGAGGCAGTTTTACAGACTGTAGTATACATAAGCATCCTATGGATTTAATTCATAAATTTGGTATTCTGAATAACCATCTAAATTCTATTCGTAAATGGTTCTGGCATTATAAAAGTTTTGATTTTGAAAAACTCTTTCCTCATAAAGAAGATCAGGAGGGTGTGTCTTTGGTAATAGAATTTTAAGCCTAGACCAAGAGGTTCATAGGTTAGTTTTTCACACAGCGCATCAAAATCACTCATCTCAGAAGTAGTAGAAGAAGTACTTTGGTAGCCTTCTTCTATTTGTTTATTCTTATTAAGGACCTGAATATTAAGTCCTTTAATATGGGCAGTTAAATCATCTAATAGCATTGCAAATGTCACTTTTTATTTGAGGAGTAAAAAAATGAAAGAAAATATAAAAGTCAAAATTAGGAAAATATCTCGGCCGTTGTTGAAAGTGAGACCCACAAATTTTTATGAAATGTGAAAATATTATGATTTATGAACATTAAGTTATTAACTTGTGTGTGTGTGTTTTTTTTTGGTGTGTGTGTGTTTGGGTGGATTTGTGTGTGTATGTTATGCTTAATGAATCATAATATAAGTATTTGAGTAATACTCAAAACAATAAATGATGTTCTTTATTGAGTACTAGATCTTCATGCCCGTGCCATAGACACGGTGCCAACATATCTGATTTCGTCAATTGAAATGACAGTGTCTAAATAAAAAGTGTGATTTAAAAAAAAATGTTACTGTTAAGGAGTACATTGCTTCCATTGATAGTTGATGGATTAAGTGTTTTATAAGGAGTGAATGTTCAGAAGATTAATCACAGGGTGTGACTTTGTAATGTGAAGATAAAACATATGGTGAAGAAAAAGGGGTGACTGCTCATAATATTAATTGTAGGGGGTGACTTGTAATAGGGAGAAAAAAAAAGAAAAATAGGGAGTTAAAAATGGATAACTACTCGAGACATGTGAATGTGATGGTGAATCTCAACCGTTAAATATTTTAAGAGAATTTAATCTCAACCTCTGAATAGCCCTAGTCAATTATCTAGCTGTTTTATAATCCGAACCCCTAAATGTTACACCGAAAAACCCTAAATGCAACATCACTTAAGAAGTTAAATTACTAAACTGTCCTCCTTTGATTTTAAAAGAAAAAAATACTAAACTTTAAAATAGCTTTGTTTACCAAACTCCCCTCTTTCTATTAAAAAAAAAACTCAATTAAAACACATCTCCATGTGGCCCACTTTTCGAAATTTGCATTCTGCTAATCCTTTGAGTCTCCCTTTGTTCAATGGCATCTACAATTCTTTCCCTTTGAACTTGCCTTTCTTCAGCACCACTACCATCTTTCACAGCACTTCCTGTTTAAAGTTGGAATCATTGAAAGTTTTGGATGCATATTACTTTCTCACCATCTTAAGAATTGAATAAAAGTTTACATGAAAGTTCAGACCAAATTCTAGTGTGATCAGAAAGATGCTCAGAAACATTTCTTCCCGTCTTCTGTGATTGGGGCTCTATTTCACGATCAACCTGCTGATGGATTTCATCAGCTGGTTGTGGAGGTTGTGTGGAATTCCGGTCCAGCTGTGATACAAGCATGGTAGCAAGTACTAATGTAGCATCAAAGTTTGAACTGGAGCCATCATCTAGACCGAATGTTGGTGCCATCAGAATAGGTCTGTAACCAAGTTTAACAGTATTACGTTCCAAGATTAAAAATTAATCAGGCATAAAACCAGGGTCTAGAACAGTAAACAGTTACAGTTGACAGTTCAATATGAGGATGTCATAGAACAGAAAGTTTTAGAAGCTGTGTATATACTCATTTAAGTTCCTCTGTATCCCCCATTGGGTACGTATGACCGTAAACTTTACTCAAAAAACTGATAAGATCATTCTAAAGTTCATACACCATTATCAATATGAATAACCTGCTAGATTTTCATAAGGCAGCCCCATGTACTTTTCGTGTAAAAAGAATCATAGCCATCCCATGATGTGACGGGAGCACCAGAAACACTGCATGTGAAAACTTTGGGAAATCTTGTCAATGTCATGGCAGAGAGATATCCTCCATAGCAACCATACAACCCAATATGACCTGCTTTTGCGAGCCCTTCATTGATTAGCCATTCAGCTCCAGTCAATTGATCCTCGGCATCAAAGCGGCCACAGTTGTGAAAAAAATCGCCAGGCTTTCAAAAAAGTTTTGAAAAAAGTCGCCACTTTTTTTTTATTAAAAAATGACAAAAATCGTGAGGTTTTGTAAAAAAATAGTGAAAAAAGTCGCCAGCCTAAAAAAATCGTTCTGAAAAAAACTCTAACTTCGTACCGTTTTCTTCTTCCGTTTTTTTCTTTTTTAAACATGGTTTTTAATATTGAAAAATATATCTATATATTAAGTACAATATAGGTAACAACTTACCGTAAAAGAAGAATCAAAAGAATCATCATGAACGTTGTTATTTGGATCGGAACTCATTAAATAAATTGTTGAAAAGGAACAAGTTTAGGGTTTATGGTTAATTGTAAAGGAGGGTTTGACATATATTTATAGGATAATTATTATTAATTGAAACTCCTTTATATAAAAAGATAAGGATTAATTAGTAATTAGAGTTTCGGGTTAATTGTAACTCCTTTTTATAAAAGGATTAATTAGTAATTAAACTATTTAATGAATGTGGTATTTAATTAGTGTTTTTTGTGTGGCATTTAGGGTCACTCTTTATAATATATATTATCTGAATAATACACATTTATTAATGGAAAAAATTAGATATTATCCAATAACATCTATTACGGTTAATGGGTGTTATTGGGTAATATAAAAAAACTACTCATTAACTATATTGAGTAGATAATAATTTTATTCAAATTAACCGGTAACACCCAATTACCACCCTAACAAACATTTGATCTTTATTGTTTCCTATTTTGGAAAATGATATTCTTACCACTAACTCTACAACTTTCTTTACAACTAAGCCTTGAATTGGGAAAAGTTGTTTTGGACAAAAATAAGTTTACCCTTTTTTAAAAATAGTTATAAGGCTAGCAATATTGTCCTATTTTTTTGTCCACGTAGGGAAATCAGACAACGTGATGTATTGTCCTAATAATTATTTGTGGTATGGAGAGGCATTCAGAACTCATAATTATCAGCATGTCCATTCACATTTATTTTATACATATGATCTCATCTCATTCTAAAGAAACAGAGCTTGCGAATTGGAACATCTTAAATTATTATTGTGATACGTTGGGTACCTAGTTCATAGTTCATACTACCAACTAACTAACTCCCTGACCCTCCAAACTCCAATACAATGTTGATGACTAGTCGCCACTCATACCAACGTGTTTGAGGCGCACTTTGAAAAATCTTAAATTGATAGACCCCATATTTAACTAAATTTGTTTAATTTAGCTCAACATGGACCGAACTAATTCAATTTAGGCTGCAATTTATTTTATTTTTTTTATCTAGTTGAATATGGCATGACCTCAGCTTATCGCTTCGAAATAATGAAATTGATTTGCAGCGGAGAGATCCGTCTTCGGTCTTCCTCATTCAATACTTTACGGTATACCAATTTTGACCTCAAAGACCATTTAAATACTGACAACAAATCCCCATTGCCTACTTGCCTAGCAAACAAGTATACAACCCAACTTCCCTCTCTCTCTCTCTCTCTCTCTCTCTCTGTATTATGGATAACAACACTACCCAGCCACTTCTCTCACCTAGAGAAGATGCAAAATTAGCCTTAGACCACTTTCCTACATTATCAAACACTTCAATCAGTTCCTCCTTCATTGCCAACTCCGATGACATCTCGCCGATCACCGGAATCCGCGACTTTTTCAAGGAATTCCAAACCGAGTCTAGAAAGCTCTGGTACCTTGCTGCCCCGGCAATTTTCACTTCCATATGCCAATACTCCCTTGGCGCCATCTCTCAAACATTCGCTGGTCAAGTCGGCACTCTCGACCTCGCTGCCTTCTCCGTTGAAAACTCTGTCATCGCCGGTTTCTCTTTCGGCATCATGGTATCATACTTATTTCATTTTTATATATGTCTAAATAATCCCTCAATATTTGGATACAAAATCTAAGTTAATTGGTTACATAGCTGGCAAACGCTGACTTGCTATGTCGGTGGTAATTGCTAAGAAGCTAATAGCTATGCTGGTAGAAAATAGAAATATAGTAATTTAGATTTTCATTTTGTGACTTTAACACTGGTTTTAAAAATTTGGGACTATTAGCTTGGTCTAGTTAATTGGATAACCGGTGGTTTTAATTTAAAATTTTAAATAGATGGGAATGGGAAGCGCACTGGAGACATTGTGCGGGCAAGCGTACGGAGCAGGACAAACGAATATGTTAGGAATATACATGCAGCGATCATGGGTGATACTAATAGCCACGGCAATTCTACTCATGTTTATCTACATATTTGCGGCGCCACTTCTATTTTTGATAGGGCAAACAGAAGACATATCAAAAGCCGCCGGGAAGATGGCTATATGGATGA
Organism: Codonopsis lanceolata; assembly: GCA_013146195.2. Classification (NCBI taxonomy): domain Eukaryota; kingdom Viridiplantae; phylum Streptophyta; class Magnoliopsida; order Asterales; family Campanulaceae; genus Codonopsis; species Codonopsis lanceolata. The sequence continues at coordinate 31,835,592 of CM028377.1, read as the reverse complement.
TCCCACAGCTCTTCGCTTACGCAATGAACTTTCCGATCGCCAAGTTTCTACAAGCGCAGAGCAAGATGATGGTGATGGCTTACATATCGATTGTTACTTTGGTTTTGCACGCGGTGCTGAGCTGGTTGGTAATGTTGAAATGGGGGTGGGGATTGGCCGGAGGAGCTGTGGTGTTGAATCTTTCCTGGTGGTTGATTGTGGGGGCACAGCTAGTTTATATATTTAGTGGGACATGCGGACAAGCATGGACCGGGTTTTCAATGAGAGCTTTTCAGAATCTGTGGGGGTTTGTTAAGCTATCTCTTGCGTCGGCCGTGATGCTCTGGTGAGTACTACTCTTCTTTTAATTATTTTCTCGTCAATGATTTGAGGGACTGACAGATTGTCGTTTCCAAATACCCCACTACATTAATTAATGGCCAAAATATGAAAATCACCCCAAATTAACCACCCAATCCCATAATGCCCCCCAATGTAAAAATTTTCCCAAGTTCATACCTGATGTTTTCATTTGTCCCATAATGCCACCTTCCGTCACTTGCCGTTTACAAAGGTACGTTAAGTTGCACGTGTTCAGACACGTGCGGGATAATATTGTCTTTTCCAACAGGAAAAAGGCGGCTCCTACGACTCTCTCTCTCACCCATCGTAATCATCCCCAATAGCAAGCCACAAGCTCACCATCTCCTTCAGTGAAGTCATACCCGATTCGAGACCTTCATCTCCGGCGAGTCAACTCGCCGCCCTGCATCCAGCCGCGATCTTCATCGCCCAACGATCGAGCCTTCCCTTCGCCCAAACCCGCCGCCATCTCTTAGAATCGACCCATCAAGCCCGCCGTCGCTTTATCTCTCTCTCTCAGACAAATCCACAAAGCCGGCCACGATCCCCGGTAGCCATCTCACTCACCATCTCCCTCGTAATCGCCAAACGCCAAACCCCCATCTCATCTACCCCAACCTTCATCTTCATCGCTTTCAGTAGGATGACTCTCCTTCTCGAGTCCATCACCGAATGTCAAGCTATAACCCAATGCTCCATCGGACCCAGCGAGCCCCTTCACCTTCTCTGTCTTTAACACCCGGCCATCCTTCATCGACTCGGCCAAATCGCCCTCCCCTACGAGTCACCCATTCTTGAACCCCTTAAACCAAACCTCCCATATCTTCCATGGCTGACCTAAAACCCCTTCCACAATCAAACCCGGACGTCACTTCATCCTCCATGGCGGCCACCCATCCTCTTCAATGCTCCATCCTCCATCCACACCCAAGAAGTCTCCGGCCAAATCGGCCCCAAAGAAATCTGCCATCCTTCATCTTCTTCTTCTCTCGGTGATTTCCGGCCGCCATTCTCCATCACTCGACCCCAAAAACCGCCATAAATCCCTCCTCCTACCGGTTCATCTCGGCGAATCTCCAAATCGCCATCTCCCATATCTCTCTCCATTGTTCGAATCCTTCATACCCACATCCGCTCCATTCATCCTTCATCCACGGCCGTGTCGAACACGTGCAACTTAATACCTTTGTAAGCGGCAAGTGACGGAAGGTGGCATTATGGGACAAATGAAAACATCAGGTATGAACTTGGGAAAATTTTTACATTGGGGGCATTATGGGATTGGGTGGTTAGTTTGGGGTGATTTTCATATTTTGGCCTTAATTAATTTACTTCGACTGAGATCCCTTCTTCCGGGATCTATTTACATTATTGGCAGGAGAGTTTCAATTATATTAGTAATTCTTTTTAAATAATTACACAACTGCTATCATAACATTAAATTGTTAAAATGGGCAATCAATTTTGACAACCTATATATACTCACAATCTTATGTCCTACCACTAAGTAAAGACAGTTTTTGGCCATTATAACTTTATACTCAATTTGTTTTAAATAAAAAAAAGTCAATATTTCCTGTTTAATATGCTCCAAAAAGATACTTCATCCGTTTTAAAAATATTATCTATTTTGATCTGACACATCGTTTAAAAAAAATAATTAACTTTAACATAAATATTGGTGAAATATTTGGTTACCTTTAATATCCTTGAATATGTGATCATAATTAAAATATGTAGAAAAAGTAAGTATAAAATGATAAAAATATTTTCCTAAAAGGAAAAGTTTTGAAAAAGAACAATTATTTAAGAACGGATAAAAAAGGAAGATGGTCGATAATTTGAAAACAGAGGGGTATTTGTTTTTCAAAAATTATTGTTTTTTACTATGTGTTCACATAATAAGTGTTTTCATTTTTTAGAAGCTACTCCCTCGGGTTCGGGCAAAGGGTCTTTATTGGAAAGTCAATTTTTTTTAAAAAAAATAACATTTTTAGGAGTCCATTAGTGATAAAATAATGTATTTTTTGTCAAAAAATTTATTTGTGGATCTAAATAATTTCTTAATATATGTGCCCACAAGACGGCACTTGAATCGGATAACATTTAAATGCAACACTTTGTCGGTTAGAACAAGCTTCATTTGGAAGACAGTTTTATTATTTGTACTAAATTGTATACTAATGAATGAATGATTTATGATTGGAAAACGTTTAATTAAGTGTAGCTTGGAGACATGGTACTATATGGCATTGGTCCTCTTTGCTGGATATCTCAAGAACGCAGAAGTTGCCGTGGACTCACTCTCCATATGGTTAGTTTTAGTTTTACAATTATTAGCAAAAGAAAAAAACATGCTAAATTTACATTTTACCATGCAAAGAATTATGGCTGTCATTTTGTTTAGGACGGAATTAAAGGTTAATTTCGCTTGAGCATAGTGAATGAAGTTAAATATAACAGTTTTAGCTTAAACAACTCAAATTACAAATCTAGAAATGAGATTATATGTGTATTAAGAATGGACAAATGAGAAATTAAGTTGTTCCATTGTAGTACTTAATTTATTACCTAGCTGGCTAGCTGTATAGTCTATATGTAGATCGGACCCTCAAAAATTAAAATATTGGAATAACACTAACCACAAAATTCCCTTTTTCTAGAAATTGAGTGAAGAAAAGAGAAATCATTATCTTAACCCACTTAGTTAAACATTGGTTTTTAGTTAAGAATTAGTTTTTGCATACGTGCGGTATGATATATATTTTTTTCAATTAAATTATACATAAGTAAAATAAATAGAAAAATAGATCAATAGAAATTATTTCAGCTACCCACGAAATGTTCCAGCTTCTGCATCCATTTACAATGTATCAAACATATAATTAATTTGTTTCCAAATAATGAAGAATAAAAACTAAATATAAAAAGGTTTCGTGAATTCTAAAAGTTTTTAACCAATCAATAAATTAATGTTTTATATTTTTTTTATTAATAGGTTAAATGTTATCTAGATTTTAGAGACATAGAAAGTCGTATATATTTTCATATTCTCAAATGATAGATAAGATAATAGTGATATTTTGTTTTTGACAAATAATTTTTAGTAGGAAATTACTTTATGACCACAAGTAACGTGTTTCGTTTTGTCTTCAAATATGACCACAAGTAATTTTGTCCGAATGCAAAATATCTTGGACGCCTATCAAGTTAACAGAGGCAAACGCATCTCCCGAAACATATTAGACAAGTATCCCGGAACAACCTTTTTTTTTTTTTCTTTTGGCTTTAAGGTCAAAGGTGGTGTTACTGACTCCTTCGACGCATCATAACTCAATTTGTAACTAAAAATATCAATATCATTAAAATTTTAAAGTCACCGTACGTTTCTATGATAGGAGTCAAATTTTAAAATGATTTTATATTTAATCATTGTATTTTATTTCTAAAATAGGAGTATCAAATTATTAGATTAAACAACATTACTAGGCAAAGAGGCGTGGCAGGTTAAACTTTATTTCTGAGCCAAAAGTCTCAATCTGGAGGATTAGGGATTGGAAGGTTCCTGCTCCCTAAATTGTCCTCATTAGGTGTCTCAAAAGTCAAAAGAATTACATTTGGAAAAAACTTGATAAAGATGTCCTTCTGATATTTTTTTTGTGAAATTGATCATCATTACCCCCTTTACTTTTTTTTTTGTAATTTGGTCATCGAAATTTTAAAGTATCTATTTTGGTCATTCAACTTTAGTTCAGTTGCAAGCGAGCCTATTTTCTTAAATCGACGTTAGATTTAGCCGTTAAATAATATCAAATATATATTTTATTTTTCTAAATACAATTTTTTACCTCTTAAAAATCTAAAGAGGTCTAACTGAAAAATAAAAAATACATTTATTATTTTTGTTATATACTACTATTAATTTAGCACAAAATTTGTGTTTATTTCAATGGAAATCTCCTCCTCATCATGCCCATCCCCATTCTCTCTCCACCGAATCCATTTCGTCCCACCTCTTTCAATCCCCCACTTTGTCTCCGCCACTCGCCACCGTTGTTCCCAACCTCCCTTCTCCTTAAATCACGCTACCTATAGTACCAGTACCTCTTTTTCTTTCTTTCTTTCGACTTCATCTCTCTTCTAAACCCTCTATTCAAACAATCCTTAAAACAAGTCATTTGACTGAAGATGAAGATGGAGGTGGAGGTGTTGACTGAAGATGAAGATGTCGATCGGAGAAGAGATGACGTGACTGTGGATGGAGCAGGAGTCGGCTATACATGAAAGGGCTCAGCTAGATCTGCGTGAGGAGAAAACTGGATGTGGGTGAGGAGAGGCTCGGTGGGATCTGGGACTTTGTTTTGAGGAAGAGCGAACTGGGAGATGAAAAGGAGGCATCGGCGTGTGGAAATGTCTAGCTCGGGGGCGGGGGTTGTGTCGTCGTTGTCGACGACGGAACATATCTGAAGGAGGGAGGATGAGAGAGTGAGAGTGGGTGCTATGAAGAACTTCCCTGACAAAGGACCTACGAAAGAAGTGGGTTGGCTTTTCCTTTTGCTGATCGAGCCCGAGTAACGAAGGGTTGCTCGCCTGAAGCTGGACGGCAGACGCTTAACGGCGAACACCGGGACGACTCTTAGTTTTCCCCATTGATTCAATACTAAAGGGCATGTGAATGGTGGAAGAGAGAGAAGCGACACTTGGTTAAGGCCATGTGAAGATGTGCGATTATCAACCTAGGACTAGGATTGAAGTCGCACTGGCAGCAATGGGTTGTGGAGGCGAAGATAGAGCCCGACAGGATTGATGCTGACAAACAAGAGAGAAAGTGATGTTGATGGGTGTGTGTTGTGACTGATGTGAACTGGAAGGGGGAGAGAAAAACATCAATTAAGTATTAGATTGATTTAGGTTTAAATTTGGATTATCTGGATTTGTTTAATGGCAAAAATTGAAAATTAGGTATTAGATTGTGAGGTTTTTGATCTTTTTACATCTTTCAAGTAAATAAAATTAATTTTGATAATTTTTAATGTTGTTTTTTTCTATTTTGCCCCTTTAATTTAACGTCATAATACAACACCCGTAAATGAGATCACTTGCAACTGAATTAAAGTTGGATGGTCAAAATAAATATTTCAAAATTTCGATGACTGAATTGTAAAAAAAGGTAAAGTTGAGTGGTCCAATAGTGTGTTTTGCGTAACTAAAAATATCAATATCATTCAAATTTTAAAGTCAATCAGTACATTTCTATGCTAGGAGTCAAATTTAAAAATGATTTTTATATTTAATCATTTTATTTTATTCTAAAATAGGAGTATCAAATTATTAGATTAAACAACATTACTAGGCAAAGACGCGTGGTAGGTTACTAGGTTAAACTTCATTTCTGAGCCAGAAGTCTCAATCTGGAGTATTAGGGATTGGAATGTCTCTGCTCCCTAAATTGTCCTCATTAGTCATTAGGTGTCTCAAAAGAATTACATTTGGTAAAAACTTGGTAAAATGGTTATTTTGATATTTTTTGTGAAATTGATCATCATTATTTAATTTATCGTGTATTGATGAGTTAATCTGTGAAAAGGTGTGACTCGGTCTCACTATGACACCTACTCTTATATTTTTATTTGAAAAAACCGAATTTTCCATTACAATACTTTTACTCTTTCATATCTCCTTTAAATTGTAGTACTAAAGTCATAAAAAAAATTTAATTGACAGAGTCAGTAAATAACATATTTTTCAAAAGAAAGAAAAAAATTATAATTTGTATCATTAAATTTTAAATATCTCATTTTTTAGATAAATGAAATAAAGAATATAGTTAAGAATAAGAATTTAAGACGGGAAGAAGAGGGATCATTTTCCAACTTTGTCTCCATATAGAAAAAAAAAAACCTGACTTTTCTTACTTAAAAACTAATATACGTGCCCGTATCAGGCATGGATGTCGGTATGTGATCAGCTCAATAAATGATTGGGATAAACAAAACTCATAATTAACGGATTATTCAAACAAAACCCACAATTGAAGGTTTCATATTAATTGTAGAGAGGTAATTCAAATATAACTCATAACTGATAGATTCATTTATAACTCACATATTTATGAATTAATATGAATCATCAATTATATTTAACATAATTCGATCAGGACCATCAAATAAACTTTGAGCTCTTTTATAATATAGATTGTGATGGATCCCACGTTGTTGAAATGTACTTAATAGACGACCCATGCTTTTCTTTGTGACGACTTGATCCCACACATATTACTCCAAAATGATAAATGACATGTTTGACCTTATATTTAAAAGGTTGATTTTAGATTTTGATTTTTGTATGTATTCGTTTTTTAATAGTTATCCTGTTATTTTTCGTCGTAAAAAATGTTATCCTCCCGATCCTTCTTTTTTTTAAGAATTTTTTTTTTTTTTTTACCATTTTACATAATTTTACTCTCTTCTTACTTTAAACACGTGTCACATCACATGCAAATGAACTCTAAGACCAACTCTAACGGTACCCTCAAATTTTTTATTTAGGGGTTTGGTCACTTCCAACTGGACCCAAACCCAATACCAAATTTTGGGGTTGGTACAATGTTACCCCAAATTTGGAGTTCCACTGTAGCACAACCCCAAATTTGGCATTGGTGGAACCCATACTATTAAATTAATTTTTAATAATTATATAGTTGTTAAAATGATTTATAATATAATATTTTTTATTTAAATGTATTAAAAATTAATAAATACCTAATATTCGATAATATAAATAATAATAATAATAATATGTATTTTAAATTATTGAACATTATTAATTCAATAATTTATAACATTTTTTTTCTATTATTTGTAGATTTCGTTTACAAATAAATAAATAAATAATTATTATATTAATTATAGAACACCAATTTCACACTTAAACTAAAAAAATGCATGCATATTAATTATAGAACATTTATAAAATGCATACATATTAAAATTTAGTTTAAAAATTACTAATTTTTAAATATCATTAATGACGTACATATAACTATTAAATATACTAAAATTATTAATTATGCAATCTTAATAATTATTATTTAAAAGGTTAATAGAAAATTAATATACATATTGATAAATAAAGTAAAAGAAATAAAAATAGAATATGCTAAGGAATATTCTATTTGAGGTGAGATTTGGGGTTGTGAGTTGGAGTTGGAATAATGTTTGGTGCTAAAATCTGACCAAATTTGGGGTTCCTTGTTGGAGATGGCCTAAAGAAGCTACTCCCTCGGTTTTTAAATTATCATGCTTCTTTTTTTTCGTTTTTTTTAAATAAGGGAAAAGTTATTTCCACTACAATTTTTGCTTATTCACTACATCCTTAATAATTGCATCAAATAAATACATGTTTTGACAAAATTACCCCTTAAGTACTTGCCAATTTTAAGTTGACTAATCAACTTACTTTCCTAATTACCTTTTCACAATATATTTTTGTTCAAACATTTATGAACAATATAGTTATTCTATTATTTTTTACTTTTTGTAATGACTTTATTAATTAATCTTATGACTAAAGTTATATTGTATAATTAAAAAATATTGTGAGAAAATTTTGTCTACCAAACTTTGAGTAAATATATGTTCATTGGTTATGGAAAAAATTTAAAGTGAAATTTAAAAGATATAATAGTAAAATAATCGAATAGTGAAATCATAATATGTAATAGTATCAAAATATTTAATTATTTTTTCTACCTTTATAATTGATTTGAAAATTTAATTTTTTGAGTTGATTGAAACAAATATTCAGTTTAATATCTACCATAATAATTGAATTGATATTTTAAAATAATATTTTTAAAATAAATTAGAATATTGATTTTTGATAAAAAAAAATTATCTAATATAATCTAAAATTGTAGAAAATGTATTAATCATATTAATTTTATGATAATGGAATATGAAACATGAGTGATTGGAAAATTTGATTAAACATATTTATTACGAAAAAAATAACTACCTTGTTTGTTGATAATTAAAATCTTAAGAATATAAAAAAAATTATGTTGTCAATTGATATTTGATCAAAAAAATAATGTTAGAAAGTAATTAAGAAAGTAACTTGATTAGTCAACTTAAAAAGGGTAGTTTTGTCCAAACATATATTTATTTAATGCAATAATTAAGGATGTAGTGGATAAGTAAAACACGTAGTGGAAATAGCCCATCCCTAAAACAATTGTCCTCTTCAAAACTTTTCCTTTTAAGAAAACACTATTATCACTTTACTCTTATTTTATCTATCCACTTTAATTATGACACATGTTCAAGGACATTAAAGTAAATCACACATTTTACTAATTTTTATAATATAGTCAATTATTATTTTTTAAACAATGTGCTAGATCAAAGAGGACGATAATTTAAAAACAGACGAAGTATATATTATATTAATATTTGTAATATAGTCAATTAATTTTTCTTAATCGAATAAGACAATTATTTAATAACGGGGAGAGTATTATGATGAAGAAAAAGTGGGAACGAGACACGGATAGAATTGTGAGACTAAAGAGAGCAAAAAATTTATAATCATCAAAATCACACTTTAAATCACGAGACAAACACCATCCTAAGAGCCTCCACAGTGGAGACTTTTATCCACACTGAATAACCATTTTTTGAGTTTTCTTCCGGATCTCTAGCCCACAGCAGACCCTCAATTGAAGCCTCCATCCCAATCGGCCACTAAATGAATCGCAAGCTTTTGCGATTCATTTACCGTGAATAGTAACTTAAATATATATATTTTATATCAATTGTGTTGAAAAGTAGGGATAAAAAAATTAAAAAATATGGTGGTAGTTAGGTTTGTTAGTTGAGATGAGAGAGGTTTGAAGTTTTTAGAGGATTATATAAAGGGTGATTATTGGAGTGAATTATTTTTTAGAGTGTTGAAAAAGTGTAAAAGGAACAGAAAACGAGGTGGGTAGAGTGTGGTATTGGGTGTTATTGTTGTGGTTGCTCTAAGTGATGCTTGAACTTAGTTTTTTACCGCCAATTATTTGCGGACAGGTTGTTTGTTTGTTTTTTTAAAACCTCTCTTAAGCCTGAGAAGGGATCGAATCTGAATCACACTTAGTTTTTTACCCCTAATTATTTGCAAACTGGTTGTTTGTTTGTTTGTTTGTTTTTTTTTTTTTTTTTTTGTAGACCTTTCCCCTAATGGGACATGAGAAGGGATCGAATCTGAAACCTCATGTTTTGTAAAGCCCCAACTCTACCGCTGACTCATACCTTGGGTCCTGGACTGGTTGTTTATAATCCTAAAAAGTAAGAACAAAGCTAAGCAAAGGAAAGTCATGTTCCACTGCTAATAAAAAAATTTAGTTTGTGTAGAATTTATATCTCATAAAAATGTTTGTTGACCAGTATCAAATTAGTACTGATTTTACTCAAGTACTTATATTGGGTGATTTTGGGCCTTCTCACCCCAAAAGCAAAATTAAAGATGAGGCTTTCCCTCAAAACGATTAACCAATCACCCACCCCTTCCACAAGCGATGTGGGATGAACCAACACTAGTATAGTTTTCGGTTCTCTGTGGTGTCTAGACATGTATTTGAGATTCTGCCGCATCACTGAATGACTTGATACAATGCCACAAAACTGCATTGTGTTAAATGCCGAAAGATCTTCACTTATTGATTCCTGTCATTTCCTGAGCATCTGATCAAATTATTTAATGATGTGGCGTAATCTTGAGTGCGTACGTCATGCGGGACTCGGGAGGTACCAAACTGAACTCATCAATTATCATGTCAAATTCGTGATGAAAATTAATGGATCGGGTACTATATTATCATGTCAAATTCGTGATGACAATTAATGGATCGAGTACTATATTTACAGTTTGCGAACAAATGTTTGTTTATCTGCTTCAACTCTTATTCAGGAATTGCATAACTTTAATTAACACTTTCAGCTGTTAAGGATTTTTAACTTGCATTATTTACTTTTTGATTGAATGTTGCAGCACGAATATAGTTGGCTGGGTCATCATGATAGCTATTGGATTCAATGCAGCCATAAGGTTAATCTCATAAAACACCAAATTCCCACACATTCTCCCAATTAAAGCAAACAAGTCACTGATACAACGCAATAATTATTGTGCAGCGTAAGGGTGTCAAATGAATTGGGAGCCGCCCACCCAAGAACAGCAAAGTTTTCCGTGGTGGTTGTAGTCGTGAGCGCATTTTTGGTCGGTCTCTTGATGGGTGGAATCCTTCTCATCTTTCAGAAGCAGTACCCCGCTCTATTCTCAAACAACGAAGAAGTACAAAGAATCGTTTACAATCTCACTGGATTGCTTGTAGCTTGCATTGTTATTAACAACATTCAGCCAGCACTCTCTGGTACCGATCTTTACTTTCCAGTACTACAGTTAAAAATGCGTGCAAGTGCGCGCCCGTGTGTGTGTGTTGTGTGCTGATGAATGGATGCATGGGTGGTTGCAGGGGTTGCTATTGGAGCAGGATGGCAAGCTCTTGTTGCTTATGTCAATATTGCCTGCTACTATACATTGGGTATTCCGTTGGGACTCATCTTGGGCTTCAAATTCGACTTTGGCGTCTCCGTAAGTATATTCGATTAATGCACTTGACATGGTGTTGATCTATGTATGAAAACGCTCTCTCTCGTATACAAAGTCCATCCCTGATGAGTAGAAACTCAATTTTCCTAATTATGTTCCTATTTCTTTGAATGAGTATCAAAACTCACAAGTAAAACGTATTCATGCGAAACAATAATGTTTTTTGTTAAGATTCACGGTTAATTTCTCAATCTGAAGTCTCATTAATGATGGAGGATGTAACAAAAGAAGATGATGGAAGTAAATTTGGAGATACGTTAGTACTAAGACATGTATTGCTAATGGTTTTCTGAACTTTGAAATTTTCAGGGAATATGGATTGGCATGTTGACGGGTACAGTGGTGCAGACATTGATCTTGTTCTGGATAGTTTATAGAACAAACTGGAAAAAAGAGGTAACTATTTGTGCTAATAATAACAGTGTACTATGTACATGGTTTGTGAATCTATGGTGAAACCTACTGAGAAAATTAAAATTTCAGGCTTCGATTGCTGAGAAGAGAATCCAAGAATGGGGAGGGGAACCTGCAGATGTAAAAGGCAACGGGGTAGAGAAAGCGTAGTGCTCCTACTCCGAGTCAGAATTTCAACAAAATGCATGCTTATATTATCTAGGAAGAAGGAAGATGAGAATGAAGGCTTTCTTGACAACATTTGCTGTACAATCGCAGCAATATCTGAAATACCTCTATTGTAATTTCCATGACAAACTTTAACAGTATGTTAAGGATTGTGCCTTTCTTTTAGCTAGCTAGGGGAATTGAGAAATTAATTCTTTTTTGGCAACACTATTTCAACAGGAAATATGAATCTTATCCCAAGATGCATAAATTTGTTCCAACCTATAGCTAGGTACACCGCTCAAAACCCTAAATGTTACACCCAAAAACACTAAATACCACACCACTTAAAATGTCCTGTTACCAAATGGCTCTCCTTCGAATTTAGATAAAAAAAATAACTTTTATCAAGTTACCAAACCGCCCTCCTTCGAATTGAAAAGAAAATAAAATCTATTTTTCATTTTGGGGAAAAAAATCTATTTTTTATTTTTACATATTTTTTCATTTTTTAAAAACTTAGTTTTGAAAAAAGAAAAAAAGTCGGCCAAGAAATATTTCTTAAAAAATAATCGCAAAAGATAGCACAATTTTGAAAAATAATCGCCACAAAATTCAATTTTTTTGAAAAAGAATCGACATTTACAAAATATTGTTGCTATTTTAAAAAATATAATTTTTTTACACAAAGTTAAACTAATGACTTTTTGTCACTTTTAAAATTTCAAAAAATATTTAAAGATAGTTTTTTACAAATGTTTAAACATAGTTTTTTAAAAAATTAAATTTGGTGAACCGTGAAAACGGTTCATGGTTCAGAACCGAACCGTGTCGATTCCCGATTCGCCAAATTTTCCTCCAAAAATAACCGGTTCCGGAACCATGAACCGGAACCGTATGTGCATGTCTACCTATAGGTGCATTGCTGAATCAACCTATAAAATTTGTTTACTTTGATTTACACTCGTACAACTTGCTCTCTATTAGGCTCAATGTGATGAGTAATTTTGATGCGCATTGAGATTAATCATTTTAGGTTACGTAAGTAGGTAATTTAACAATGTTACGCAATTTAAAGCATTAAAAAATTGTGGTTCACACATACGCCCATTGACGTCTCACCCTGGTTACTAAGGTATTCCAAACAAACTATCACACATCGATCGCTTTCTATTCACACATACATACTGGTTCTATTCGAGTCCCCCGGCCCACTTATACCTAGACTTTACCTAAGACCATTACTATGGCCTACACACAACCACTCGTTCATAACACCCAACAATAAGACAATCAACCCACCTAGGTCGAGAATCCTATCCCAACTACGAGTTACTAATAGCTCTGATACCAACTGAAATGCCCCGACCCCAAATCTCTATACGAAATCCGGGTCAAGCATGTAACACGATAGCAAATCAACACAAGTCCAGGTGTTCAGCTAAACACGAGCTACTAAAATAGTAAAACAAAAACATCAACAATATCTAACTATACAACACCACGGCTTACTACACGAGCCATGAAAACAAACTCATCGAGCTACGACTCGAAAACTATACACAAAAACGAACTGCGGCTAACAAACTAATAAATAATACACCAATAATAATCAAAACTTAAAATAAAGTTTACATAACTCCGTCAACCAAGTCCTTACAAAACTAAATGAATACAAAATCTCACAAAAAGCTACTACCAAAAATACAGCTTGCTAGATCCCACGAGAACGATATCTCTGTATCGAATTCATAGATAACTGCACACTAAAATAAACAAACACGGGGTGGGTGATAACTCAATAGGTTACTATATATATACAACTAAATGGCATGTATCCATGCAACATATCACAAACCATTTCAATCAACCAAGTAGAGATAATCATATACTTGCACAACAACACGTTGATCATGTGATACTGCGTATTGACTCAAACGTAAATAAACACGTAGATAAGGATATATGAGCAGAGCTTTCCGTCTTATCTTGCAACTCAAACTCTGTAGTTGTGTTGCTGATGCAGTACAAATGCTAAACCATGTCTGAATCGATATACATGTTCAAGAACAAACCCTTTCGCACACTGTCTCGGAAACAAGGACACAAACTCTTCTGATAGTCATACAAAGCTTAGCTTACCAAAGTCATATGTTTTGCTACAACAGTGGGGCGGGCTACTTATTCACTATGACCGATAGCTCGATAGTGAAGGCTACAACTAATACGAGGACCCATAGAGATCTTTAACAAATGCTATGCGTTGTCCTTTTACTAACACAGACCAAATACGCTAGATGAACTCAATGTAATACATAAATAGATGTTTACTTGTAATAACACAACTGTCGAGTTCCAAAGTAAGGGAACACAACTGTTGAGTTCCCAACGTAATAAACACAACCGTCCAGTCTCAAAGTAAGGGAACTCAACACATACCAATCATGAATATTTATTTGTAAATAAACAATAAAACATGTATTTGCTTAAAATAAATATTATAGCTAGATTTTATTTCTAGTCATCAAATCCAAAGTAATTATTCACGTAGTAACTTCAAAATTTATTAACTAAATAAATTACTTTCAAACATCGTAGGAGCATTATATTTCTCTCGTTACATTTATTCACTAAACAATACACAAGCACGTATTGAAGTTATTAACTAAATAAATTACTTCCAAATAGGGGTATAACCATGGATAATGACCTATTATCCATTGATCCAAAACACCCATTTTGCCACCCTTACTTCCAAACATCGTAGGAACATAATATTTCTCTCGTTACATTTATTCAGTAAACAATACACAAGTCCGAAAATACGGGACAACATATACTATAGGATTAAGTAACTTACACTACTAAATGTAACTTACCAAGCAACTATTTGCAGAATAACCACTTATGTCCCATTATTGGTTCATAAACTATCATGTGCCAATTTGGTACACACACACACAATTACCAGCAATCAATTACTCAGCAATTATTATAAGGCAATGACTAAGAGTTGATTACCTCAATATCACCAACGAGCTCTAGCTCAATTGGTACTGCTCACTTCTCTTAACGGAGAGGTTGGGTGTTCAAGTCTCACTAGAGACACCCTGGACTTTACAACTCTCAGTAGAGAGGTCGGGTGTTCAAGCCTCTTCAGAGGCATCATTGTTGTTAAAGCCTTATCCAAAGGCCCCATTTAGCTACTCACTTATCTTAACGGAGAGATTGAGTATTCAAGCCCTACCAGAGGCACCCTAGGACTTAACTACTCTCAACCGAGAGGTCGGGTATTCAAAGTCTCACTAGATGCATTATTTGTTCGAGCCACACCAAAGACATCATATATATATATATATATATATATATATATATATATATATATATATATATATATATATATATATATATATATATATATATATATATATATATATATATAATTATAGCCTTTCAAGACATTAAAAAAATTAAATAAAAAAAAAGTATGAATTTAAAAAAAAAAGATTACCTCAATATCTAAAGGTAGTCTCCTGTAAAACGGTTTTGCGGATCCTTATCCGTAAAATAGATCTATTCAGGTTAAATGAGAAAAAATTCAGAAATCTCAATGTAATCCCTTAGTTTTTGAAAATTACAGTGTTACCCCTCATGTTTATTTATGCAGAGTATCACTTTTTACTATTAATTGTGTTACTTTATAGTATAAAATGTGTCACTTTTGGCCTTAGAAGCGTTACTTTGCATTATTAATGAAAATTATAATTTTTTTTCTCAAAAAATATTACTTTTTGGGCTTAAATGTGTCACTTTTAGTCTTAAATATATTACTTTTACTTTGAAAAGTGTCTCATTTTTTTAATAAATGAAACCATTACGTTTGGTATTAAAGTGTTACTTTATAACATTAAAAGTGTCACTTTTTAGCATTAAATGTGTTACTTTTGACCCTACAAGTGTCATTTTGCCTTATAAATAAAAAACATCGTTATTGACCTTAAAAGTGTCACTTTTTAGTATTGAAAGTGTCACGTTTTAGTATTAAATGTGTCACTTTTGGCAATCAACGTTAGTTTTAAAGTGACACTTTTTAGTATTAAATATGTCACTTTTTAGTATGAAGAGTATCACCTTAATATTAAGAGTATTACTTTGTATTTTAATGAGAATCATAATAAATTTCTCTTTATAGTGTCACTTTTAACCTTAAAATGTGTCACTTTTTTTTTCTTTTCAATGTGTCACATTTGACTTTAAATGTGTCATTTAGCATTTCGTCAAAGTCCGTTAGGGTCTGTCAAGTATGTCAATGCAATTGTTGCTAACGAAGCTGACAAATGATTAAACTGCAAGACGTGAGGAAACAAAAAAAAAATTCGGCGGCAAACTTTGAAAGTGCAGGAGCACCGGAACAAAATGAGGAACTTCACATTAATATGCAATAAAACTTAAAATCATGGCGGGGGTAGTCGAACCCAAGAACCAGTCCACACCATACCTCAAAACCTTAACAGCTTAATATGGACCATCTTGACTAAATAATTACTATGATTTTTTGTAACATGTAATTTATTTATTATATCACCCACGTATTTTTAAATGGGGCTCCGTCTTATGGATTTAGGATCCGTAAGACTGCCCTCCATAACTGTCGGGTGTCCGCTTAGTCCACACTTGTTTGCACATTGTGCCCAAACCTACAAGTAACAGGATTCACAACCAACCATAGGAGTAGGCTATTAATATCAACATATTCTTTTCGTCTCAAAATTATCGTTTGGGTTGACTTGACACATAGTTTAAGAAAACACATTTGACTGAATTATTAATATTAGTTTGATGTGTAGTTTACTTTAAAGTACATGCGTATGTGGCTCATAATTAAAGTAAGATTAAAAAGTAAGGATAAAGTAGTAATAGTGTTATCATAAAAAGGAAAGTTTCAAACAAGACAATTATTTTGAAACAGACGAAAAATAAAAATAAGACAATAATTTTGAAACTGAGGGAGTATTATATAGCACGATATTAAGCAACTATGAGCTTGTTTGATTTAGCTTATTGATATGTGCTGATGACTTATTACTTATGACTGATGACTAATAACTGGTGATGTTTGATTTAACTTTTTAAAAGTGTTGATTAGCTTTCATAAGTTAGTGTGTGTGTTTGATTAATAAGTTGAAATAGTGCTGAAATCAAATATAAAGACTAAAATAGGATCATCACAAAATGTGATTTACATTAATATTAATATTAATATTATTACTATTATTATTAATAATATTATTAATTTTAATCGTATTATGATCATTATTATTTATTTTATTTTATTTATTATTATTATCACTTTTTTATTATTTTATTAATATTAATATAAATTTTATCACTATTATTAATTATTACTATTATTATCAACATTATTATTGCCTGTATTATTATTATTATTATTTTATTAACATTAATATTACTTTTAATATTATTATTACTTATTAATTTTATTTATATTATTATTTATATTATTATTATTGATTTTATTATTATAATATTGATATTAATATTACTTTTATTATTATTATTATTACAATTATTTTTACTATATTATTGATGTTATTATTATTAGCATTATTAATTATTATTATTATTATTATTATTATTATATTTATCATTATTAATACTATATATATTTATATTATTTTTATCACTATTATCATTATTCATATTATTATTTATTAATATTATTACAATTCCTTTTATTATTATTATTTATAATAATAATAATAATATATTATTATTATTATTATTATTACTTTTTGTTTTTATTACTATTATTAAGAAGGGTAATCTTGGAATATATAAAATTTCGATAAAGAAGATGACTCGCATGTTTTTTAAAAGTAGAATTAAGCACTAGGTTTAGTGGTTATAACTTATGACCTTATATGTGCTTTAAGTGGATTGTACATGACTTATGACTTATCTTACCATAAGTGAAATCAAACGCTTCAAAAACAATTTATGATAAGTCGTAAGTTATAAGCACTTTCAGATAAATCAAATCAAATATACCTTATATGCCAGTATCCCAACAATACATTTCAATGCCTTATAACTGATTTACAAACACTGTGTACAAATAGTCTCGACTTGTAATAAGTTTTATACAAGAACCTTAATATATTCATAGAATGTTTTTCTATTATAGGGATCAGTTACACAACTCAATACCATATTAATCATCTTTAAGTTAAATATTTGATGTCATATTACTCAATATTAAATATTCATAGCGTAACATAATTAACGTAGAAATACTTCTATCACAGCTAGTGCAAGTTTACTTCTCACTAGGGGTGGTAAAATAGGTGTTATGGATAATCATGGGTTAATATATTATCCATGATTATCCATGGATAATATACTAACTCATGATTATCCATAACACCCATTTTGCCACCCATATTTGTCACCATAATATTAATTGAAAGAGGAATTCTTCGTGTATTTTCTCATTGATTTGGTTACCAATATATACATCGGTGTATAAGATAATTACGGCTATAATTACTGATCTATCTAAGGAGAATATAGACATACTAAAGATAAAACATTTACATATTCTAACAATGCTAAATATAGTCACGAGATCATTCAGTTTGGGACCTACTAGCCCAGTGGGCAGAGCTAGCAAGGTACTGAGCAAAGAACAATACAACTCCTGTCAAAACCTGACCGAGTACAGACCTTACCTGCTTGACCAGGGATCATGTCCAGAATTCACACTTGTCATCACCAGATTTACATCATGCAGCCGGGCAGAACCTTGCTCGCCTGGGCAAGCATCGAGCAGGGAACCTCAGAGACTTGATCTCCAAGACAAGTAAAAGGTTTCCTTATTCGAGCAAAACACTTACCTTATCTGTTCCGGCTTTATCGCGACCAGCCACCTATTGCGCCTACAATTTAGGAGTTTCCTCCTAAATCTGCTAGGTATCTATGGAAACATAATCTCACAAGGTTTCTAAGTTATTGGGGGCCTATAAATACTCCTCCATAAACCCTAAACAAGGTATACATTCTTTCTTGAGTCTTTCATAAACCCTAAACAATTCTCTCTTGAGTCGAGGGGATTCCCGAGGCCAAGTTTTGCATTCCTTTATATTCTCTCTTGACATTACACTTATCTCACTCTCATTGTGTTCTTAAATAGGTTCAAGGAAGCGATCAAAGTTTTCGATATCATACGCTTTATATGTGTTATTGTGTTCTTAAATCGAACGACCAAAGGTTCAATTTTTTGTCAATTATTTTTTCGTAATCCGTATGTCGGGTCAAACAAAACAATAGTTTTGAGATGAAGAGAGTGTCAAATGTCAATACTCCTCGAAACATCCATTATTTTTTTACAGCAAACTTTATTATTTATAATTACGTCTCTTATAATATTAAATAGTCAAAACTCCTTGAAACACACACCATATTATTAAACCCCAATTTTTTTTTTCTAAAAAATTGATTTTATTTTTCTCAGATCTTAAATATACAAATCTCTAATTTTTAAACCAAAACAAATTAGATTTTTTTTTATAAAAAGTAGTTGCTTCCAACATTATTTTTTCTTTATTTTTAAAATTTTATTTTTCTTTTTTGTTTGATTTAAGTATAAATTAATTAAAAAATTATATGAACTTAACACATGAATGTAAAACTAGTTAAGTTTTAAAATGAAGTTGGCGTAGTAGTTGAAAGTGTGTAAACTTTGTCCCGGCTTGACCATTAATTATATACTCCCTTATCTGTGCTCATTTATATCTCTCACAGTGGGCAACCTAGAAAGATCTCTCTCTCACTCTCTCTCTCTCTCTCTCTCTCTATTATTACTCTTAGTAGTTAGTAATGGTGATGAAAAATTGTTAATTTTGTCATTGTATTTTAATGAATTTTTACATTTTGTTATTATATTATTTTTTAAGCGAATTTGTCATTATATTTTTAATGGAAGATGCAATTTCGTTATTATCTAATTTCTAATGGAATTAATTTTAGTTCTTTTCCTTAAGATTTTTTAAAATGTTAGAAAATCTTTAATTTAATGATTGTTGATGTTAAAAAGTAGATGATTTTTCGGTTTTTAAATTATAAGGGGGCCATTTTTTCTTTGTAAGGGTTAAAAATATATTTTATAAACCAAAAAATGAAAGAACGAGCAAAATATAACATACAAATAAGAAGAGAATATATATAACCTGAATAAAAAATAATAGAAAAAAAATATTTAAATTAATAAATACATACATTTTGTCTTAATGAATCATCTAATAAAAATATAATAATAAATAAAACATAATAAGTTTAAAATAAATCTAATCAATTAATAAATTAAATTTTGAAAAAAGTTAATTCATTAAACCAAGTCGTTAACTCTCATTCATTGTATGTAACTAGTTATAGAGCCCGTGTTCCGCACGGGTTCTTTTGGTAATAATACTACTATAAATTTTAAATGTGACATGTATTTCTTCTTTTGGTAATAGTAATAGTATAATTTTTAAAATTTTAAGCATTATGATTTAAATGTTGGAATATAAAACCAAATATATATATATATATATATATATATATATATATATATATATATATATATATATATATAATAGTGGAAGTTTTCTAACCAATACGAGATACATAATAATAATAGTATAAGTATTTTATCTTAAAATTTTTGAAACCAACATTATTTTCTATCTAATATGGGATATATTTCTTCTATTGTTAGTACAATAATTTTATCTACCAAATTTTAAACTAAAATAATTTTTTGTAACCAATGAGGAATAAATCATTTTTATTGGTAAGATTTTACTTAAGGACTTTTAAAGACAACATCAACTTCTAATAAATGTGAACATATATCTTCTTTTGTTAGTTTAGTAAAAGTTATTTATCTAAATACTTTTTAAATCAACATCAATTTTTAACCAATGTTTGTTATATCACTTTTATTGGTAATTATAGTAGAGATTCATCTTACATTGGCTATAAATTAATGTTGATTTTAGAAATAATTAAAGTACTCACCAATACTTGTTGAAAAATTAGTGTTTTTAGTGAAATAAATTGTGCAACTTAGAACATGAATTTGTTTACATGTCATTTGTTTGTTAGCAAAGGTAATTGTGTAAATGTGTCCTACTCGATGAGAGCATCAAAATGATATATTTATTTGTACAAATCGAATTTTGGATGAATAAGATATCAAAGCTTAAAATATGGTATTAGAAGTGGGTCATTAGAATAAAGTATTCACTCAATATCAATACAATAATATTATCTCATATTGGTTAAGAAATAATGTTGGTAGTAAAAGTCTTTTTATATAAGATTTCCACTATTATTAACAATAGAAGAGATTAATAGTAAATGATTAATATCACAATATCATATTAAACTATTATGTTTAGCTAATGACTAGAAAATGAAATATCTTAAGTCAAGTGATGTGGAGACTTGAAGATTCAACAATATCAAAAGTTGAGTGATATGATACATCTCTTCTATTGATAATAACATAAAAATTCTTTTATCCAAAGACTTTTATAATCAATATCTATTTTTAAATAATGTGGGATGCATCTTTTTGTAACCAATGTAAGATACATTATCGATCTATAAACATTTTAAATCAATTTCACTTTCCTAACCAATATGAAATACAACTTTTCTATTGGTAATAAGTCTTTTATAAAAAGACTATTAATACATACATCACTCTCTAACTAATGTGGAATACATTTCATCATTTAGTAATAATAGTAGAAGTTTTTTTATTTTAAAAATATCTTAAACGACCAACATCTTTTTCTATATAATGGGATATATTTTTCTCTTCTCTTCTCTTCTATTGATGATAAAAGTATAAGTTTTTTTTATCTAAAGACTTTTAAAATCAACATCACTTTTTAACCAATGTAGGATGTATCTCTTTTATTGGCAATAATGGTAGAAGTCTTGTATCAAATCTAAAATAATTTAAATTCGACATCATTTTCTAACCAATGTGAGATATACATCTTTTATCTATATATATATAATGGCAAGGGTGGATTTCTCCCTCCAAAATTTTACTTTTGAATTATTAACTTTTCAGTTACCATTTCACTCTTTCTCTCTCCTATCTTCTCTGGTTATATTTTTTTTCTCCAGTCTTCTCTCTATTTTTTCTCTCATCACCATCAACTCCTCTCTTTTAATTATGTTTAAACATTTTTCTCTCTTTAAACATAAAAAATAGTAACTAAAACAAAAATAATAGTTCCGGAGTTAAGAAAACAAAAATATAAGAGGTTAGTAAAATAAGGTTTAAATATCAATTTGGTCACCCTACTTTTGGCCAAAAGTCATTAAGCTCACTTTACAATTTTTTTCCTCAATTTGATCACTCTACTTGACTTCGACATTCAATAAGGTCACTCGAGTTATTTTTGCCCGTTATGTTGGATGGAAATCTTTAAAAAGACCAAAATGCCCCTTAATAAAAATAAAGAATTCCGATCAAATAAAGAATTCCGATCAAATGTAATCTTTCACCTCTCTCTCTCTCTCTCACACACACACACACAAACTCTCTCTCCAAAAGTCAAATGATACAAAAAGAAAGGAGACTGGATGAACCGACCGAAAAGAAACAGAGGAGACTCGATGGCGGCCATGGAGAATCGTCGGAGAAGATGAAGAGGCTTCGCCGGGTTTGGCGGTTGGGTTTGGATAGCGCGGCTGGAAAGGAAATGATTCGCCGGATTCGATTGCTTGGGCCGGAATCGCCGGGTCTGTAATGCAGCGAGGCGCTATGGCGAAAGTGGGTCTGCTCAGAGCGATTGGCCGAGGAGGTGACGGGCGAGACTCGACCGAAAAGAAACAGAGGAGACTGGATGGCGCCATGGAGAATCGCCGAGAAGACGGGCGGGGCTTCGCTGTATGGCGACCGGGTTTGGAGAGCGCTGCCGAAAGGAGATGATTCGCCTTGACTGGATTGCTGGGGCCGAATCGCGGGTCTCGTAATGAGCGAGGGCGGCTAGAAGATGGCGGCTATGTCGAAGTGGGTCTGCTCAGAGCGATTTGGCCGAGAGAGTAGGAGGTGATGGGCGAGACCTCGACCGAAAAGAAACAGAGGAGACGGATGGCCATGGAGAATCGCCGAGAAGATGAAGGCGGCTTGCTCGTATGGCGATCGGGTTTGGAGAGCGGCCGAAAGGAGATGATTCTTTGATC
Source organism: Codonopsis lanceolata (assembly GCA_013146195.2). Taxonomy (NCBI): domain Eukaryota; kingdom Viridiplantae; phylum Streptophyta; class Magnoliopsida; order Asterales; family Campanulaceae; genus Codonopsis; species Codonopsis lanceolata. The sequence goes on along the minus strand of CM028377.1, from coordinate 31,812,768 downwards.
TGATTGCTTTGGGGCCGAATCGAAACATACCATTCTTCTCCTATATATTTTCTTCCATAAGCATCTCGCTTATGAATTTAAGAACCGTATCATTAAAATCAATTCTCATGCGATCTCCTTCCATGTTCACACGAAAAAGGAGACCTAAACTTACCGTAACGCCGAATTGACTGAATCGGGGTCGCTTTTATAGAATTCCGATCAAATAACGCATTATTGACAATTACACCATTCAAAGGATTTTGATCTGGTGCAACCGACACAGCTTTTTTTTTTAAGTTTCTTTAAGTAATAATCTTTCTTTGAGCTCGCGATCGGTTTAACGTGCATGCGAAAATAAGGGCACTTTCAAGTTATCATTAAAAATTACACTGCGTTACTCCGTAGACTAACTAATGATGAACGTGATTACAATTGTTAAGTAAAATGACTTTTTGACTAAAAATTTAGTAGAGTTAGCTTAATGAATTATTGCCGAAAAGTAGGGTGACCAAATTGATATTTAAACCGTGAAAATAAAAATAATTTATGGAACAAGCCACTATAAAAAATAAAAGTTAAGTAATCAACAAAACAAAAATAATTTAATGCGAAGGTTAGTAAAATAAAATAATTTACGGAACAAAAGTTTAAAACAAATTCTTAAAATATATATGTAAAACAAAAATACGTTAGTAAAATCTATATATATATAATGGCAAGGGTGGATTTCTCCCTCCAAAATTTTACTTTTGAATTATTAACTTTTCAGTTACCATTTCACTCTTTCTCTCTCCTATCTTCTCTGGTTATATTTTTTTTCTCTCCGTTTCTCTCTATTTTTTCTCTCATCACCATCATCTCTCTCTTTTAATTATGTTTAAACATTTTTCTCTTTAAACATAAAAAATAGTAACTAAAACAAAATAATAGTTCCGGAGTTAAGAAAACAAAAATATAAGAGGTTAGTAAAATAAAAATAATTTATGGAACAAGCCACTATAAAAATAAAAGTTACAGAATCAACAAAACAAAAATAATTTAATGCGAAGGTTAGTAAAATAAAATAATTTACGGAACAAAAGTTTAAAACAAATTCTTAAAATATATATGTAAAACAAAAATACGTTAGTAAAATAAAAATATTTGATGGAACAAAAATAATAGTTACATAGTCAATAAAAACAAAAACAATTTAAACTGAGGTTACTAAAATAATAAAAATAATTTACGGAACAAAATTTTAAAACAAATTCTTAAAAATAGCTATGTAAAAAAATACATTAGTTAAATAAAAATATTTGATGGAACAAAAATAATAGTTACGAAGTCAATAAAACAAAATAATTTAAACCGAGGTTAGTAAAATTATAAAAATAATTTATTGAACAAAAGTTTAAAACAAATTTTAAAATAGTTATGTAAAACAAAAATATGTTAGTAAAATAAAAAATATTTGATGGAACAAAAAAATAGATTACTGAGTCAATAAAACAAAACAATTTAAACCGAGGTTAGCAAAATAATAATAAAAATTACTAAAACAATTTTTTTTTGTAAAACTAATTCTTAAAAATAAAACAAAAATAATAGTTACAAAGTCAATAAAACAAAAAATATAATGGAAGTTATTAAAATCAAAATAATTTACAAAACAAAAATAATAGTTAATGGTAAAAATAATTTCGTTATTTTGATTTTAGCTTATTTTCTTCTCAGAAATTTCTTTATTCATAAAATACAAATATAATTTAATAAAAGTAATCATTCAAAATGAAAACTTATTTGAGTTCATATTCTATTGAAGTGAAGAATGCGAAAAAATTCAAGTTTGTTCGAAAACATTTATTATAGAGTTTTTGAATAGTATAAAGTGTTCGGGGTTGTCGTGACCATGAATTGACAATTAGTGTTCCAAGAATGCTATTATTGAGAAACATTGAACATCTTTGCCGCAGGTTGTGAATGAAACAAGACTAATCATCATAAATCTTGGGATCATATTGTTGAAACAAATTTTTTGAAAGGAAGCAATGTTGGAGAAAATGTTTTGATCCCAAGATTATCATTAACTCTATCCGATGTAAGACTGTGTTTCAAGTTCCATAGAAGATAATTTACATTGCTGGTATCATATGCAATGACAATTAAAAAGTGTCAAAGTCAATAATTGCACGTATGTCTCCATTTGAAAAAAATAGTATTTAGCCATGGACAGTTATATGTCGTAGTTTCTAGAGTAACAAATTATTTTGGTTTGAAGATATTGATATGCGGTGAAGATGAAAAACCAACTAATAAGACAACAAATGTTGTGTATAAGGATTTTTTAGAATCTATAATGATTAGTGATATACTTATGTGTAATTGTTAATAAACCGATCTTCCTTAGTTTGTTTATGTACGATTTAGTTGGCGTGCGTTTAACGCACGGGTTAACAAAACTAGTTAGTAATAATGGTAGAAGTCTTGTATCAAAAGACTTTGAAAACCAACATCACTTCTTAACCAATGTATGATATATCTCTTCTATTGGTAATTAGCAATAGTATTTTTAAAACCAACATCAATTTCTAATCAATGTGGAATACATCTTTTCTATTGTTAATAATAGTAAAATATTTTATAACCAATGTGAGATACATATATTATAAGAGTAAAAACCTTTAGTCTAAGGACTTTAAAATCCAACTTTTTTTTTTAAATAATGTGATATACTTATCTTTTATTGGTAATAAGAGTAAAAGTCTTTTATATAAGACTTTCAAAACTAACATTTTTTTATAAATGTTGTAAGATACATCTCTTCTATGGTGATACGTAGAAATCTTATATCAAAAGAATTTTAAAATCAACATCAATTTATAATCAATATGAAGTACATCTCTACTAATATTACCATTAGAAGGGATATTTCTTATATTTGTTATAAATTGATGTTAGTTTTTAAAGTCATTAGAAGTCTTTATTTTATCTTTTTTTTTTTTGAAACTAAACATCATTTTCTAATGAATGCAGAATACATTTATTCTATTAATAATAATAGTAGAAATATTTTATTTAGATCTTAAGACTTATGAAATCAACGTTATTTTCTATCTAATGTGAGATGCATCTCTTCTATTGTTAGTAAAGAATTTTTTCTAAAAAACTTTTAAACTAAAAATAATTCTTGTAACCAATGAGGAATAAATCATTTTTATTAATAAGATTTTGCTTAAGGACTTTTAAAGCCAACATCAACTTCTAACAATTGTGAACATATATCTTCTTTTACTAGTTTTGTAAAAGTCATTTATCTAAATACTTTTTAAACTAACATCAATTTTCAACTAATATTTGTTAAATAACTTTTATTGGTAATTATAGTAAAGATGCATCTTAAATTGGTTTATAAATTAATGTTGATTTTAGAATCGTTAAAGTACTTACCTAATACTTGTTGAAAAATTAGTGTTTTAGTGAAATAAATTAGCAACTTGAGCACAAAATTATTTCACGTGTCATTTATTTGTTGCTAAGATAATTGCGCAAATGTGTTCTATTCGGTGAGAGCATCAAATGATATATTTATTTGTCCAAATTGAGTTTTGGATGAATAAGATATTAAGGCTTAAAATATGGTGTTAAAGTGAGTTATAAGAATAAAGTACTTACACAATGTCAATCTAATAATATTATCACACATTGGTTAAAAAATGATGTTGGTAGTAAAAAGTTTTCTATATAAAGATTTTTACTATTATTAACAATAGAAGAGATTAAAGTAAATGATTAATATCATAATATCATATTAACTATTATTAACTATTATTTTTTAGTTAATGGCTAGAAAATGAAAAAGTTTCAAGTCAAGTGATGTGCGGGCTTGAGAATTCAACAATATCAAAAGAGTTGGGTAGGTGATACAACTATAATGCTCATGCACCAACTTATATATACTTCAAGATATATATATATATATATATATATATATATATATATATATATAACTACTCTGCTATATATATATATATATATAATTCGTAAAGATTGATTTAAAATTTTATACCTTATTTTTGTATTAAGTTTTTTCAAAATCCGCTGTAATTGGGAATTATAAAGATAAGGTTACAAAAAATTAAAACTTTAATTCAACATATAATAGCTGCCATAAAAATTGTGGTGTTAAACTTTTTTTTATGAATAATTCACTTTTAGAAGAACAATTTTTTATGGCATTTAATGATTTATGTCTTACATATTTTATTTAATTATTATTATTAAATTATTAAATAATTAATAATTATTATTTAATTTATTAAATATTAATATTTTATTTAATAGTTTAAAATTTTCAATAAATTATAAAAATGTAATAATTTTGTTATTATTTATGAATATATTTTTAATTATTATAAAATAATTCTTTAATAATTTAGTCAATAATTTATTAAAAAAAGGTTAATCACCTCATGATGGATCCCAATCAATAAATTTTAAAATAATTTAATTTCAGCTTGTTAAATAGCTTTGTCAATTGTGAATGAGCTAATGAACGCTATTATATTATTTATATTTGTTTCTCTTTACTTTTTATTTAGGCAATATATCTTTACTTCTTTATTTGTATTTTTATATTTCATTATCTACATTTTTTTTCATAAAATATACTCCCTCCGTCCCTAATTTATTGTCCTCGTTGACCCGGCGCATCGCTTAAGAAAACATATTTGACCGATTATTAATATTGGTTTAATTTGTAGTTTCCTTTAAAGCCCATTGCATGTGGCCCATAATTTGTAGAAACTAATAAAGTTTAGGAATGGCATAGTCTTTCCATTGAATAAATCACCTATTTATAGGGGAATTTACAATTAGGGTTACACTAGAGTAGATACAAGAAACTTATACAAGGAAGGTAACACAATTAGAAAGAACTCTACAAGGTAATTACCACTAATTACACATTACAAATCAACAAGAATAATTAAAAGATATTATT
>CM028377.1:31781434-31807705 GCA_013146195.2 Codonopsis lanceolata | reverse complement strand
GGAAAGAGATTTTTTGTGGGAGTCAATCGGATGAGAGAAAATTCCATCTGATCAAGTGGGAAACAGTATGTTCGAGTTTGAGATTTGGAGGGCTTGGGGTCAAGAATCTTAGGGTTTTTAATACCGCTCTTATGGGGAAATGGCTTTGGCATTATTTTGGTGAGAAAGAATCCCTTTGGAGGAAGGTAGTTCGGGGATGACAGACATAGGTGGTTCCCAAATGTGATTCACTCTTCTTATGGTGTGGGTGTTTGGAAAGACATTAGGAAACGATGCAAAGTGCTGTAGAGATTCATATCCTTTGACATTGGTAAGGGGGACTCGGTCAGCTTTTGGAATGATAAGTGGTGTGGCGAGAGAGAGTTGCAGAGAGCTTTCCCTGCTCTGTACAACATGGCAGTCGATAATCCTTTTGATTGATCCATTTGCACGAATGAATCCAGTTCGTCCGATCTTTCTGAATTCAGTAGATATGCTATTCCTTTCTGGACATTCCTTTATGGAATAAATACTTACCAACACCTTTCTCCATCCAGTGTCTCTTAGAACAGGGATAGTCATCCTAGCGAGTGAAATCTCTCTTATTTCATATTGCTTTTAGGTGTTTTCATTTGCTTAAGATTCTCAATCAGTTATTAGATCACAAATAAAGGATCTTCCTTCTTGCAAAAGTTGGTAAATCAGTCTTTGAATATGTGTCTTTAAGCTTTGCTATAACGGGAGCTCTCTTCTAGTTTTTCCTAGGCTAGATGGGCCCTTCGTTAGTAATTTCCTAATCTCTTAAGATGAGGGTTCTATCCTTTTTCCTCTTTCCTCTTTCTGGATTTGTGGAATAGAAAGATGATTGAGTTAATAGGAATTGGAGCCTCTCTTTTTCTTCATCATATGTGCCTTTCCAGTAGAAGAAAGCCTGAGTAGGCAGTCTTTAAAGTAGATTCTGAAGTCTTCTTTATATCTTTGTTGATTTGAAGTCAATAGTTAGTAGACTCAGAATATCCTATAGAGAGAGTTTGTCTGTCTTCCTATCTTATTGCTGTATAAAAGAGAACGAGAGTCTGTCTACATTCTTTCATTCTCCTTGGCGAGGCAAAGGTAGTCAAATTTCTTGATTAAGACATGGGATTCCTCCTTTCTCGAGCAGTGGAATCTAATCTGGGAGGAGGACTTCTAATGATATAATTTTCTTGGTCAGATGGAATTAAGTTATCTTCGTCAAGGTGGGTTTTTGCATCTATATTAGGTTTAGGCGCGTGCAGTTCTTATTGTAAAGGAATGAGACATCGTCCTAGTACAATCTATCTTACTTATTTCAGATTTCTGTCTATAGATCGAAGGATATATTGATCGTCCTCTCTCAGTCCAACACCACGCGGACTATTCAATCTCTCAGTCCAACACCATGCGGACTATTCAAAAGCGCATTACTAAGCTTTCTCCCGTGCAATAGTTGCCTGCTCTTTTCCTTGAATAGAGAACTCTAGCAGCAATCAGATGCCTCTGCATTTGAACAGATGGGATCATGAAGGTCAAGGGTATGGGGCTTTCAAAAATAAATTCACTGGCCTAAATCCAGGAAAGGCAATAATTCCATCCATACGAACTACTACTAAATTAGTAGAAATGATCAAATGAAAGCTATTCAAATGATTAAATGAGTGGATCTCATCCCTAAACTAGATAAATTAAACCAACAAGTCTTCAAAATCTTAGTGAGAATGAATTTAAATTCCGTCAAGCGAGAGGAAAGGAGACAGAGATCATCGCACTCCATCTTATAGGAAAATCTTACAACACTTCACACTCCCAAAGAAAGCTATTAAAATAATATTATAATAATAATGGACCAAAGCAAGAAAACTATTAAATTCATTAAATCAAAAAATTCTTCTAATATTGGCAGGATGTGCGTTGACCAATAATAATATAGGCCAAGGGAGTGACCAATAATACTATAGGCCAAACCCTTCCATCTTAAATCATTCATTTCCTGAAATTATTTCATTTACAAACGCGAGCCTCTTGAAGTGGACTAGAATTCTTGTGCGTTATAGGAGAATATTCCGGCGGGAAAAACTACCTATTTGGGTGGAGGGTAATACCTTTTGTCAGTCTTGGAGGTCTTGCAATGGCGGTCAGTCTTGGAGGTCTTATAATGGCGGTCAGTCTTACAATGGCGGTCAGTCTTGGAGGTCTTGCAATGGCGGGGCTCAGCGTCGCTTTCCAGAGAGGGCGACGGCAGGGGAGAAGGAGAGTGGCTCCCACGCGACTCGTTTGTTAGAAGGAGGGCATGAGAACGTTAAGGGCTCCAGAACTTTTTCAATTAGCACGTGGTCTGGCATGATTTGAAATCAGGGGTTCAAAACGATGACGCTTAGAAAAAGGGCAAGAGGGCAGCTAATGTTGGCTTTCGCGTTTGGTCCTAGTGGCTGCCGCAACTTTGGGCCCAAGGTCAGTTTAAATGAAAAAAGTCCGTGGATGGCCCGCAAATCCTCTAGTATGGGCTTGGACCGTGCGTACTACCTTGTTTCCAAATCTATATATATATAAAAGCAGGGTAGTCTATATAGGGAAAAATCCCGCCAAAATTTTGTTTCCCAAAATAGAAACTCCTATTAACAAGAAGCAATTAATGAATTCTTTAATTAAATAATTCAAAAACTCCTTGAACTTTCACCATGAATTATACAAATTTGCACGCTTTTCCAATTCTCGATTGTGTCAAACGAAAATGAATCAACACATTGTAAATGATGATTAATGAAAATGGATTATTGGATTAGTTCACAATCACCATCTCCTTCTTCGTATATGATCGCCTACCTGCAAAAAGATGAACACAATCAAATATTGTTCGACATTTATTTCACAATCTCATTCCTCACCTAAACAAGGATTCTTCACAACATGAACCCATCAAATATTGAAATATTATACTAAAAAATCAAGTAAATCAAGAAATACCTAAAATTTGAGATGTAAAAAAAACCATTGGCAAATTAGAAGTACCATAGAATAAAAATCAACAGAAAAAAATATCTTTCGAAAATTCTAAATGATTAAAACAATTCGGAGATTTATCTAAAAATAAATAACAAAAATCGATGTATAAAAAATATTAACAAATTCACAAGATCTAAATGTCAAGAATATTTTTTATACAAAAAAATTAAACACAATGTTTTTATGTGATTTCACTAGATTTGAATACTCCTAAAACATTCATCATTTTTTACAAAGAAACTTTATCATTTACAATCAAGGCTCTTATAACATTAAATAGTCAAAACTCCTTGAAACATACACCATATTATTAAACCCCAATTTTTTTTCTTAAAAAATTGAATTTATTTTCTCAGATCTTAAATATACAAGTTTTTAATTTTTAAATCAAAAACAAATCGAGCTTTTTTAATAGAAAGTAGTTGCCTCCAACATTATTTTTTCTTTTCTTTTTTAAATTTTGTTTTTCTTCTTTGTTTCGCTTGAGTATAAGTTAATTGAAAAAAGTGTATGATCGCAAGTGCTTAACGACGGGTGTAAAACTAGTTAATGAACAAATGACATTACTATTTTCCGCTTTGGTTTCATTTACTCTTTATCAAAAAAATTTTTTACATTGGCCAACTTTTATGCGAAGCGAAACATTTGCAAGTGTGCTTACGCTATGTAAGAAATTGATTATGATTACAATTTAAAGTCGCCGTGAAGGGGTAGGTAGGAAGTAGACCACAAATGGTTGGGTTGGGATGGGTCCATGTTATCTTTATATTTTGGGGAATTTGAAAACAGTGGAGTCAATTTTTGAAAACATATAAACCATCAATTTTTGGACATTTCATATAACTACAAATTGCTTGACAAATGACAAAATGCCATTAATGAAGACAAAACCGATCCGGCATTTTGAGGACCAAATTATCAGAAACTCGATGCCAAGTCGCCGACATCAGTTGCATTTAACTTGATTTTGGAGGATCGAAATTATTCCAGAAAGTCTGATGCCAACTCCACTGGCATCGTGTTGCAGAGTTTGACTTGATTTTGGAGCACCAAAATCAATCGTAAAGCTCGATGCCAATCCCACGGCATCGTTGTAGAGACAGTTGCATCCAGAACTGACGCATCAGATGATTTTTGGAGGATCAAATTAATTAAACCAAAATCAATCCGATTATGGAGACCAAATCAATCCAAAACTCGATGCCAAGCATGCGGCATCGGGATGCATTTGACAACGGCGGTATTATGCAGGATCAAATCATCCAAACTCGATGCCAGTCTTTGGCATCGGATGCATTTGACGCATTATGGAGACCAAAATCAATCGTAAAACTCGATGCCAAGTCGCATCGATGCATTTGACAGATTATGCAGGACCAAAATCAATCCGTAAACTCGATGCCAAGCCCCTCGGCATCGTGATGCATTTGATCGCATTATGCAGACCAAAATCAATCCTGTAAAGTCGATGCCAAGCCACGGCATCGGGATGCAAACATATGCAGACCAAATTAATCGTGGTAAACTCTAATGCCAAGAATCGGCATCATGCATTTGACATGCATTAATGTAGAAACTCGATGCCAAGCATCGATGGAGATTATGCGGGACCAAAATCAATCAAGAAACTCTGATGCCAAGTGCTGGCATCAGGATGCATTTGACAGTATTTTGGAGGACCAAATAAATCCAGAAACTCTGATGCCAATCCCTGGCATCATGATGCATTTGACAGTATTTTGGAGGACCAAATCAATCCAGAAAGTCTGATGCCAAGCCCTGGCATCATGATGCATTTGACAGCATTATGATGGACCAAAATCAATCCAGAAACTCTGATGTCAAGCTCTGGCATCAGGATGCATTTGACAGTATTATGTAGTACCAAATTAATCCAGAAAGTCTGATGTCAAGCCCTGGCATCAGGATGCATTTGACAATATTTTGGAAGACCAAATTAATCGAGAAAGTCGATGCAAGCCTTGGCATCGGGATGCATTTGATTATGAAGGACCAAAATCAATTAAAAAACTCGATGCCAAACCCGGCATCGGGATGCATTTGACAATATTATGCAAGTACCAAATTAATCGAAAGTCGATGCCAAGCCCGGCATCGATGCATTTGACAAGATATTTGGAAGACCAAATTAATCAGAAAGTCTCGATGCCAAACCTTAGCATCATGATGCATTTGACAAGATATGAAGGACCAAAATCAATCCGTAAACTCGATGCCAAACCCCGGCATCGGATGCATTTGACAATATTATGCAAGATCAAATTAATCCTGAAAGTCTGATGCCAAGCCCTGGCATCAGGATGCATTTGACAGTATTTTGGAGGACCAAAATCAATCCAAAAACTCTGATGCCAAGCCTTGGCATCAGGATGCATTTGAAAGCATTATGCAGGACCAAAATCAATCCAGAAACTCTGATGCCAAGCCTCGCATCGATGAATTTGACAAGATTTTGGAGAACCAAAATCAATCAAAACTCGATGCCAAGCCTCGGCATCAGATGCATTTGACAGATTATGCTACCAAATCAATCTAAAACTCGATGCCAAGGGCCTGGCATCGTGATGCATTTGACATTTTGGAGGACCAAAATGAATTCAAAAACTTCGATGCCAAGCCCGGCATCGATGGATTTCACATCATTTTGCAGACCAAATTAATTCAACATTTTACGATTACAAAACAAAAATACAGAACACAAACATGGAATAAACATAAAAATTTAATTATCATATTTTCAAACAAATTTGTCATTGTTTTTGTTGTCCCCTTTCAAAATAAATGTTTCACCATCTTTACCCTATATTTAACAAAGATCAATACTACTAGGAATCATCGTCATTTGTCCTCTTAGCAAACATTCAATTAAAGAACATACAAAAACACCACAATCTTCTATGTTAGATTTTGTTGTGGTGATTTTTCAAATCTTCCAATGTCGCATTTGAATTTAGGCTTGTTCGGATCCTTGTGTTGTCCAGAAAGAAATTCACAAGTGTTTTCATTCTCAAGGCTCAACATAATTTACCTACGAGAAAATAACCAATAAAACTTAATCTAAAGACATTACTTAAAAAGACAATACTAATAAAACAAAATACATTACTAATAAAATTCAAGCATAGTGCTTACATGAAGAAGGAGAGTGTGGCAAAGTATTAGGTGTCAAACCCGCGTCAACACTTGACATGTACCCCTCCAGCGTAGGTGCTTCCTAGACGTCCACTGCAAACCATTGTTCCATTCACAGGAAAGATGACCCGAGTTTTTTGGTTGCAAAAATGTGAACCACTCGACGCAAATAAACAATCAAATAGAAACTCTTTCAACGAGAAATTCCTTAGAACAAGCCTATGACGGCTTAGGGTTCAAGCAAAAAGCAAAAAAACTCAAATTTTATTAAAAACTGCCCAAATAATGTTTAATAGGGTATTTATATGTCCTAACAATCCAAACCCTAAAAGGAAAAGTCTTAAACAAAAAAGACGAAAAAGCTCGACAACTTCAAAGGCCCATAACAGTATTTAAACAGCGTTTTTTGGGCTAAAAATGAACAGTTCACTGGGTAAACCCTATGATTCTTGTAGAGCTCGTCGAGAGCTTCGATTTGATATGCTGTGGGTCCCGTAATTCATCCGGACGCGAAAGTTATGCTCCGTTAAAGTTCTGCCGACCGTTAGGTGCTCTCTACTATTGCTTAACGGAAACTAACGGAGAAACTGTCAAACCCAACTTTCAGAACTTCGAACTCTTACCAAATGTCAACCTTATGTGCCTCAGTAACAAAAGGACAATCTAATGTTGTTAAATAGCAGAAAATCAAGAAGAAATGCGATGAAGGAGATGAAGAAGTAACCTCTGAACCCTTTCGACTTTCTTATTCGGTTAATCATTCGCAAGATAAAATGTAACACCAACAAAATTATATTTCATCAAAATATTTCAATTATTAATGGTACAACAGCTGCTAATTGCAAAAAATAAGAGTTGAATACCAATGTCAAAAGCAAAAGCAAGAAGCCAATAGGAAAAGATACATACAACAAGCTAGAGAATAAGAATAGTTGAGACTTGGAATTAGTCTCAATAGCTGACCTGGGAATTACTCCACTGAATAGTTGAGACATATCTTTTAGATATAGTCTGTACTGCTCGTACTGCTTTGCATGAGCTTCGATCGAGCTGATTAACTTTTCATAACTCTTGTTTTCGTAATCTGCAAATACATCCTGAAGCTTTAGTGCGTTATAAAGCTCCTTCACTTTTGCAACACACCCGACTCTCTTGAGCCCGATTCTCCGAATTCTTTCCTTTTGGAATGACTCTTTTAAGAGAAAGGAAATGTCAAGAGCGGAGCTTGTAAATCTCAGATCTGAATCTATAAAAACGGATATCAGAGCTTCCTCACTAAAAGGTGTTCATATGGTTGGATAAGTGAGGGGTCGAGGCCCTTGGCGAATTGGGAATTAAGTGGAGTAATATTGCGGCGTGACGGGTGTTGGACGGCGTTGTTGGTGGAAGAACGACCGGTGGTGGTGGAGGCGTCGTCGGCGTAGCGGCGGATGTAGAAGGAGAAGAAGCTCATGAAGAAGAGAGCAGTGAGGAGGACTAAGATAGTGAGCATGGAGGTGTCGAAAGGGCTACTGTTGGGAAGGTGGGGTGGAAAGGGCATTGATGTACTTTTTCTCTAAAATTGTATCTAAAAGATATGTCTAAAAAATAGGTGGATTTATTTGAAAACATGTTTTAAAAGATGTACCGGCTTGTAATTATTCCTTATATTTTTATAATTATAAAAATAATAGCATATAGTGGAGGGTGGTGACGACGGACCGGTGTTGGTGATAGACCGACGGCGATGGCTAGAGGTAGCGGTGGTTTCTTCAAAGAATGAATGTTTCTTTTTAACTATAGACCATGGGCACGAGCCTTATGGGTTGGGCAAATGTGGATCTTGCGGGCTTTGTGGGATGATGGGTTGATTTGTTCACCCCTAGCCAGCGGTGGCATCGACCGAGGTGGTGGTTTGATTTGTCCGTTTTACAGGTTAAAACAAGTTAGCGGGCTCAACCTGACTTAACCCGTGAAATTTGTTGGGTTAGAATAGGCAACCTGAATTAACCTATTTTGTTAATGGATTGGGTTAGGTTGAGTAATTCACGGGTGGTTTGGGTGGGTTCGCGGGTAACGAGTCGAGATTGACAGCCTATGAGGAAGACGAAGACTTATAGGTAAGAGACCTACTCTTTACATCACATGCCAAAACTTCCACCATGTAAACCGAGAACAAGTACACCAAAAAAGAAAAGAAGGAAACAATCTGAGTCGCTACCGCTTTGGTCACTTGCCATGGGGATTTTAAATGAAAGGATAGATTCGAGACGATAATTACTATCAAAATCGTCGTAGGGATTCCTCCGATCAAGATCAAGATGGAAAGAGATAAGAGGTAATCAGAAGAAACAAAGTGGGTACAGGTGGGGGAAGGGGAGAATCACGCTAATCCCGGGTGTTACAGCTGAACTCGATGCAGAGACCTCAAAATAGAACTTGGGAAAGATCATACGAGGTAGAGACCTCGAAACGAGGGAACCATGATCTGGTGCAGGCATAAATCGTAATTGAGCCCAAGCTCGTCACACTCATTCTCAGAGCCAATTCAGGTCATATGCATCACTCTACATAGTGTTTCTGAAGCTGATCATCCTCTCACCCGAGCACCGTGTGCTCCATCCTTATTATCACCCAACCTTGGCCTAAGCAACGAGAGTAGGAACCACAAGTACTTCTCAAAGGGAGTAGGGGCCAAACATAGCGTGACTCGACTTGATTCATCCCACATCTCCAAAGACCTTGAGATCTATATGGGCTTGTCAGAGACCACATACGAGGACCTCCAGCGGACCTTAAGGTCAATCGGTTCTTATCTGAGACTTATTGACCTAGCTTCTTATTATGCTCCCCGCTAGAGTTCACCGGTGGTTGAGCCTTGTACTATCCCCCGCTCGACTTTGCTTGTAGTAGAGTCAATTAACGCCTACTTGCGTTTGTGCTCCTCGCTCGAGTTTACTCACGACTGAGCCTTATACTATCCTTCCACTCGAGTTTACACGCGATAGAGTCGATTAGCGCTTACTTGCGCTTATGTTCCCCACTCGAGCTCACTTGCAGCTGAGCCTAATACTGTCATCCTACTCGAATTTACTCACGGATTATTGAAGGCCCTCAGCTTATTATATTGAGGTTACTCGGATTTTTAAGGACCCTCACCATATTGAGGTTACTCGGATTATTGAAGACCCTCAACTTATCATATTTAGGTTCCTTGGATTTTTGAGGACCCGCCATATTGAGGTTACTTGGATTATTGATGAGCTTATCATATTAAGGTTCATCGGCTTTTTGAGGACCTTCACTGTATTGAGTTTTCTCGAGTTTCTGGATGAGGTTTCTTGGCCTTCTTGAGAGACACCCACGTTGAGGTTGCTTGGATTTGTGAAGACCCTCACCATATTATAGTGAGGTTTCTTGCTTTTTGAGAACCCTCATCAGGCTGAGGTGGCGTTATGCTCCCCGTAGAGTTTACTCACAGCTAAGCTTCATATATTATCCTCCCGCTCGAGTGTACTCACAGTAGAGTCGATTGGCGCCTACCTACGCTTCATATATATACTCCAGCTACAGCTACAGGGGGTTCATGCTTTCTTGAGCTCTTCAGCATGTTTGCGCTGACCTTTTACATGCTTTCTCGAGCTCTCCAGCTTGCCCACGGTGACTTTTTACGCTCTCTCGAGCTCTTCATCATGTTTACGCCGACCACATTATGCTCTTTCTAGAGCCCTCTAGCACGCTTGTGTACAAGCACATCTTTCCTTTTCCGAGCTTCATGCTACGCTCACGCTCTTGCATGAGCTTTAAACCACGCGGTTGCGCTCACACTTGAGACCAATGGATCAAACATTACAATCCTGACCTACTCCTCGAGACCAAAAGAGACCAATTCAACGCAATGAAGAAGATTATGTGGGGGATTGAAGCGAAGCTCCCAAAATTTTCTTATAACGAGTATGAATGTAATCTTTTCTTATAAGTATTAAATTTTGATTCATTATTATAACCTTGGAAGGATCGAAGGGTCCACTCTCAATAAATTATTCAAAAGCATCAAGAGTAGGCGGGGTTGACTTGCTGACTTGAAGAATACGAAGGGACCACCATCCCGAGAAGGATTCAAACGCACCAAGAGTAGGGGGGGCGCTAACCTGTAGAATACGAACACAAGAAAAGAAGGTCCCTTAAAAGGACTTACTTAACCAAAATAAGCGGTCCGTCAAAAGGACTTACGCAGTTCTATAAGGCGAACAAGAAAGGTCCCTAACATGACCCCAAGAGGCATGCACAAGGTCCCCAAGCGGACTGTCATAGCCCTACGGGCATACAGGAGGTCCCCAAGCAGACTGACATGGCCCCAAGTGGCAAGCAAAGAGGACCGACATGTCCCCAAGATGCATTGATGTCTTATTTATTTATCTCACAAGTGTACAAATCAAAAGAAATATAGTGTACGGAAAGCAATGGTCTAACCACAGAGATAAGAAGTATCTAAGAGCAAGTAAACCAGTAACAATTAAACTAGGGGTTTTTTTTTTATTTATCTAATTTATTCTACTAGAAAGCATGTAATCTAATTTACAGTTTAAAGCAGTAATCACATTTATGAAGATCTTATGGTGGAGGAGATTCTAAGAATGTGAATTCACTTGTATCTACTCTAATGCTTTTTTGCTTGATGTATCAATCAATTTAATCTTGAGTTCGTTCACGAAAGATTGGTATAGATCGTCAAATTATAATTCAGTCTCCATCCTAAATAATTCATTCGAATCTATACCCTTAAGAACAAGAACATATGAATTTCCTATCAGTCATTTAGGAACATATATATGAACATGACCCTAACTTATCACTCTCGTGCGTCGATAAGGTCAATTTATCACAATGGTGAGCCAGTGTACGACATATGCATATGACCATGCAGTTATCCGCACCTCTTGGTCTTTACTACTGCGATACCATTCATTAGGAAAAAGCCAAATAGTAAAGAGATTTATAAACACTGTGATCAACAAGATTTGATTGAATAAAAAGCATAACAGAGCAAAAGATTTAATATACAAGTTATCTCCAATTCCTAGATTATGGAGTGGTTAGTTCATCCTTGACGATGAACAAATCATTGGAATAAAAGAATACATGAACGATCTTCTAACTATGATTACAACAACTAAAAACTATGTATTGCACACTAAGATCTAAGTAAAATTCGTCCTTTGGTTTGTGGCTACATGGCTTGTATTTTTACTAATGAGTACAGGGGTAAGAGATTCAATTAGGGTACAACACCCGTTCACAGTTTCGGAAAGGTTTGCGGGGGCAAGGTCACCAGGGAATGCGGCGACAAGGCCTTTGCTTCTTCCGGGTATGAGTATTGGACACCTTGCGGGGGCAAGGTGTCTTACCCTTGCGTCCACAAGGGGTTTTTTCATTCAGTTCTTCTTCTTTTCTCTTTTAGCACTTTGCACTCTTCCTTCAATTCTTTACTTTAAGCTTTGTAAATTTCATAATTTCACTTAAAATCCTGAAACTCACAATAAAACTTCAAAACACATATTAGTAGCCAAAAGCCTCGTGGAATTACTATTTCTAAGCTATAAAAGTACTCAATAGATGCGTATAAAACACATCTATCAAATATCCTCAAACTTAGACTTTGCTCGTCCACGAGTAAACAATCTCTCTACATATAAAAGTCAAGGCTGTTTCTTACAAATTAATAGATGGACAAAAATAACCCTTCACCAAATAAATCACCCACTATTTAATTAAGGACAAAACAAGTAAATTTACCATGACAAAAAAATAATGTTTTGACGAAAATAGCCCTAAATATAATAAATCACTCACCATTAATTAAGGTCAAACAAGTAAATTTTTCATAAGCTAATTAATTCCATGAACAATTAAATAATAATTTGATCCCTTGATTTGTACATTTTAAAGTTAGGTCATACATTTTTGAATTTTACTTATTGTGTCTTGTATTTTGATCTTCTTAGTAGTTTCTTCCTCCTACCATTATCGTTACAAATGTCGTCCAATATTTTCTAAAATGACAAAAATTCTCATCCTCAGTCGAGAGACTAAAAAATTATTAAAAACTAAAAAATAATAAGGTTTTACTTTTTTTAATGTGTTCAGGAAAACATTATTAAATGTATATGAAAAATTGTAATAATAGATTTGTTGGTGAGTATCGAGATATTAAGCAAATATGTTACATGTTTAGTTATTACCCGTGAATAAGTTAAGACAAAAGGGTTAAGAAAATATATCATAATGTCAAAAAAATGAAAAAAAAAAATGAAGAATCAATTGATAAATTTGTGCATTTTGTTATAAAACAATGCTAAAATATATTGTTTACTTCTTTGAATTTTCAGACTACTACACGCAGCCTGAAAAACTATTCTATTATACTGGTCCATAACTTATAGATATTACAAATAAAACCAATGTTAGTAATCGCAAATAACTGTGTTCAACATATTTTACTTATTTTCATAACTGGGTTTCAAACCTCTAACTTCTTTTGTTCTGAACTCGCTTCCTCTTCTTCGTAGGACCTGAGGTAGTTACATGTGAAAATCTATGTATTCCCCTCCACTAGCTATCGACTTTCTTTTCTTTTACCGCGAGTCTCTTTTAATTGAAAGAGACGATCACCACCCGACATCCTTTCAAATAGTCCCACCCTAAAATTAAATTCTATCTTTGCTTAGTAATTTGACACTGAAAGTGGATATGAATTAAGAAATGAGAACGTTCGAAGAAAGAAGTCCGACTAATTGAAAGCTAAAGAGATTATATATCTCCATTTGAGCAAGGTGAGATGAATGCATTTCTTGGTGGTGGTGATGATGGTACTAACAACTGCAAGGATGGTGGTGTTAGGGGTGGTGGTGGCGGCAATTATAGGGATAACATTGGTGGTTTAGATGAAATGCAACATTGTGATATTTTCAACTATCCATATGGATTTCAGTTTCAATTTGAAAATTTCAAAATTCAAAAAATTTAATTTGAGTTTGTAAAAAGTGAAATTTAAGGTTGTGATGGTGATGTATCTATAATTGATGGGTTTTGCAAATTGGTTACTTTGAAGGAAGGAGCAAGGAATTGGAAAATGAAATAAACTAAAATAAAAAAAAAATGGAATTTTGGGTTATTGGTGTTATTTGAGGTGGTAGTGGGAGTAATGGTGGTGGGTTTATAAATGATGTGGTTGATGGAAGAAAGTGAAGGATAAAAAAATAAATTAAATTAATTCTAAATTTCAGTTTTGAGAGTAATGCATTTTTTTACTTTAAATTTAAATATGAGAAAAATTATAAATACAACATTATTAGACTTGCAACTAATTTTATAACTTTTCTTATAACTAAGCATTGAAAAAAGACAAAAAATGTCTTTGTCGAAAACAATTTTGCGTTTTTTTCAAAGCTTACTTGTAAAGAAAGTAGTATAATTAGTTGTAAAGATAGAGTTTTCCTTATAATTATGTCAAATTACAATTCCCACCCCCCCCCCAAAAATATTCACCAACATAATGGACCCCAAGGTCCCCAACCAAAGGTTTGTCTCATAATGGTATATAACGTTAATTTTGTTCATATTTTCCACAATAGACAACTGTTAGAAAAGTCACATTAAATAACACGTGATCTTCCACGTGTGGGGTATTATTTTTGATATTTCCTTGTGGTCGTTAACTCGATAGAAATATTAGGAATTTGGTGTAAACTTTAGGGTGCTAAATGTATTTTAACCTAATAAAAATTTAAATAAATTATAATTTTCTAAAAAAAATTATATAAATGTGTAGAAAGTTAAAATGTTTTTAAAAATAGAGTGGGGTCCACCATTCCATTTTTTCCAGCTAAAAGAAATCTAGAGAAAAGATCCACAATTTTTTTTCAAATCTTCACTCTCAAAACAAAACTTTACCCATAATATGATCTGGGTTTTGTCCATGATGTGGCAAAATCACAGCTTGGGCCGTTCGTACGATGGATAGGATATCTTGGCTTTGGATCACCTTCCTTGAGCATGTTAAGATCACAAGAAAATCTGAGTGGAAGTGCAAGGCAGGGCCTCGCGAAACCCCTCCGGCGTGAGAATAAGTCTCGTGTGTAAGTCTGAAAGCAAATTGACAGAGTGCCAAGGCTCAAGAAAGTGTATGTACCTTGTTAATGATTATGGAGAGGTATTTATAGGCCCACAAAGTGGTTGAATCCGTCTAGGATTCAGTTTCCGTAGTTACCAAATCAATTAAGGAGAGAATCCCTTGATTTTAGGCATGATAGGCGGCCGGCCGCGTAGATGTAGGAGCAGATTAGGCAAGTATCCTGCCCAAGTATGGAAACCTTTGACTTGTCTTGGAGAGCAAGCCTTCGGTACTTTATCCTTGATATGTACCCGGGCGAGCAGGGCTTCGCCCGGATATTCAATATGTATTATCTCTGAACTTGACGTAGTTCCAAGGGGCGGCCCCTGGCCGGGTAGGCAGGGCCATTACTCGACCAGGTTTGGAAGGGATGAATCTGGTTCCTTTGCTAGACATGAGTGTGGTGTCCGGGCATGGCCCCTGGTCGGACAGGCAAGGCCTGTGCCCGACCAGGTTTAGGTGGGAGTCACACTGCTCGCTGCTTGACACCTTGGTTACTTTGCTCGCTGAGTTGGTGGGCCCTATATCGATTATGCTCGTGACTGGCACGTGATGCTAGCTCGTGCCTTGCTCGTGATCCAGTTTGGGCCGGGCATATCAGTGGCCCCTAGCTCCTTGCGTGGCGAGCATTTATGCTCGGAGCGGGGAGCGTTCAGATCACGTATTCGCGCGGGCTTCAACACTTGTGAATTTTCAGAGGGTAGTGAAAACTTCGAAGGTCGTGTGTGTGGAAGGCACTGGAAACCTAGTGGAGCACACCTGGAGCGTGTTAAGGAAGTTTGTTGCCGAGGGCGTGCCAGGCGAGTGGGCGAAAAGACGTGTGAGCCGTTAGAAGTTGAGGCGATTGGACGGGGGCGCAGACCACGAAGCGGCGCATTTAATGCAGCGTGCCCTTGGTGATGATGGGCCGTCCTTCCAGACGCCGTTTCGGCCTCTCTTTTTCCCCCCAAAACCGTGAACCCTGGCCTATAAAAGGTGAGCTCTTCTCCCTCTTTAATTTCCCTTTTAGTACACTTGAAGTTTTAGAGAGAGGATTACTTCGAAGAGCTTCTGCTGTTGCTGCCTCACTCATTCCCAGATTCCGGCGAAGTTGTTCAACCGTTCCTCGCATCCGTTCGCCCCCTGTGTTTGCCATCTTTGCGTTGATTCTGCTCTTTCCCTTGATTGCCTAAAGAGGACGCATCACTCCAGTAATTACAGTAAGTTCCCGACTTTTCTCTCATTTTGTTTTCGGTTTTTCTGGTTTTTCTGGGTTTAGGGATGGTTTTCGGTTTTCTCCTTTCATCTTCACCTATCTCTGTTAGGGTTTAAGAGGGTAAGACCGCCCTTAGGTAGAGATCGAGGAATAGTCCCCGTGGTCTTGCTCGCTAGGCGGACATGGCCCCTTTGGTTGACCTAGACTTAGGATTTCTCTCCCCTATTTTATTTTCCAATTACCCGGGCAGAGTACTGATACCCATTTCCTTCGATCTCTTTGTAGATGTCTGACATGTCCGAAAATGACCACGAAGCTTTTAGCTACGGCGGGAAGAATGACTTGCTAAGCAGCGAGAAGTCCCCTTCCATTGGCAATGAGTGCGACGAGGGAGCCAGATCCATGGCCGGGCCAACGGTTCAGAGGCGTGTACATGCCCCCGTTGTTGATTTAACTGACTCCTCCAACGAGGAAGACTCCGGAGAGGATAGTGTGACCGGTGGCTTCGCTGTTGGGCAAGGCCTCAACCAGCAGAGAACCGATGTTGGAGATTCGGCCGGGCAAGTAAGGGTTGAGCAAGGCGAGGTGGCCAAGGAAGCTTCAGAAGATGAGGCAGATAACTTGCCCCTTGCTGAAAGAGGGCAGGTACCAGGGCAGATTCTGCGGATGGCGGGTGACCAAGATAACGTTCCCCGTGCTCGCTGCCATACCCTGATTGGTGGCTCTCAAGTGGAGGTCACACTTGACGAAGTAGTCGAAGAGGAAGAAGAGGAGGAGGAAGAGCCCGAGTGGTACGTTAACGCGGATGAGAGCCGGTATGCCGCTCACTGGGCTACGATGGACACAGCGGACAAAGTAACTGCGTGGCTCACGTCTCTTCGCATTGATTCTGCCTACTATCGGGCCAGCAAGATGGATGTGCCCACAGGTGTCAAGCTCTCCCGCGAGCAGGGGAACGAGCTCCTGTTTTTTGCTGATTTCTTTCGGGTCGGTTTACGCCTTCCGCTAGAGCCCTTCCTGGTCGACTTCTTACATGAGACCAAGGACGTCCCTTGCGACCTGATGTTGAACACTGTCCGTGCCATCACGGACTTTACTGTGGCGAGCCGACTGCTAGGGTTCGAGCCAGATATGCACCTACTCCGAAAGCTGTTCATCTTTGCCCCGAGCACAGGCGGGAGGATTGGAGTGAGGGCCAACTCCAATTTTTTGAGGTTACTATCCGAAGTTCTTGGGAAGGTAGAATCCTGGGACAGGAGGGTCCTGTTTATAGAATCCAGGGTGGGTCGCTTCGCGCCACCCGGTGAGATCAAGATCCCCAAAGCCTCCAAAAAAGACTTCAGCTCGGGGGAGATTGCCCGGTTGAAGGCATTAAAGGATGTTGTGGGCGTGATCGAAGAAAATGAAAAGCGTCGGCACGGCAATTCTGCTCGGCCGGAAAGAGGCTGGTTTCGCGTTATTTGTGCAAATTTATGGGGTAATGCGGGCAGAGATCACGATGTGGAGCCCCTTCTAGTCCATGTGCCCGAGAGCCCCCATCCTTACTAGGATGACTGCCATGGAAAAATGTTTAAATGCGAATGCGTCGAGTGCCAACGGCTGGGCCCGGACGGAGATTGTCGGCCAGCCTATGTAGATCGGGATGGTTGTCTTGAAATGCACTGTTGTTTCTGTTTTGGTTATCTTTTGC
The DNA here is from genome assembly GCA_013146195.2 of Codonopsis lanceolata. Lineage (NCBI taxonomy): Eukaryota > Viridiplantae > Streptophyta > Magnoliopsida > Asterales > Campanulaceae > Codonopsis > Codonopsis lanceolata. Next base: position 31,790,515 of record CM028377.1, on the reverse strand, counting down.
TTGTAGTAGTAATACTGATTCTGCCTTACTTTTTCTCGTTTCAGGGATGAAGAACCTGGCCGTGCTCAAGATGAGGAAGCTGCAAGCTAATCAGCGGGCAGCCGATCTGAAGGCTAATGAGCCGGTGGCCCTGCCTAAGGTGCCATTTGGTCCTCTCGCCAAGAAAACACCGGGCTTGGGCAAGGACACAAGCCCAGTCAAAAAGGCGCCGGTGCCGAAGGTTATCATCCCTCCCCGCAAAGAGACCACACCAAAAGAGGTCGTGGTGACCATTGTTGACGATGCCGCCGGGTCAAAAGCCAACATCTCAGTGGCCCCCGCCAGGATGCCAAGCGGGGAAAAGGAAGAAGAGTCTCTCTCCTCCTCCTGCTTGGGATGTCCGTCGCCGAGGCTCGAGCCCTGATCCTGCCCTCCCTACCCCCACTCAAGCCGAGCCTACAACTTGGAGGCAGGTCGGATTCAAGATGCCCTCCACTACCAGGTCGGCCCATTTGTGAAAGAAATTTCGGGGATGCCCCATTTCGGGGCATCGATCTTTATGCTTCGTGAGCAGGGTGGCTGGTGGCCTGGTAGGCAAAGGCGTCATAGAGAGGGTGTTGCATGATGATCTTGCCAGTGACCGTGACACCGCTGGCCACGTCCTGGTTGGAAACGTGGGGCTCTGCTTGAGCGAGGTAAAGTACTTGACTGAAGTTTGCCTCTCCTTTCTTTCTTATCTCATGTTCTGATTATATGTCCTCTACTCACAGATTGCTTCCACCTGTACCAACCTCTACGATCGGTACAACGAAGAGAAGGAAGCTCACAAGAAAGCGGAGGCTGACCATAAGGCTCGCGAGGGCCTGGTGAAGGAGAAGGTCGAGCAGGTGGCTCGTCTGGCCGACCAGCTTGAAGCTAACACTGAGGCGGCCAAAAAGAAAGAGGCTGAAATGCTTGAGCGCAATTTGAAATTGGTCGCCGAAAACAGCACTCTGACTGCTGGAAAGAAAGAGCTGGTTGGTCAGTTAAAGAAGAACCAAGCCGAACTGGAGAAGGAGAAGATCGCTCTGGCCACGGTTACCAAGCAGAAGGAGCTCTTGCAGGTGGAGAGGGATTCCCTGAGGATGCAGGCCGTCAATGATGGAAAGCGGATAGAGGAGCTGCTCCGAAAATTGAAGGATGCCGAGGAGGCCGCTGTGGAGAACTACAAGAATTCCACGACCTTCGAGGATAATTTCAAGAGCACTGCCGCCTTTGATGAAGCTGTGAATGATGCCATCGTGCCCTACTTTGCACATGGCGTCAACCACATCCTTCGATTGTTTGCTGGCCGCGGGGTGGTTGATACGAAGACCATGGCCGAGTGGGCCGTGTCCGAAGTCTATGCCGATGATGCCCGCTAGTTTCATCACTTGGTCCCCTACACCAAGGAAGAGCTGGATGCTTTGGCGAAGGCTGATAAGGATGCTGGCCGCCAGCCTTGGGTCCCCCTACTCCTCTGGCCGAGAACGTGTGCTCCTTAATTGATGCCTCTCTGCGTATTTTTAACGCAGTGAGTGATCAGTGAGTGTGAGTGATCCCTTCTCTCATAAAGCCTCAAAACTCTGCCAAACCTTCTCCAAACACAAATCCAATCGGTTAAAGTGATCCCTATCCCTTTAGTTAGGTATCCACCTTATTTCCCCGACCCAAAAACCATAAAGTAAGCCGTTACTCTGCCCGAGTAAATAGGCTGAAATCACCCGAAATAAGCTGTTATTCCGCCCAACCAAATAGGCCAAAACCACCGAAACTAAACCGTCATTCTGCCCGAGTGAATGAGCCAAAACTACCACAAATAAGCCGTCACTCTGCCCAAATCACAGCAGCAGCATCAATAAAAGTCTCTCTCTCCCGAGAAGGACAGAGCGAGCACACTCCGCTCTAAAAGGTAATAGCCTTTAAGGGCATTATTTTTATAAAAGTTGTTATTTAAATCCGGTCCAATGTAGACAATATAAGTCGTTGTGCTGCCCGAATTTAGTTAGAAAATACTATGTAAAAGAGCCGTTATAATGGCCAAATATTTTTAAATATATTTGTAATTATTGTAATGAAACGGCTGCAAGTCCGTAAATAATGTAGACGCGGATGTATATGCTTTTATTTTCCTGTCTTTTAATGTTTTGTTTATTTGCTAAATAAATATAACAATAAGCATACTTTAGCCAAAAACCATTTTTGAGACCGAAAGGGCGAGTTGGATGCTTAGCACCTTCCCAACTCGTAACTTAGCCTCCGAACCTGTTTTCATAATCTCTGGTTTTTCTTTTTTTGGTTTTGCTTTATTTTTGCCTTAAAATAAAGATGGCGACTCTATAAAACATTTTGGATCCAGTGGAGCGTCGTAACACTCCTTTCTTGCACTTTTTCGTTTTCCCCTAAAAAAGGGAAAATGGGAATGAAAGGGTGATGTATTCCCATATCCCGGTATCTCCTAAACAAGAGATAACTTGATGCAGGAAACTCATAGCTCCCATAGTAATCCGAAATAGACCATAAGACTATTTTTTATAAAATCCATAGTGGGGGCGTCGCAACATCCTTTTTTGCACTTTTCCGTTTTCCCTTAAAAAGGGAAAATTGGAATAAAAGGGTGATGCATTCCCATATCTTGGTATCCCCTAAACAAGAGATAACTTGATGCGGGAAACCTAAAGTTCCCATATTGGATCAAAAATCCACTAAAGTCAACCGAGGCGCATTCCAACGCGCTATTTTAGACAGCACTCCTCTCGTACTTTTAATTTCATTCTCCCCTAAACAAGGGAGGATGGAATGAGAGCAGTGGTGTCCCGCATCCGCACGCGCACCCCTATCCAAGGGCGCGCGGGGCGCGGGCGCACGCCGGGCGACCCACAAGAGGCTAACGGCAGACTTGCTCTAAGCAGAAATATCAACTCTGCCGGTAAACTGCCAGTTAAATCGAAAGCCAGTTAAAAAGAGTTTAAGCAGCGGAAAATAGAGATGATTTAGATTTGGAGAAGTCTTATGTGGCTGTACACGAATATATGATCAGAACAACAGCACACTTAATATTTCTTTCAAATGCAGATTTAGGAAATCATTTTAGCGTAGCTTTTCAAATAACAAATCAAGTTATAAAAGCTCATAGATATATAAAGACTGAGGGATAACTTATTTGTAAGAACATATGAATTTATTCAAAGATAAATTACATATTACATCAGCCTAAATATTCTATGTACAGTTTATGTCCTTGTCCTCCCAAGCCTTAATGCTTACTTAATTATCCATAAATGAATTATTAAGCAAAGAGGACAATAGTAGACCAAAATGAGAAACTGTTATGAGAACAGAATTTTTAAGGTCGTTCAGATAAGGAATATCTGAACAATTGAGTGCAGAGCACTCGGCCTTCCATGATGAATGATTATTGCGCAATCAACAGCATTTATATAGGAATACAAATCTGAAGATATGAATGCAATATCTACAGACAGCTCTTCATTTTCTTTAGACATTATCTAACATCAATCTTCATATCGATCCAAGAACTTGATCTCTGTCTGTTGAAGTTTCTAATCTCTCTTTCTCTTCTCCAAACTTTTCTTCCTAGCAATCCACTGAGAGTGTCTTGCTAAGATCTGGATAGATTCACTGCGATCTTGAGTCGAGATCTGAGATGCGTTGGTGAGGACGATCTCGTTGTAGATCTCTTTGTTTCTTTGAAGCTCTTTGTTTTTTACTTCGCTCTGTGTGTCTCTATCTGTGTATATCTTCGCTCTATCGTCTTGGGGAAGAGAAAATGATTTATATAGACTGGAGTCAATGTGATCGTTGAGAGATGAATATTTGATGTTTCCATCCGTTTAGAGATATAGTTGTTGAATTCTATCGGATAGAGATTTTTGTCCATAAGATCTTTGACTGTTTGGGGCAAAGATTTAGTCCTGTAGATCTTGGAACTTGTTGTCTGTCAGACTGTGTTGATAAGTCTCTGAAAAGTAGGTCTGATGTCTGATGCACTGTCAGGTGGACTGTTCAATAAAGTAGTTTCTTTTGACTTCATCAGACCACGTGAGAGAGAAAGTCTTGTAGCTTTAACTATGTCAAGCTTTTTGAGGCTTGAACACATTTGTCTTGATTTGAGCTACATTAGTCTTTTCTCTGTAGCACGTGCAGAATCAGGTCTTCCGGTAGGATGTTCTGGCCAGTGGAGCGGTCTTCTGTTTCAGGAGAACTGATGTCTGCTGGTGCGAACAGTCAACTTGTAGCATGTCTGCTGGTGGTGAGTTTGACATTACTGCAAGTCTATCGGTGCTTAGTGCATATGAAATGCTGGTCTGTTTTGTAATCATGTAGGAAGGTAGGACTCGATCAGGTTGCACCTAATCTAAGACCTATGTGATTCCACGCTAACCGGTACGCAGAACTTTTAGCCACTCGTGATGACTCACTGTAATGGGAACAAGCAAATCAACATATATAGAATATGCAAGGTGATAAGTAAATTATCAAGAAGCATATTCCAACACCCTATATTTTTGTATGCTAGGTTGTTGAGCATGGTAGCTTCATGAATCTTGCTTAAACCATGCTAAGGAAGAGTTTTTCCATGTCTATAACATGTTTTGATGCTTGTTTAAAATCTAGAGATTTCGAGTCATGAACCTATACTTGATGTTTTGGCTTAGAGTTTAGTTTGAAATATGTTCAAGCTTTGATTTGGAAGTATTGTTGTTCATGAACTTGTTGAAACTAGAGACTTCTTTGAGATTACCAACCTGGGGTTTCACCAAGTGTAGAATTGTGGTCTTACTTGGCTAAGATTCTAAATGGATTAGTAACCTTGCTACATTTAAATTGAAAACATAAAGGAAGGGTTTGAGATTCATATAGTAATCAAACTCTATTTGTTCGAAAGTTTAGCAATGACTTAACAGAGTCGAGATTAGGGATTTATTGAACAATACCAGCTTCACATTCGATTCCTACAACGTTTGTAGTTCGTTTGACTAGTAAACTAGCTTTCGAGACTTGGGTTTATTTGATGTTCATGCTTTGACATGTATGCTTTAGAGACTCAATTAAGCTTCTAATGTGATTTATATGATTATAGAAATGATATGCATAATTGATAGCATGTGGTAGAGTAATATACCTACTTGACATGGACGAATTTGCTCTTGTCGAGATCGATCCCTATTTGATTTAATGACGAGTAAACATCTATTTGACATTGCATTCAAGTCCAGCTGGCATACTTGGTCGAGTCGATGGTGGGACGATGCATTGCCGTCACGAGATATGGGACTCGTGGTAACAATGGATCGCCGTACCGGATTTATCATGCACCCTCCAATGTTGACCACAGTGGGGAAGTATCCCTTTTGACAAAAACAAAAGAGCGCATTGGCAAATCTATTCACCCGAGTATCCTTTGGTAGGTCGATGCATCACACACGAGCATCTGACAACACGTACAAAGTTAACACTATGTATTGTAGGAGCTACGCAGCGACACCAGTTTTGTATCATATCCTACTTTTATGTGATTTACCTTTGAGTACTTATGTGAAAACAATGTGCATCTCTGATATGTGAAGTTGTGAACTATGTGCTTATATAATGATGTTCTTGATTATGTCTTGATATTAAATATGATATCTTGTTATTTATGTTTGCCTATTGCCATGACATGCATATTGGTAGCTTACAAGTTTTTATGACTTAACCCCCTTTTATTTTGTTTTCCTTAGATCCGAGCAGCCCGGGAAGTTCCCACTGAAGGTCTTGCTGGTTCTAGCAGAGTTTACGTTTGAAGAGGTTGTTGTGATGACCGGCACCTGGGTCATCGGGTTTTCCATAAATTCAATCCAAAAATAACTTCAATTATAAACATGTAACTCGTAGCGGAAGAAGTAAATAAATAATATTTCTCAAATATGAAATTATAATATATATTTTTCAAATAAAACATTTTATAACTTGCAGCGGAGAAAACGAATTAATAATATTTTACTCAAAATACCAATATTTGACACAAACTTATTTTCATTACAATTTTGATAAAACCCAAAAGTAATACATAAATGTTTTACTATCAAAGTTGAGCGTGCCAATCTTCTCTTTGTTTTATATGTCGAACTTCTCGGTCTAGCTGCACTCTACATGGGCATGCAAACGGGAAGGGGTGAGTTTAAGACTCAGTAAGGTTCTACCGATCTCATGTATGCTATGCATGTATGCCGCAGTTCAAGACATGGAGCAGTTTTAAAGACAATAATAATAAGTTAGTCAATCAAGTCTCATTACTACGTAGCCGGTTCAAAGTATTCACCATCTCATACCTGTCAATACAGTGACCCGTCACGAGTAATGAGATCTCATGCTCATATAAGTGTGATATAGAAACACATAGAGTTTACCAATTGTTTACGGGGTTGAGATACATCTCCAACCAATCACTTCCGACCTTGTCACCCCCACTATTGTTGTTGAAGCTTGTTTCTCCTGATCAACCTCTTGTTCGGTTTATCAAACCAACCAATTATTGACAAACCGGGTACAAGTCATCACAAGGCTAGGTCCCGACAACCCTAGACACGTCGTGATACTGAACATATTATTCAATGGTATTTTTCCCACTTAGCCAAAGTGGAGAATTCGGTTCCGGGTCCGAGTAAAGTGTCCCTGCTAACTAGCAGTGCTCTCCGCCCTGTGACCTAATTAGAGGTTCCCCCTACTCTCCCCATAATGGACTGTTGAATTGTGCAATTGAAGACCGTTCACATGAGCACTTCTTGTTCGAAACTAGTGCTCAACAAAAAATAACGCATACATAAATTCAATGAGTTATAAAATAAATTCATTGTATTCTCCAAGCAGCAAGTTTCAACTAGTACATATTGTTCTCATATTCGTAAGTTTCAAGGTACAATTTCAGCTTGTTAACAAGATTCATAACATTACTTCCAACTACAAAGATCAAGTATTGATCAGCCCAGTTCACGAGCATGTAAATTAAAATAAGACGTATCGTTAATATCAATAATAAATAATTAAACATACACAAGGAATATTCCCTTTACCTTAAAAGAAGATAATATTTATCGATAAAAACATATAAAAGTCTTCCATATTAATTATTTGACTCACAAATAACACGGAGACAGATTAATTGATCAAAGCTTAAATGAAGAAAAGGCATGGCTCGCTATTCTCTCTGCTACCTTGTTAAATAAATGTAATACTTGTAAAGGCAAATATCAAGACAACTGAATCACAATTTTTTGCCCTCGCGGGCGTAGCTCAGTTGGTTAAGAGCTAGTTGATTTGGAATAGGACCAAGGATCGAGTCCTAACAACCGCAATGTGGGAGTTTCATCCTCTTGTGGGGGTGGCTCCTTGTAGGTATTAGGCACGGATCCTTCTAGCTACTTAATCACTGAGTCACCGTGATTTTCCTTCTTATTTTTTCATGAAACTGGGGTATGGAGACTCAGGGAAAGAGTTTCCCTTTTTTGGAACCGAAATAACCTGAATCGGCAACTCAAAGGCTACTAATTAACCATGTGTCTAAGTAGGATAAGTATAAATTGTGGATGAGTCACCTTAGCCGAGCTTTATATTGACAACAATTATGGCGGGTCCCAATCAAGACTTACTAAGGAAGTCTTCTCATTCCAACCGTGCATGCACACATTGATATTTTTAGTTACATTAAAATAATAGTAGTTTAAAGTAATGCTATCATTATCTGGTTTGGTCAATTAAAGAAAAATATTACGAATATATTTGTTATCTTAAAGTGGTGGGACGGGCTAGCCCAACTCATTTTGACAGCTCTAGTTAAGATCGAGAAAATGTAACCCTATTAAATTCAGGACTAACAAGGTTGGCCCTGCAGGGTCGGTCTTATAGAGTTAGGGTCAGGATCAACCTGAGTAAAAGCGAGGATCGACCCTGTTAAACCATAACCGAAAATGATTAGGGTCAAGAAAATGTAACTTTTAAATTCATGGCTAACAAGGCTAGCCATGTAGGGTTAGGGTCAACCCGATTAACATCTCTACTTATCCTCCCTTTCTTCTCCAATTGTGGAGCAACCCTTCCCTCTCCCTTCCCCCCACTGCTTCCCGTTTTTCCCTCTCCCTCTCTTCCCATCTATGATTATTCTTCCTCCTTTCCATCCCCTCCTCCTGTAACTTCTTGCCCCCTTCCTTTTTCGCCCTCCCTCCATGCGTCCCCTTCTTTTCCCATCACTCCTCCCTTCTTCCTCTATTTTTTTTTCCAAATTTTCCCCAAAATCACACTGGTAAAATAACAAAAAAAAATTGATTTCGAATGTTCGGCCCTGGTTGGCCGAACAACATGTGTGTTATTCGACTAGCTCTCACGAAACAATATTGATATTTTTTTAAAAATTCTCTTGTTCGGTCACCTTCTTTGAACAACACAGGTGTTATTACTAAAGGTGACCGAACAATATATTTTTAAAAAAATAATCTTAATATTCGGCGAGGGCTAGTCGAACACAGCATGTTGTTCGGCCAGCAACCGAACATTAGAAATAAAAAGTTTCAACGGAGGTTGGAAGAAAAAAAAACTTATAAGGATATGGGGGAAAAACATGAGGTTGTCGGGAGATAAAAGTTGAAAGAAAGAGGGGGGTGATGGGAAGGAAATAAGAACTAAGAAGGGGAAAGAACATAAAGAGAAGGGGATGGTTCATGGGAGAGAGGAGGAGAAGAAGGGAAAGAAAGGAAAGAAGATGGCGGTGCACTGGAGAGAGGGCGGAAGGGGAATGGGGAAGGGGAGAGACAATCGGCAGGAGGGAAGGAAAGGGTATTATGGTTAGTTGGGAGGATAAATTAAAAGGAAAAATAAAAGTTAATAATTTGGGGGTCAACTTATAGGAGCAGGAGTCTATAGCACGACTCGAGAAAAATATCATCCACCTCCAATAAAGGTTTCTCATTTTATTAAACAACAATTTGGTCCTTAAACTTTACTTAATTTCCTATAGTTGGCTGTATTTCCTATTTCAGTAACTTATTTTTTTCACTTTCTATTGCATCCATTGAAGTGTTTAACTTT